>JBBFKN010000011.1:3435219-3828064 GCA_039654755.1 Calcarius lapponicus | reverse complement strand
ATTTGCACAAGCAGGATCAGCAGAAAGTGTGGGTCCCACCAGAGCCACACACAGAGCACATTAGCCCAGGCTAGCACAGCATGGAACATCAACCTAATATTCCAACTCATCAAGGTGATTAATCAGAACAAACCTCCTGAGCCTGACTGCAGGAGGGTCCAGGCTGCAGAGAAAGGAGGAACAAACCCAGCTCTCACAGAGGAGAAGAACCAGGAAACACTCAACCTACAGAGCTCAGTCCCATCAGTCCCAGATCCAAGCAGGCTCATGCTTTACCTGCTGGCCTCGCTCCAAAACTGCATGAGTTTCAATACTCCACATTTCCACAGAAAATACTCAGCCCTTCCACCTTCTCCCTCCCCCAAAGAACAAGCCCTCAGAGCCCTGATCAGCAAGGACACAGTCTGGAGCTCAGGAATGCTCTGAGCTGGGCCAGTCTCCACTTCAGCTGGCAGGAGCTGCAGCACAGCCCTGAAGTGCAGATTCACAGACCCAAATCAGCTCAGACAGCACTTTCAGCAGCACTCCCGTGGCTGTGACTAACTTATGACAGTGTAACAACTTCTCTGTGCAGTCCCACATCTGAGACTCACAAAGACTTGGACACACTCACTTTAATTTAGAGGTAAATAGGATTTCCATTCCAAAGCTGAACTATTCATTCAGCTACAGACCTGAAGCAGTACCATCTCCCTCTCATGCTGTTATACACACATCTGTTTCCTGACATTTGCTCATCCATGGCCTCTGGAGCAGCCCCAGCAGGCAGCTGTTTTCCAAAGCAGCTTTTCCAAAACAACTCCATCCCCAGAGATTTCAAGGCCACCACCCTGCTGTGACAATCCCTCCAGCACAGACTTCTGTGGAAGTTTTACATCACTTTCATCTCCCATCAGCTGCCCACTGGCTCCCTGTCCCACAGTGGCTCCCTCACCCACTTCCAGTTATCCTTGGCACAGCAAGGATGGAGAATCAACTCCTGGATGCAGCCTGGACTGACTCAAATGCAACAAAAGCATCAAGGTTTTAATTCTTCAGCAAAAGTTGTTTAACTCCTGCTCAGAGTTAAACCTGGGGATTGATTTTGACCTGCTCAGATGCCCTCAACAGCCACAGCTTCACCAGGAGCAGACACTCAGCATGCCTTGGATAGCACCCACCATTCAGTCAGCAAGAAGGCAACATCAGCAATGCAAAGCAGCAAACTGCCACCTGCACTGCAAAGAATCTGTGACCTTCAGAATATCTTTCCCAGACTGCACAAAGATCTCCTGCCTCAAGCAGCTCCTTATTTGGAGTGCTACCAAACCAAAGCAAACATGAAAACCAGTGTTTTCTTATCTGTTTATGCAGAGCTGCTCCAGCAGCTCGTTCCTGTGCTCCAGGGGAGGACAGCAGTCCCCCCAGAGCTCAGATGGGTTTTGTACCTCCTCAATTCTGTCACATCCAGGAAGGTTTCCTGTTCCTGGCCACTGTTTAAGTGTTTTCAGTGTTATTCTCACAACTTCTCAGGACTTGCATAAGAGGCTGCAAACTTCATACCCCAAGGGAAGAAAACAGCTGACTCCAACATTTCTACATTCTATCCTCTTTTAAGTCTGCTGACAGGAATACTCTGGGCTACACCCACTTCATTAGAAGCGTTCCCATTTCATTTCCTGTGTCTGAAAGCACTTGGATTCCTTCCCCCTCCCTCCTCAGGGAGATGCCATGACCACCATGCAGAACTGTGCAGCACCTGAAGAAGTTTGGATGCAGAGCTGGTGACTGGCAGGGCCCAGAGGAACCCTGGAGCTGATCCCTGTGGAGATGCAGAAGGGCTTTGCTGGGATGGAGATAATCCCACATCTCAGCACAACAGTTTGGCCAAGCACACACACACACATCACCAAACAGCTCCTTTACACACTGCCCAACTGTCCAGTTGGCTGGGAGACCTAAAAATTGGTGAAATCTCAAAATCACTACACCAACACATCACTGGTTTCACAGGAAAGCGACATAATCTACTAACGCAAAACCAGATAAATGTTTTATCTCACTATATTCATATCCACATGCCAAGCCAGCCTTTCCCTCCTGCTCTCCAGTAACTCAACCCCTCTCCAGGAGTCCATCTCACCTTGCCTGGGTTGCTCCACCACATCAGCACCCCTTAAAGAGCCTACAGGGACCCCTCACTGCCTGCACAACCTGCAATCACGTGTCAGCTAAATCAGCCAGGGCACCTTGGCAGAGAAGGCCACCCCAGAAGCAGATTTTGGGTCTGAAGGGATTGACTGTTGCAGCAAACTGCTGTGACTCATGAGGGGTCTGAGGTGATTTCAACACTGAGACCCAGCTATGACCCCAAACATTCCTGTCCTTGAGCTGCCAGACCCAGCCAGGCTCGTGCTTTACCTGCTTGCCTCACTCCAGGAATGCACCTACAGCTACAATGCTGAATTCTTAGCCCTTTTCAGACAGAGTTCTTTCACCTTATTACCCAGATGAGCTGAAAAGAAATGGAAAATCCTTTCAGAGCCAAGGCAGAGTGGACATCAGTGGGTATTTGCAGGAAGCACCCTCAGACCGCGTGGCAAGTCAAGACAATGGACTCAGTTGGCTTTTTTGGCCCCAGCCAAGGCTCAGAGGTGGCTCAGGAGCCCCAGCAGAGCACAGGCCCAACGTGAGGCTGTGAACAGGGCAGCTCAAGTGTGCTGACCCTCCACACAAAAAGCTAAGAATAGCAGATGCAAGTTGTTCCACAGCAGCCTTAAAATAGTCCCTCGCCATGTCCTCCCTCCCCAGCCTCCCTGCAGCACTGCAAAGAGCCAAGGTCAGAGCTCCAGCAGCCACATCCCAGCCAAAGCTCAGCTGGGCTGGGGTCAGAGCTGGGCTGAAGCTCCCAGCACCACTCCCAGCCCCAGGAGCTCTGAGCATCACCAGCAACAAGGGCTGAGCAGTTTCTCTGGGATTCAGCAGGGCAAACCTGTTGCTCACGCTCGCAGCCGCGCTCCCGGTGCAATCCCAGCAGGATCCAGCTCACACAGCAGGGTCTGTCCTGCAGGGACAGAGCTCCAAGCACGGCCTTGCTGGAGATTCCCTTACAGACAAGCCACAAAATGTCCTGTGGGGCCTTCAGGACCCTCCAGCCCCATGGGTTCAGGAGCCCTGGAGAGGCACAGAGCTGTGCTGGGACCAGCAGTGACCCAGGACAGGCTCCCCTGGAGAATCTGCAACAACCAAGTCACCTCCCTCACACCAACAGCTCCAAAATGTCCCTGCAGCCCATGAGCCTTGCTCAGGACCCTCCAGCCCCATGGGTTCAGGAGCCTTGGAGAGGCACAGGCTGTGCTGGGAGCAGCAGTGACCCAGGACAGGCTCCCCGGAGAATCTGCACCAACCAAATCACCTCCTTCACTCCAGCAGCTCCAAAATGTCCCTGCAGCTTGTGGGGCCTTTCAGGACCCTCCAGCCCCATGGGTTTCCCTTCACAGGAGCCCTGGAGGGGCACAGGGCTGGGTTTGGCACCAGCAGTGACCCAGGACAGGCTCCCTGGAGAATTTGCACCAACCAAATCACCTCCTTCACTCCAGCAGCTCCAAAATGTCCCTGCAGCCCATGAGCCTTGCTCAGGACCCTCCAGCCCCATGGGTTTCCTTTCACAGGAGCCTTGGAGGGGCACAGGCTGTGCTGGGACCAGCAGTGACCCAGGACAGACTCCCTGGAGCATCTGCACCACCCAAGCACCTCCCTCACCTCAGTTCACGGAACCCGGCTGGGCCTCCTGGAGCTTCCATTCCCCCCTCAGGGGCCGAGCAGCTACAAAACACAATCCCACCATAAAACCCCGTCTGGCCCGGCACCACACCTTCCCCAGCCCCATCCAACTCCCGCTCAGCCACGGCTGTGACAGACGGAACCGGGGCACAGCCCCCCGGTACCGGCTGCCGGTGCTCGGTCCCGCTGCGCCGGGAGCCGCTCCTGCTCACGGGAGGAGCCCGACCCGAGCACGCACAGCGCCGCCGGGACGCCTGCCCCCAGCCGGGCACCGTGCCCCGGGCTCCCGTTCCCGCTCAGCACAGCCCGGTACCGCCAGGCCGGAGCCGCCGCTGCCCCGCCTCGCCCCGCACGCAGGGCCCCGCTAGGCCGGCGCACGGAGAGGGTTCCCGGCCGCCCTGAGCCCCCGCCCCGCCGGCGGCGCCGCCCGTCCGCTCCAGCCCCGGCATCGCCCCGCCCGGCACAGCGGCGCCACCGAGCCTCCGCTCCGCTCCCGCCGTGGAGCCCCCCGAGCGGCGGGGCCCGGCTGCCGCCCTCCGCCGGGGGAAGATCCCGGGGAACGCGTCCGCACCGTCGGGCCAGGCTCGGCTACCGCGGCGCGCAAGGCGCGGGCGCGGCCGCACTCACCGCCCGCAGCGCCGCTCCCGCCGGTGCGTCTCGCAGGCCCCGGCCCTCACTTCCGCCTTTGCCCGTTCCGCTTCCGGGACCGACCACCCCTTCCGCCCCCCGCTCCGCGGCCATTGGTAGGTTCAGCTGTCAATCATCTGCTCCAGCCCCGCCTCCGCCCCGCCCTTTGGGTGAGCGATGCATGACGTCATTGCGCTCCCGCGGGGGCTGCCGGGAGTTGTAGTCCCGGGGTGTCCCGGTAAGACCGGCCCCGTGGGGGAGTCGGGGGGCCCGGACAGGGCGGGGCGGCGGCGGACGGAGAGTGAGCGGAGCCGGAGCTGGAAAAATAGAGCCTTTATTTCTCGGTGTTGCGGGGAGCGTGGGAGAGGCGGGGCGGAACAACACGAACTACAGCCGCGGAGGGGCGGCAGCGGCCGCGACCCCCGCGCAAACCGGGGACCCCACCGGAGATCTGTACACTGCCCCGCCACGTCCCACAGCCCCGAGAGACCCGAGCGGGGCTGCAGAAAAGGCCCTGTGGGCCAGGAGTATAAAACCGTATCAAAATCCCTGCGCGTGTCCGGAGCGCGGCGACCCGGGGGGCTCCGGGAGCACCGACCCCGGGAAGAGTCACCCGGAGCGGCGAGCCCCGGTGACCCCCGGGGGCACGGAGCCCCAGGCAGGCTCAACCAGAGCAGAGAGCTCCGGTAACCCCCGGGCAGGCTCACCCGGAGCGGAGAGCCCCGGTAACCCCCAGGAGCACGGACCGGAGAGCCCCGGTAACCCCCAGGGGAACGGACCGGAGAGCCTCGGTAACCCTAGGGCACGTTCACCCGGACCGGAGAGCCCCGGGGATCACCGGGGGCACGGAGCCCCGGGTAGGCTCACCCGGAGCGCAGAGCCCCGGTGATCCCCGGGGAGGCTCACCCGGAGCGGAGAGCCCCGGTAACCCCCGGGGGCACGGACCGGAGAGCCCCGGTGATCCCCGGGCAGGCTCACCCGGAGCGGAGAGCCCCGGTGATCCCCGGGCAGGCTCACCCGGAGCGCAGAGCCCCGGGGCGGCTCCCGCCGGTGCCCGGGGGTCAGTGCGAGCTGGCGGAACCGGAGCGCGGCTGCGGGCGGGCGCGACACCAAGCGCCGGCCGAGCAGCCGGGGAAGGAGCGGGCGGAGCGCGGCGGCAGCGGCGGCGGCGGCGGCGGCTGCGAGTCCGAGCCCCGGCGGGGGTCGGGGCCGTCCCCCCGCGGCGGGCGCGGCCCCTCGGTGCCCGGCCCGGGCTGCAGGGCGGCGGCGTGCGCAGAGCGGCTGCGGACCGGGCAGCGCTTGGCCCGGGGGCTGCCGCTGGGCGAGCTGAGCGAGCTGGGGGGCACCGGCGGCGAGGCGGGCACCGGGACGGTGCAGGGACAGGCAGCGGGGTGCGGGGTGCCCAGGTGAGCCTTGAGCAGCTCCATCATGCTCTGCAGCTGCCGGCTGAGGTGGGAAACCTCCCGGTTGAGGTGGTTGATCTGCAAGAGGACACACAGCAGTGAGCAGCGGCCGGTGCCCGCGGGGTTTTGGGGGACGTGCACCCACCTGTGGTCCCCAGCACACCTCCTGGTTGAGCCTGCTGATGTTCTGCTTTATCTGCTCTGCCTCCATCGCCAGGGCTGGGCCGCCGGGGTCAGTCCCTGCTGGGGAGGATGCAGACAGCGCTGGGATGCAGTGCCAACTCCTAGGGCTGCCACTTTGGCCTTGCCCAGCAGGGAAGCTCAGCCTGATCATAGGATGTGTCAGAACTCAGCGCATCCCTCCGGGTGTCCAGAGTTGCTGAGGACCCCGCCGGGGGGCTCAGAGACCCTGGCACACAGCCCAGAGCACCTGGGGATTGATTTTGATCCTTGGAGTGGGTTACCAACTTTGTATGAGGACATGAAAGGTTTGAACAGTGTAATAACAAAATGATCACAGAGTGAAGATGTAGATTTTAGGATTTTTGGTATGGGGGTTATGGGGACAAGATGGAGGAATCTGGGCACATCCTGCCTTTCTCCTTCTTCTTCTTGTTCTCCATTTTCTGCAGTGATGTTGGCACTTTGGGATTGGTTTAGAGTAGAAGTGCACTGTCTACCACAGGTGATAGGTACTGGGAATTAAGTGTAAATATGTTATACGTAGTTTGTAGTATAAAAGGACAACACAGAGTGCCTGTGGCTGCCCTGCTGAGCAGACCTCGGCTGGGCAGAGAGAAAATTTTATAGATAAAAATTGATAAACAACCTCAAGACTGAAAAGTGAAGAGTCCAGACTCGGGCTGAAGCAGAGACATCCTGCACATCTCAGGGCAGCAATTAACCACCAAAAACCCAAGAAGGATGGAGTACCCTGCTAAGCTCAACATGGCTAATAGGAAGAGTAGGCCTAGGTTAAGGTCTGCTAAGGAGAATGGAAGGAGCAATGGGGTTCAGATTGAGATTTCTAGAAGTAAGGCTGGTATTGGGGTTGTGATAAATAAGATTGGGGAGGATGTTGATGGTCAAGTAGGTTCTTTGATAAATAGTTTTACTCCACCTGCTAGAGGTTGTACGAGGATGTTGATGGCCAAGTAGGTTCTTTGATAAATAGTTTTACTCCATCTGCTAGAGGTTGTAGGAGGATGTTGATGGTCAAATAGGTTATTTGATAAATAGTTTTACTCCATCTGCTAGAGGTTGTAGGAGGATATTGATGGCCAAATAGGTTCTTTGATAAATAATTTTACTCCATCTGCTAGAGGTTGTAGGAGCCCGAATGGGCCAGCAATGTTTGGGCCCTTTCAGCCTTGTATGTGGCTTAGGATTTTGCGCTCTACTAGCGTGAGGAAGGCCACTGCAATTAAGATAGGAAGGGCATAGGAGAGGGCAATGATGAGGTTGATTAAGAGAGGGCAGTTAGTCACGGGAGATTGTAGTAAACCCCATAAGTTTAGCGAAAGCTCCCTGGAGAATTTAACAATAGTAACGCTGACACAGCAACCGGTAAGTTCCTGTTTTCCTGACCCTCCGACTCAAAAACCCTAGCTTTGTACCCTTATGTTAACCCTTAGCTATTGGCCATTTATGTATACTCCTAACCTTTGTCCAATTGGTCAGTTCTGGATCCTTGCCAAGGCTATATAAGTAGCACACTGTACCCTATTAGTTGGTGAAGAAGAAGAGCTGAGACCCTTCGAGGGCCCCCGAATAAAGCTACCTCCGTGGAACAGCTCGTGTCTTCTTCTTCCTCCTCTCTCTCATCTGCTGAAGCCTCGAGCCAAGGGCATACCGACCCAGCAAGCAAGAGCTGAACTCTAATAGAGCTGAGATCACTCGCTGACAATCACTGAGCTTGCTGTGGGTTTTTGCCTGCGGCCTGGCCTGAGCTAGCCGGGCTTCTGGGCTCTCTGTCCCCCAGGGGACAGAGCTCCCGGGCTATCTACCTCTGCTCTATCATAAGGCCAATAAAAGAGGCTTTAGGAGATGATTTGAGTTAAGCTAGGGAGAGCATTTGAACCTCTGAGTTAAATGAACCAGGAGCCACACTCCTGGCAATACCTGAGCTGGGGGAGTCCCTCGCCGCGCTCGGCTCCGTGCTGAAGCAGAAGGTTTGCGCCTCTGAAGTGCCTCCGTTGTCTTCAATCCCATCCACGACCCTAGAGCAGGAGGGGGTGAGGGCCGTCCCGTGTCACCCCCTCGGGGCCAGCCCCGAGCGGCCTGGCTGGCCCGGAGGAGCCGCCCGCACATCCCGGCCTACCTGGGGCTGAGCTCGGGCGGGCCGCACGGGTGCAGGGAGGGGATGAGCAGCTTGGCCGGCCTCCTGCCCACCCCGCCGCCCCTGTCCCTGTCCCTGTCCCTGCGGCGCTGCGGAGAGGGGCAGCTGTGCCGCAGGGCTGGCACCGGGCACAGCTCCTCGCCCAGCAGGCCGCTCAGCGAGCCGCGCCGCACCGAGCTGCTCAGGGCCGGCAGCAGCAGCTTGCGGCGGGAGCTGCTGCCCGGGGACTGCTGGAAAACCTCGTCGGGCTCCTCCTCATCCTCCACGATGGAGGGAAGGGGCTTCTCCGGGGCAGCGCCGCTCTCCGGACGAGGCTGCAGGAGGGGAGGAGGTCAGGAATCGTTGCGTTGTGATTTCAGGGCTTACACCCCAGAACCTCGGGTCTCTGCCCTGATAATTCCCTGCCAGGTGTGTCAGTCTCCTCTCCTTTCCCCTCCCAGCGCTGGCTGTCAGTCCTGGCATTCCAGAAGGGCACAGAGTGATTGGCAGATTCACAGGATGCCCTCTACCCCTGGGGGACATTGGGCCATCCAGGTGTCCTTTGTCCCTTTGTCCCTCCCCTCCTGTCCCTGCTTGGTGGCTCCTACCCCTTCCCTGCCCCTCTCCCCGGGGTTAACAGGAACAGAAACCACGGGCTCAGGGAGTTCTGTTGGAGCTGGTGCTGCATTCAGAGGCTGTGGGCCAGAATAAAACTCTGGATCCAAACCCTCCATCAGAACCGACTCCTTTCCTTCACCATCCCCTTAAAGCTTCTCTGCCAGAGGTAACCCTGAGGAGCAGCCCCTGTTATGGGGGGAAGCTCCATCCCAGCACCACCAAAGCTCCTGAATGCCTGGACTTGCCTCCAGTGTCCAGCTGCAGCACCCAGCCAGCCAAAAGTGTCTGTGGGGTGAAACACCACACACCCAGCCAGCCCAAAGTGTCCCTGGGGTGAAACACCACAGTGCCGCTATTTGGTTCAGCAGCAGGGCCAGACAAGCTCAGGCGCTTCCTGATGGCTATATTGGCAATATTCCAATAAGGACTGGTCCCAGCCACAGCCACCCCTGCCCCGTCCTCCCCCATGGCCTTGGCGAGAGACAAACCTGTGGCGCCTGTGGCAGCCTCGGGGACCGGGAGTAGCGGCAGAGCCCCTGCGGGGAGAGCAGACAGGGCTGGCTGAGCAGCAGGAGAGAGCCCCAGGAGAGAGCCCCAGGAGAGAGCCCCAGGAGAGAGCCCCAGCACAGCCCCTGCACAGCCCCAGCACAGCCCCAGCACAGTCCCTGCACAGCCCCTGCACAGCTCCACGGGGAGCAGCCACGGGCCCACAGCCCCTCCAGCCTCTCAGTGCCCCCCAGGCCAACCAAGCCTTCCCCTCTCGCAGACATCTTTTATGAAAAATCCTTTCCTTAGGATTTTCCTCCTGAGAAGCTGAGAGGCCTCAGGAACAAAATGTAAACAATGGTTATCTGCTGCTGTGGAATGCAACAGGTGGATCTGTGATTAGCCCATGTTGGTTGTTTCTAATTAATGACCAATCACAGTCCAGCTGGCTCGGACAGAGAGTCCAAGCCACAAGCCTTTGTTATCATTCTTTCCTATTCTATTCTTAGCTAGCCTTCTGATGAAATCCTTTCTTCTATTCTTTTAGTATAGTTTTAATGTAATATATATCGTAAAATAACAAATCAAGCCTTCTGAAACATGGAGTCAGATCCTCGTCTCTTCCCTCCACCTGAGACCCCTGTGAACGCCGTCACATTCCCCAGCCCCACACATCAGCCTCAGCTCCAGCCTCCAGAACCCCTCAGCCACCCTCCTTCCTGTGCTGCTGCCGTGTCAATGGGGAGCTGCCCAACCTCGGCCTGAGTGTCCTGAGGCTGAGCTGAGGCTGCACCAAATCCCAGCCCTGGCTCAGCCACCAGAGCTCTGATGGCTGAACTCCCACCAGCGTGGGAGGGTGATGCAGGTGCAGAGCCTGGTGCACACTCCTGGCATTCTCCTCTCTTGGTTTGTTTATGCCCCTCCTGTGTTATGGACATGGTGGGTCTTGCTAGGGCTGTTTGGTACCTCCTGCACCACCTCCATCAGGCTCAGGGGGAAACTGGGTACCAGGGAGATGCTCCAGAGGAGATACAAGCCTCTCTCAGCAGAGCTGGGGGAGGAAAAGTGCAGCAGAGCCATTTCTGCAGCAGAACATCCTCCCTGGAGCCGTCACCATGACTAAACCCAGCCGCATGCTTCACTCCAGGGGGCTTTGCCCTGGCTGTCTGTTCAGTTCTCTCCAACCCCATTTCCAGGCCTTCCATCTACCTCATCCTCCTGCACTGCAAAGGCTCTCCCTGCCAATTCCCTGGGTTGCACAGAGCCAGGACAGGCCATACCTGCGTGCCAGGGTGGCAGAGCTGCAGCCCCTGTCCCAACCTCAGAACCTGAGCGCACAGACCCCCCTTGCACGGCCGTGCCCAGCACCAGGGCCGCGAGCACAGCGAGGGGCTGAGCGGGAGGACACGCACCCACCTCGGTCTCACTGCCCTCCCGCAGGTTGAAGGTCAGGTCCTGGTGGATGTCAGCTGTGAACTTGCTGGCGTACTCGGGGTAGAGCTGCAGCACCTCGCAGAGCCCCCGCAGGCCGATGTGCTGCAGGTCGCAGTAGGTCAGAGCCTTCACGTCCGCGTTGGTCTTGATCACCTGGTCCGTTCTGCACAGGTCGGCTCCAATCAAATCCCCTTTGCCTGCAGGAGGGGCCGGGCTAAGTGACATGAGCCCCTCACTGTCACACACATCTTTTATGAAAAATCCTTTCCTTAGGATTTTTCCTCTTGAGAAGCTGAGAGGCCTCAGGAACAAAATGTAAGCAATGGTTATCTGCTGCTGTGGAATGCAGCAGGTGCATCTGTGATTAGCCCATGTTAGTTGTTTCTAATTAATGGCCAATCACAGTCCAGCTGGCTCGGACAGAGAGTCTGAGCCACAAGCCTTTGTTATCATTCTTTCCTATTCTATTCTTAGCTAACCTTCTGATGAAATTCTTTCTTCTATTCTTTTAGTATAGTTTTAATATAATATATATCATATTATATTATTATATCCTTCTGAAAAATGGAGTCAGATCCTCATCTCTTCCCTCATCCTAAGACCCCTGTGAGCACCATCACACTCTTGTCACCCTGGTTTTTTAAGATTTTCTAAGCCTTCTGATGCTGACATTCTTGTAGTGAACTTTCTCACACACCTTCTGTAGATAACTCATTGTTTTGCATTCCTTTATGGAAGAGGAGAGAGTTGATAGACTGTTGGTTTGACCAGCGTCATTGGAGAGGCGTCACTGTCACCCTCCAATCCGCTCTCACTTTTGGAAAACTATAAATGTTGGAGTCAGAAAATAAACTTCCCCTTTTTTCCTTCACCTTGAGAACAGCGGTGTGAGCTCGTGTTCTTTTGTGTCCTGTAATGACACACCCTCACCCCTCACCCTGCAGGAAGGGCTGGGGCAGAGCCCACGCCACCTGCCCTCACCCAGGATGGCCAGCACCACGTTGTCCTTCAGCACCTCCAGGGAGCCGGAGCAGACGAAGTAGTTGGCCTGCAGGGCGTCGCCCTGGCGCAGCAGGTACTCCCCCGGGGCACAGAAGGAGGTTTTGATGTGCAGGGACAGGGAGCGGAGGCAGCCCCGGCTGGCAGTCTCGAAGATGGGCAGCTGCAGGATGTCCTTGTTGAGGTGCATGGCCACGTCCGCACGCAGCTCGTCGGGGAAGTCGTGGAGCAGCTGGGGACAGAGGAGCCGGGGTGTCACTCTGGTTTTTTAAAATTTTCTAAATTTAACATTCTTATAGCAAGCTTTCTCACACAATTTTGTAAATAACTCGTTGTTTTGCGCTCCTTTATAGAAGAAGGAAAAGTTAATCGCTTGTTAGTTTGTCCAGTGTCATTGGAGAGGTGGCACTGTCACCCTCCAATCCACTGTCACTCTTGGAAAACTATAAATGTTGGAGTCAAAAAATAAACTTCCCTTTATCTTCACCTTGAGAAGAGCGGTGTGCGCTTGTGTTCTTTCGTGTCCTATAGCGACACCGGGGCTGTGGGCACGAGGGGCAGGGAGCAGCTTTCCTGCAGCCTCAGGGGACAGGTTCCCCTCTGGAGCAGGGAATCTCGCTGCTGAGCTGCCCCAGTGTCTCAGCAGAGGTGGGCACTGTGGCAATCAGCTGTTTCTGCTCCAAATGCATGTCCTGCTCCCTGTGCTGGCAGCAATTTGCCCCAGCGCTGGTCCCTCCAGCACCACTCTGAGCCAGTGTAGCAGGCTCCAAGCTTGCTATGGCCCCATGGAGGGCCGAGGCTTAATGATAGGAGTTGCTGAGTCATGATGAAATAGCAAAACTTTGGACCCCAGCTTGTCTATTTAACCCCATAGGTCACTTTCCCTTAACCCCTACTATTGGACAACTTTGGATCCCTTTATACCCTATAAAAAGGGGCTGTTTTAGCCCATTCGGCAGAAGAAGAGCCATCGCTGGAACCCTTCACAGATCCCTCAATAAAACCATTGCTGTGGAACCCCAGGACGTTTTCTTCTCCTCTCTCATGTCTGCTTCCCCACTAGCCTGCCAGGCGCCTTAGCAAGCAAAGAGCTGGGATCCTAAGAGAGCTGATAATCACTAAAGAGCTGATATCCACTAAGCTTGCTAAGGTAGCCACGGCTACAAGCGGCCTGGGTGCTCAGACCAGGGAAGGTACTTCCCTGGGTACTCTGTCCCCAGGAAGGATTGAGTTATCTGGCCCGTGCTGCCTGCTCGGGAGCAAGATCAGACCCAGCAGGCAGTCGGGTTTATGCTCCCCCATTGCTCCCCCATAAGTGCAGGTCAGGGCTGGAGGGTGCTGGCCAAGCCCCACCAACACCTCCTACCTCATTAACATCAATGCCGTTGTTCACCGACCAGGTGGTCTGGAAATACTCCAGCATCCTCTGCTTGAGCTGCTGGGGCAGGTGATGGACGCGGATGAAGTCCTTGAGGTCCTTCATGCGGGTGTGGTAGAGCGAGCGGCGCGAGTACATGCGCTGGATGATGGCCGTGACATTGCCGAACACCACGGCGTGCATCAGCGCTGGGGGCAGGAGGGAGGGAGGGCAGCCTCAGACCTGGCTCGTTTCTCCTCACAGAGAAAAGCAAGGCACAAAATTCTTCCTGAGGATATTATTCTGGGTTTCACATTCTGTGAACCTCAGAGGGAGGGGAAACAATTCTTATTATTTGCTGTGTTGCACGTACATGCGCTGGATGATGGCCGAGACATTGCTGAACGCCACGGCGTGCATCAGCGCTGGGGGCAGGAGGACAGCCTGATTGCTCCTCACATTTCTCCTCATAGAGAAAAGCAAGGCACAAAATTCTCCCCAAGAGTATTATTCTGGGTTTCACATTCTCTGAACCTCAGAGGGAGGGGAAAAAATTCTTATCGTGTGCTGTGTTGCGAGTACATGCGCTGGATGATGGCCGAGACATTGCCGAACGCCACGGCGTGCATCAGCGCTGGGGGCAGGAGCTAGGGCATCCTGATTGCTCCTCACATTTCTCCTCACAGAGAAAAGCAAGGCACAAATTCTCCCTGAGAATATTATTCTGGGTTTCACATTCTCTGAATCCCAGAGGAAGGGGAAACAATTCTTATAATTTGCTGTGCCTATGCTTGTGCCAAAGTAGAACGCAATGTGGAGATTGTTCACCCACAGTGATGGTGTTTGGGTTCCTTGGCCTATCAGGGCCAGGTGTGTGTGTGTGTCAGGACTGCCACTGATACTCACAAGATTCTGGGCAGTGTGTGCAGAGTGAGTGCTTGACAGATTCAGTTTAGATGTAATGTAACATAGTGTAATATAGTATAAAATAATATAGTATAATAAAGTAATGAATTAGCTTTCTGATATCCATGGAGTAAGATGCATCATTCCCTCCCCTCATCGGGAGGAGGGAATATAGTGTAATATAATAATAATATAGTGTAATATAGTATAATATAGTATAATATGGTGTAATATAGTGTAATATAGTATAATAATAATATAGTGTAATATAGTGTAATATAGTATAATATAGTGCAATATAGTAATAGTGTAATATAGTATAGTAGTATAGTACAGAATAATATAGTATAATAAAATAATGAATTTGCCTTCTGATAAGATGGAGTCAGTGCATCATTCCCTCCATCTCCTCGAGGGAATATAGTGTAATATAGTAATAATATAGTGTAATATAGTATAATATAGTGTGATACAGTAATGGTGTAATATAGTATAATATAGTGTAATACAGTAATGGTGTAATATAGTATAGTAATATAGTATAGAACAATATAGTATAATAAAGTCATTAATTTGCCTTTTGATAAGATGGAGTCAGATGCATCATTCTCTCCCCTCCTTGGGGGTGCCTGCAAAACTACACAGGGCAGGTGTGGGCACAGCACGGGGGGACTGCTCCCTAAATCCAGCCCAGGGCTCTCTCTCAGGTCTGTCTCACAATCCCGTTACCTCCCCCAGCGCCCTGCCAGGGACACAAGGCTCTGGCAGCCCCAGGTGAGCTCCCTGCCCAGCCCCGCTGCCCTCCTCACCCCCAATGAGCATGGTGCAGATGGAGAAGATCTTCTCGGTGTCGGTGTTGGCACAGACATTCCCAAAGCCCACGCTGGTCAGGCTGCTGAGGGTGAAGTAGAGGGAGGCGATGTAGGCGCTGCGGATGGAGGGGCCCCCCACTGAATTGTTGATGTAGGGAGCCTCCAGCCTCTTGCCCAGCTCGTGCAGCCAGCCTGCCAAGCACAACCCAGGGTTAGCACTGCAGGAACCAGCTGAGAGGCTGCACCCCTGGATCCACTGCCCCACAGCACAGGGGGGGATCCCAGTGCCCCCAGATTGTGCAGCCAGCCTGCCAAGCCCAGCCTGGGGTTGGCACTTGCAGGAGCCAGCTGTGAGGCTGCCCCCCTGGATCCACTGCCCCATAGCACAGGGGAGATCCACCCCAGTGCCCTGAGAACATCTCTTGCCCAGCTCGTGCAGCCAGCCTGCCAAGCACAGCCTGGGGTTGGCACTTGCAGGAGTGCTGCACCCCTGGATCTACTGCCCCACAGCACAGGGAGGGGGAGATCCCAGTGCCCCCAGGTGTGCAGCCAGCCTGCCAAGCACAGCCCAGGGTTAGCACTTGCAGGAGTGCTGCGCCCCTGGCCCCGCTGCCCCACAGCCCTGGGGGATGCCAGTGCCCCGAGCTGCCCCCAGCCCTCACTCACCGATGTCCCAGGTGCGGGGGTCGTTGCTCTCCAGCTCCTGGCGGCCGATGACGTACCAGATGCAGGCCATCCAGTGGGCCAGCAGGGCAAACATGGACATGAGCAGGGTCAGCACCATGGCGCTGTACTGCGAGTAGCGGTCCAGCTTCTGCAGCAGCCGCAGCAGCCGCAGCAGCCGCACCGTCTTCAGCAGGTGAACCAGCGAGGTCTGGGGGGCAGGCAGGGAGGGGAGCCTGGGGTAGCTGCAGGCAGGGATGAAAAGGGACCCCCAACACCACCCCTGGGGCAGGAACCCTTTGTGACCCCCGCAGCTGCCAGGAGGGTGATGGGGAGCAGGGCAAGGCAGAGGCAGCTCATCCCCACTCAGGCTTGCAGCCCCGTGCCCAGCACCCAGCAGGCACACAGGGCTGTGTGTTGTGGTGTGATGTCATGGTTTGCCTCAGATAACCCGGGTTTCTCCCTGAAGATTTCTTCCCCAGATGTGTCAGCCACCTCTCCTTTCCCCTCCCAGAGCTGTCTGTCAGTCCTGGCATTCCAGAAGGGCATCGAGTGGTTGGCAGAATTCAAAAGATGCCCTCCACCCCTGAGGGGACGTTGGGCCATCCAGGTGTCCTTTGTCCCTTGAGATTTCCCCCTCCTGTCCCTGCTTGGTGGCTCCCTGCCCCTTCCCTGCCCCTCTCCCCAGGGTTAAAGGAGCAGCAGCCACGGGCTCAGGGAGTTCTGTTGGAGCTGCTGCTGCATTCAGAGGCCTCTGGGCCAGAATAAAGCTCTGGATCCAAACCCTCCATCAGAACCGACTCCTTTCCTTCACCATCGCCTTAAAGCTTCTCCACCACAGGGAAACCTGAGCTCCTGCATGTCTGGGTAAACAATTCTCCAAATCACTTGTCTCCAAGCGCCCAGCTGCAGCATCCAGCCAGCCAAAGGTGTCTCTGAGGTGAAATCACCACAATTGCTGCTTTTTGGTCAAGCAGCAAGGGCCAGACAAGCCCAGGCACATCCCATCCAGCTATATTGGTAATTATTCAAATAGTCATGGCTTGTCAGGGCACTGAGTATCCCCGGGAGATGTGGGTGTTGGAGAGGGGCAGGGAGGAGGGCAGCAGCTTTGCTGTTGAGGGCTGTGTGTGTTCCAGCAGCACTCACCACGGTCACGTTGAAGATGTAGAGCAGATCGAAGGGCAGAGCAGCAATCAGATCCACGAAGAACCAGGTGGCCACGTAGTGGATGCAGATGGAGCGAGGGTCGTACACAACCTGGCCCGACTGGCTGACGTACGTTGTCCGGAAGTTCAGGACGATATCTGCCCCAGGAGAGCAGGACCAGCCCTCACCACCCCTTCTGTGGCTGGCAGAGCTGAGCCAGCGTCCATTGGTGTCACTTCTGGTGTGCCCAGGACCAACGGCAGGGGCACAGCAATCCCATCTCCCCTCTTGTTCCAGATTGCAAGGCCAGATGTGTTCTATTTGCCAGCTGTATGGCAGCTGTCTTTTGTCAGGTGGGTAGCTTGCCTTATTGTCACAGACATCTTTTATGAAAAATCCTTTCCTTAGGATTTTTTCTCCTGAGAAGCTGAGAGGCCTCAGGAACAAAATGTAAGCAATGGTTATCTGCTGCTGTGGAATGCAACAGGTGCATCTGGGATTGGCCCATGTTGGTTGATTTTAATTAATGGCCAATCACAGGGAGCTGGCTTGGACTCTGTCTGAGCCACAAATTTTTGTTATCATTCTTTCTTTTTCTATTCTTAGCTAGCCTTCTGATGAAATCCTTTCTTCTATTCTTTTAGTATAGTTTTAATGTAATATATATGAGATAAAATAACAAATCAAGCCTTCTGAAACATGGAGTCAGATCCTCATCTCTTCCCTCATCCTCGGACCCCTGTGAACACCGTCACAGCTTATCTCTGTCTGAGTGATCACAATCACTCCTCCCTCAGGAGGGGACATCCGCTGATGACAGCCATTGAATGTCCCTGCATGGCTGATAAGAACTGCAGCATCCCACTGGGAGATATGAGCCCAGAGGAGGAGCCAAGCATTGCTACCCGGATATAATCTGGAGATTCTGGAACACCAGCCAAGCATTCCTACCCGGATAGAATCTGAGATTCTGGAACACCAGCCAAGCATTCCTACCTGGTTAGAATCTGGACATTCTGGAACACCAGCCAAGCATTCCTACCCGGATAGAATCTGAGATTCTGGAACACCAGCACAGCTTCTCCACTGGATTTCCCAGAGGAACAGCAGCTGCCTCTTCCTCTGGATCTTCAGAGCAGACTGCACCTTTCTACAGATCCCTGGTCCAGCGGAACCACCCCTGACACTGCAGGAGGGCTGAGCCACAATTCCAATGGGACTGTGCCAGCACCCTGACCCACAGGGTGTCAGGCTGTGTTCTGACTCTGTCAGTGTTGGTTTGGTTTACTGTATTGTTTATTTTATCCTTTTATTTTCTTCCCTATTACAGAACTGTTATTTCCTGCTCCCATAATTTTTTTTTTTTTTTTTTTTTTTTTTTTTTTTTTTTTTTTTCCTGAGAGCCCCTTAATTTAAAATTTATAGCAATTCCCTGGGGGGCGGGGGGATTCATTTTCAAAAAAATTCATTTTCTCCATTTCAGGGGAGGCTCCTGCCTTCCTTAGCCTTCCTTTCCAAACCAAGACACCTCTCCATCACCCCTGATCCTTGCCCCACCTGTCCTGTACCCTGGATCAGTGCTCAGACCTACCCAGGATGAAGAGCATCTCCACGGCGATGTCGCTGACGATGGTGCTGCGGGCAGCCGACAGGCTGTCCTCTGTGCCCGTGAAGCAGACGTTGTAGGGGACAGTGATAGCCACGTAGAAGGTGGCCAGCAGGATCAGCCAGTCCCAGAGAGCCTTGAAGATGCTGTAGTGGAGCAGGATGAAGCGGGATTTCTGCACCGAGGCCACCTTGTACTCGGGGATGGACGGCTTGTTCTCAAACACGTTCTGCAGGGGCAAACGTGGGGTGGGACAGGGCTCATCCCACACGAGGGGTGAAGGCCACCACAGCCACCCCTTCCCCTGAGTCCTGCCAAGCAGCTGGCACCCCCTGATGCCAGGATGATGACGCCCTTTTCCTGCACTGGTCACCCTCAGGGATGGGCACAGAACCCCTGATTGCAGCACATCAATTAATGCAATGTCATTGCTATTAACAGTGATCCCCTGGCAATGCCAGCTGCTGCCTGGAACCATCTCAGGTGCCAATTCACATGCTGGGGCAGAGGTGAGGGCAGAGCCAGGGCCATCCCACCCAAATCCCCAAAATTCAAGACTGGCACTGCCATCCTTTGCCTGCTCATCAGCTCTGGCACCCAGCAGCTGCAGGTGGTGCCCTGTACTGGGCACAGCAGCTGTGCAAAGGGGCAGGCACAGGGCTGTGCCCCATCTGGCAGCTCCACAGCTCTGGCACCCTGGTAACAGCATCCCCAGAGCAAGTGTGGCTGTGCTCAGAGCCAGCACTGGGGTTTCCTGACAGCGAGTGTGTGAGGAGAGGCACAGCTCTGCCAGAGCTGCCAGCTCTGCTGTCTCAACAAGCAGCTCTAGGCACCCACTGGGTTCTCCTGCTGCCAACCAAACACAAGTGCAGCCTGAGTACAGCGCGGCTGCCAGAGCTGGGGGGAATTTCAGTACTTGGCAGGCCAGGCAGAGACGTGCACGGGAACAGCATCCCAGTGAGGCTGGGCTCTGCTCTCAGGAGAGCTGCTGCACTGCCAGCTCACCATAGCCCCAGAATGGGGGGCACTGAGGGTCCCCCAGGTCCTTACACGGTTGATTTTCATCTCGCCACGGTCCCTGCGGGCAAACTGGCTGCTGAGCTGGTGCAGCATGGTGCGGCCCTGCCTCCGTGCAGCCCTCAGGTGAGAGCTCCCAGGCTTCTTGCTCCTCTGCTTCTCGCTCCTCTGCTTCTCTGCAGTGAACAAGGCGTGCGGAGTCAGTGCTGTTCCCCACCAGGGAACAGGGAACCCCTTTGCCATGTGCCCACTGCTCACACTGCTCCCATTCTACAGCCACGGCTCACCCTCCTTCTTGTCACCAGGGCAGCTCCTGCCTCGGCTCTCTGTGATGTCCTTGAAGGAGAAGAGGGAGGAAGAGCACCACCTCCCCCTTTTCATTCTTGATGGGCATGATGTCCAGCAGGCACCAGAAGGCAGCTCCTGGGCACAGGAGAGAACTGGTGAGGGCAGGGCAGCTCCCTCACTGCTCAGCAGCTTCCCCCAGGCCATGTGGATTGCAAGGCAGGGTGTATTCTATTGCCATCTGTATGGCAGCTGTCTTTTGTCAAGTGGGCAGTTTGCCTTATCTCTCTCTGAGTGACCACAATCCCTCCTCCCTCCAGGAAACACCTGCTGATAACAGACTATTGAATGTCACTGCATGGCTGATAAGAACTACAGCATCCCATTGGGAGATATGAGCCCAGAGGGAGGAGCCAAGCATTCCTACCCAGATATAATCTGGAGATTCTGGAACACCAGCCAAGCATTCCTACCCAGATATAATCTGGAGATTCTGGAACACCAGCCAAGCATTCCTACCCGGATATAATCTGAGATTCTGGCACACCAGCACGGCTTCTCCATTGGATTTCCCAGAGGAACAGCAGCTGCCTCTTCCACTGGATCTTCAGAGGCAGATGCACCTTTCTCCAGGATCCCTGCTCCAGCAGAGCCACCCCTGACACTGCAGGAGGGCTGAGCCACAATTCCAATGGGACTGCTGCCAGCACCCTGACCCACAGGGTGTCAGGCTGGGTTCTGACTCTGTCAGTGTTGGTTTAGTTCACTGCATTGTTTATTTTATCCTTTTATTTTCTTCCCTATTACAGAACTGTTATTCCTGCTCCCATATTTTTGTTTGCCTGAGAGTCCCTTAATTTAAAATTTATAACAATTCGGAGGGGTGGGGAGGGTTCATTTTCTCCATTTCAGGGGAGGCTCCTGCCTCCCTTAGCAGACTCCTGTCTTTCCAAACCCCAGACACCATGAGACCACGACGGAGCCAAATCCCAGCTGGAGCTGTGCCCAGTACCCGGCCCCACGTGCCACTCACCGCTTTTTTTTGTAGAAGCAGATCTCAGTCTGGTACTCCTGCCTGCTGTCCAGGGCCTTTTCAATGCCCTGCAGGGCGGGCTCGCTGGTGTCAGCCCCGCAGAGGAAGCGGCAGCTGCAGTTCTTCTGCATGACCTCGGTGCGGGCGAAGCCGGTGAGGTCGCAGAAGCCATCGGAGCAGTACACGATGGGGAAGCCGCAGCGGCCCTGAGCGTTTGCCAGGATGAAGTTGCTGTCTGAAAGGAGACACAGCTGCCCCCGAGGCCTTGGGGCCACCTCAGGGGGACACAAACAGCAGCGCAGCCCCCCCAGCCCCACTCTGGGAAGGGAAGCCAGAGCTCCATGGGGCTGCTGGTTGTCCCGAGCTGCTCCCAGAGCTTGTTCACCCTGTGTCCAGCCCAGGCAGGACCCCGGCCCCGTGTGGTGGAAGGGGAAGGAGGCTGGATCTGTCTCCTGGCCCCCATCACCCACGCGAGGCAGCTCACGCCTCCCCCTCACCATCTGCCACTCTGCCAGGGCTCAGGGAGCTTAGTGGGAGCAGCAGCTCCCAGCTGGGCGTGCCCAGCCCAGGGGTGCCCAGCTGTGGTGATATCTGAGATCCCCAGAGGTGTGGGGTGCTGAGAAACCAGCTGAGAGGGTGGGGGGAAACCATCAAGGGGCAGCGCCCAGGTGCCACGAGCCAGGAAGGAACTGCAGCATCCTCATCCTCTCAGCAGCACAGAGAGTCCCCAGCATCACCCAGCCCTGGCCGTGGGAGGGTGGCACCAGGCACAGCAAAGTGCTGCCAGCCCCGTGCCCTGCCCAGTCACAGAGGAGCTGTTCTGCCCCCCAGCCCTGCCCCACGGTGGGACAGAGGGGTTCATGTTAGCAGGGTGCCAAGGGAGTGGGTGTGCAGCGTGCATGGACTGTGGTGGAACCAGGGGCAAAACAGGGTGTTCCCAGCCCCAAACTGGTCTCTGGTGCTGCCCAGCACAGAACCCTTGCACCACACAGCCAGGCAGAATGGTGCCAGGTGGGTGTGCTCTGCCCCTCTCACAGAAGAAAGGACCCAGGGTGATGCCAGCACCCGCACACCATGGGCAGAATGGTGCCAGGTGGGTGTGCTCTGCCCCTCTCATGGAAGAAAGAACCCACAATAATACCAACACCTGCGCACCATGGGCAGAACGGTGAGTGTGCTCTGCCCCTGTCACAGAAGAAAGGACCCACAGTGATGCCAGCACCCACACACCACGGGCAGAGTGGTGCCAGGGCCAGGCAAAGGCAGCGAGAGGCTGTGGGAGGACAGGAGGCAGCCCCGGGCAGCCCTGGCTGATGGAGGTGCCGTGGGGCCACCACAACACAGCTCAGCCCAGGATTAGCTCGGGGAAGCAAAAATAGCCTGAAGCTGTGACTAAGGCCAGATTTTGGCTCTGGGAAGCCGGGATTATGGTGATATCCAGGATGTGTTATTAGAACAGAAAACAAGGGTTTGCATTTGGGAGTGGCTGGCTGAGCTGGAGGCTGTGGCCCTGGCAGGCTGGCAGACCCCAGCCACGGTGGGCACTGTGCCTGGTTGGGTGCCCCAGGGCCCAGAGCTGCACTGCCTGGGACAGGCAGGGTTAACTCCCCACGGAGTATCAGTGCCCTAAACCCCTCTCCATGGCAGATAAAGCCGATAAGAGGCACATCAAACCCGCAAAGCCCCGCACTGTTTAAAAGTGCCCGGCAGAGGTGGTTGGGCAGCCTTGGACAGGGGGCTGCCAGGGCATTGGAGGCAATGCCAGGCTCTCTGGGGCAAATTCCCACGGTTTTGGTCCTGGTGTTGCAGGCAGTTTCCCTGGGAAGTCTTCCCTTGGAGAGCCTGATCCAGGAGCTCTGTCCCCCTGGAGGGACAGTGGAATCAGCATCATGAGGCACATGTGGCTCTGTCCCGTCACCTCCAGGCACAGCTCAGTCAGAGTCAGGGAGGAGAGATTTCTCACACATTGCATTCCAAATTTCAGCTTCCCTGGGTAAATGACCCCCTGTGCCACCAGGGCTGCCCCGTGTCACTCCAGGCTCGGAGGCACCTCGGCATGGCAGCAAACACATGCTCAGAGTGCTCCGAGTGCCTCCATAGTGCCCTGCGAGGTAGCTGCAGGCTCCCAGTGCCATCTCCATGCCAGTCACGCCCAGCAAGGGAGGAGATGCTCAGCCACGCAGGCAGCTGGCCCGGGACACACCTGCTGCAGGTGCTTTTCAGGGGAAGCTGAGGTCAGCCACTAACCCATCCCTGGGTGGCTTCATGGTGCCAGCAGTGCTGGCGGCATGTGGCACCGGGTATCCCCCATCCCGGCTTCAACCCATCCCGGCTTCAACCCATCCCGGCTTCAACACATCCCGGCTTCAACACATCCCGGCTTCAATCCATCCCGGCTTCAACCCATCCCGGCCCGGCACATGGACACGGAGAGCAACTCAGCGCCCGGGGACACCGGCAGCGCTCGGGCACGGGACGGGGCCTGGGGATGGTGGGTCAGGGATCTGGGGGATGGATCCCCCGCGTCAGCCCGGGCGTGTTGAGACCGACCGTGCCCTCTCCGGTGCTCCCGCAGACACCGGGATCTGTCCCTGGTGCTGAGCGCGGCTGCGGCGACACCGAGCGGCACCGGCAGGCCCGGGGCACGGGGAGTACCGGAGCACCGAGCCCAATACGGGACGGTCCCGTACAGCGCGTGGGTGGCCCGGGTACCGGGTCAGCGGGCCGGGCCGATCCCCGTCCCGTTCGCCGTCTCCTGCCGGGCACCGGCTTCCCCCACCCGGTTTCCCCCCGCGGCCCCTCCCCGCTCCCGTCCCAGCCCTACGTGTGCCATCGAAGCGGGTGGCGATGGTGTCCAGGAAGGTGTTCTGCGGCGCCAGCAGCCCCTTCATCACCGGCATCGTCCCGCCCCGCCGGCCGGGCTGCCTCCGCCGCCCCCGGCCCCTCCGCAGCACCGCGGGCTGATCCCGGCCGGCCCGGGGCTCCCGCCCCGCCCCCGCCCCGCCCCGGCACCGGGAGGGGCCTCGGCACCGTCGAGCACCGGCCCCCGCCCGCGGCGGGCACGGCGAGCTGGTCCGGGGAGGCTCGGGAGCCGCCCGTACCGGGAGGCACCGGGACCCGCCCGGCCACGGGAGCCGCTCGCTCCCGGCCCTCTCGGGCTCACCGGGGCTGCAGAAGGAGCGGGATGCGCCTCACCTCGGTTAAACTCTGTCCTGGTACCGCACACGGGCACGCACCAGAGCAGCGCGGCGGATGACATTCGGCATGAGCCCAGTGCCAGCCCTGCGGAGGAAGGAACTCGCTCCGGCACCGAGCTGTGCCCGCACCGAGCTGTCCTCACACCGAGCTGTCCCCGCACCGAGCTGTCCCCGCACCGAGCTGTGCCCGCACCGAGCTGTCCCCGCACCGAGCTGTGCCCGCACCGAGCTGTCCCCGCACCGAGCTGTGCCCGCACCGAGCTGTGCCCGCACCGAACTGTCCCTGCACCGAGCTGTGCCCGCACCGAGCTGTGCCCGCACCGAGCTGTCCCCGCACCGAGCTGTCCCCGCACAGAGCTGTCCCCGCACCGAGCTGTGCCCGCACCGAACAATCCCCGCACCGAGCTGTCCCCGCCCCGAGCTGTCCCCGCACCGAGCTGCCCCCGCACCGAGCTGTCCTCACACCGAGCTGTGCCCGCACCGAGCTGCCCTCACACCGAGCTGTGCCCGCACCGAGCTGCCCTCACACCGAGCTGTGCCCGCACCGAGCAATCCCCGCACAGATCTGTCCCCGCACCGAGCTGCCCTCACACCGAGCTGTGCCCGCACCGAGCTGCCCTCACACCGAGCTGCCCCCGCACCGAGCTGTCCCCGCACCGAGCTGTCCCCGCACCGAGCTGTCCCCGCACCGAGCTGCCCTCACACCGAGCTGCCCCCGCACAGAGCTGTCCCCACACCACACCGAGCTGCCCCCGCACCGAGCTGTGCCCGCACCGAGCTGTCCCCGCACCGAGCTGCCCTCACACCGAGCTGCCCCCGCACAGAGCTGTCCCCACACCACACCGAGCTGCCCCCGCACCGAGCTGTGCCCGCACCGAGCTGCCCCCGCACCGAGCTGTCCCCGCACCGAGCTGTCCCCGCACCGAGCTGTCCCCGGACAGATCTGTCCCCGCACCGAGCTGTGCCCGCACCGAGCTGTGCCCGCACCGAGCTGCCCTCACACCGAGCTGCCCTCACACCGAGCTGTGCCCGCACCGAGCTGCCCCAGCCCGACCCCTCCCCAGAGACACAGCAGAGCCGGCTGACATCAGGCTACCATTTATTGTAAAAGGCCGCGGTGCCCGCGGTGCCCTGAGCAGGCTGGGCCAGGGCCAGGGCAGGGAGGAGGTATCTAAAAGTGCTATTTACACCGAGCTCCGGCTCTGCGTCCCCGCAGTCCGTCCTGCCAGGGATCCCCTCTGCGCGTCCCGCTGCCCCCATCCCGTTCAGTAAAAGCTCCTTGCAGCTCCCTGGCTGGTGCTCAGGTCCTTCCCTGAGTGTCCCTGGCACTCCCTGGCGCTGTCAGGGCTGGTGGCGGCGCCCCGTGGCACCGCTGTCGGCTGGGCGACCGCGCCCGCAGGGCAGCCCAGCGCCTCGGGGCAGGCGGTGCCCGGCTGCTGCCCGCGCTTGCCCATGGTGAGGATGCCCGCGGCGTGGTTGCCGGAGCCGTGGAGCAGGCGGTAGAGCCGGCTCTGGAAAGCCAGGGGGACGCTCTTCCTCTTGCCCAGCGTGAGGATGCCGGCGGCGTGGTTGCCCATGCCGTGCAGGAGGTCGTAGACGCGGCAGGAGCAGGTTTTCTGCCGGCAGCAGTGGGGCAGGTTCTGCCGGGCAGCGGCCAGCGAGCAGAGCAGGAGCAGCAGCAGGAGGCAGGCAGCTCGCTGGGGCTGCCAGAGAACGAGCAGCGTCAGGGCAGGGCAGTGACAGGGCAGCGATGGGGACTGCCCAGCCCAGGACTGTCCCCTCTCCGTGGTGTTCAGATCCCCCCTGCCCTCCTGGCTCAGCCTCACAGCCGAGGCGCACCTGGAGCCTCACCCTTCACTGCCCTGCTCCTCACCTGTGTCCCAGCCAGATGTGGGTGTGCTCACCACAGCCCTGCCCTGCTCCTCACCTGTGTCCAGCCAGATGTGGGTGTGCTCACCATATCCCTGCCCTGCTCCTCAACTGTGTCCCAGCCAGATGTGGGTGTGCTCACTACATCACTGCCCTGCTCCTCACCTGTGTCCCAGCCAGATGTGGGTCCTCACCATATCCCTGCCCTGCTCCTCACCTGTGTCCCAGCCAGATGTGGGTGTGCTCACCACACCCCTGCCCTGCTCCTCACCTGTGTCCCAGCCAGATGTGGGTGTGCTCACCACATCCCTGCCCTGCTCCTCACCTGTGTCCCAGCCAGATGTGAATGCCCTCACCATATCCCTGCCCTGCTCCAGCACACAAACTCTCTCCTCTCACTGCCCAGTGCCACAGGACAAGCACTGAAAGCACCCATGCTGCAGGAATTGCACGCCCAGCTCCCTCCCAAGCATTCCCCTCATCAGCCAGGGATTCCCAGGGATTTGCTGCAGACTTGGAGCTTCCCAAGAAACCAACCAGGCCCTCCCACACCCCCAGCCCAACACCCTGACCTCCCACCCATCGCTGATCTCTCATCCCCAGGGGCTGCAGCACCCCAGCCCCACCTTGGTGTTGGGCACCTCCATCCTTGCTGGGGTCTTCATGTGGCCGAGCAGCTCTGGGGCATGTCCCATCGGGCAGCCAGCAGCACAGCACCCCGCACTGCCACTGCCACTTTATAGGGCCCAGCACAATGGGGCTGCCAAAAATACCTGGGCCAGCGGGAGCAGCGGGTGTCTGGGAGACGCGGTAGCCCGGAGACCATCCAGGCCTTTCCCCTCATTTGCAGCTCCCCATTGTGAGGGTGCTCACTGCGAGGGGTGCTTGGCACTAATGAGGCCATAATTGCCCACGGGCCGCGCTGCTGGGCTGGCACAAAGGGGCTGAAGGTCAGCTCTGGTCGCTGCTCAGAGCCCCATTAGGCTAATTAACCCCCTGAACAAAGGGGTGCCAGCAGCTGCACAGCTCCTTCACTGACGTGGGGAGCCGTGGGGAGCTGTCACCCTGTGCTTGGCTGGTGCCAGGGAGGGACAGTGCCACCAGGGTCCTGTGCCAGTGCCAAGGAGGGATAGTGCCACCAGGGTCCTGTTCCAGTGCCAAGGAGGGACAGTGCCACCAGGGTCCTGTGCCAGTGCCAAGGAGGGACAGTGCCACCAGGGTCCTATACCAGTGCCACCCCCCATCCCGTTTGGTGACACCATCCCATTGTGGTGCTGTGCCTGGCACAGAGGGAGCCACAGGGCACCAGGGAGACTCTGGCACTCTTTATAACACTCCACAGCCGCAGCCTGACCCCAGAGCACCTCCAGCCTTTGCTTGTGCTCAACTCCCCTGCCCTGGGGATGAACCCAAACATTTCCCTGATGCCAGCAGCCACATCTGCTGTTCAGGGACAGCCTGGCCCTACATCTGCTGCACCAGAGAGCCTCCCAGCCCCTCTGCATAGCGGGGACCCCAGGGATGCTGTGGAGGTGACAGGAGCAGCCAGGATCCTTCTGCCAGCCAGCTTTTTCCCAGGGCTGGTGGAGGCCAAACCTGCAGCCCTGGGGAGGGTGGGCAGGAGCCCAGAGCTGGGGCTGCTTTTCCCAGGGGCATCTGGCACAGCAGGCTGGGGGTACATGCACAGGGGCACGGGGGTACCAGCATCCCCACTGGCCCCTCGGCAGAGATCTGGCTCCAGAATCAGATGGAGGGGACGGATGAGTCCTCTGGGAGCTTGGCAGGGCAAGAGGGAGCAGGGGCATCTCTCCCCGAGCTCTCCGCTGAATTCTGCTGCGAGCCCCTCAGCAGGGCAGAGCACAAGCAGAGCGCCCAGCCTCGCAGACACTCCCCGGGCAGGCTGGGGCTCCCCGCTCCCGGCCCCTGCGGCCGGGGCTGCTCAGTCCGGGCCCCGAGCCCCAGACCGGGGTCAGCAGGACGCGGTGTCGCCACCTCCGTCTGTCTCGGGGATGGGCTCCAGCGGCGCCGGCAGCCGGGAGGGCTCGGGCGAGGCCGATCCGTTCCTGCCGATGCCGCAGGACTGTCCCGCGTTGTGGATCTGCCACAGGTTGTCCAGCGCCTCCGCCTTGGCGTGCTTGAGGAGGTCAGCCTGGCCCTGGGGACGAGATACCGGGGTGTGGAGACAGGAGGGTGACAGGGAAGGGAAGGGAAGGGAAGGGAAGGGAAGGGAAGGGAAGGGAAGGGAAGGGAAGGGAAGGGAAGGGAAGGGAAGGGAAGGGAAGGGAAGGGAAGGGAAGGGAAGGGAAGGGAAGGGAAGGGAAGGGAAGGGAAGGGAAGGGAAGGGAAGGGAAGGGAAGGGAAGGGAAGGGAAGGGAAGGGAAGGGCAGAGTTGGGCACAGCAGGGCAGGGCAGGGCAGGGCAGGGCAGGGCTGGGCTGGGCTGGGCTGGGCTGGGCAGGGCTGGGCTGGGCTGTCCGCGCAGCCCTCGCCCCTCACCTTGAGGACAGTGATGTTCCAGGCGAAGCTCTCCAGCGCCTTCTGCAGCTTGCGGCCCCGCAGCCCTTCCTTGGTCTCGATGCGGTGCAGCTCCTTGTGGAAATCCATCCCTGATGGACGGCAGAGGGGCTCAGGGCGTGCAGGGACGCTGGCACGGGGACAGCCACCACTCACGGCCAACAGGGACCACGCCAGAGGGATGCCCTTTGCCCACCATGGGATTGCAGGCTGGGTGGGCTCCCCACTGCCCCAGCAGCCTCAAGAATCCTCCACGCCTCAAGTGATGGGACCCCCCCCACCATCCCCGCACCACGGGCAGCTGCACCCTGGGGCCGTTCTGGACCCAGACACCACCACGAGGTCTGGCAGGGCAGTGAAGACCCTGGGCAGAGGCACAACTCCTGCTCTCCGTGGCCCATCTGGGGGGGATGAGCCGCCCGTGGCTGTGCCCCACCCCCTGAGTGGGTGCTATCTTTACCCCGGTGACGCAGCAGCGGCTCGGGGCCCACGCCGGGGCTCCCACGCAGCTCCCTCGCCCCGGTGCTGCCAATCAGCCCGCCCACAGCCCCGCAGCTCCCCGGGGCCCAGCTCCTGCCAGCCGGCTCCCAGCGCCACAGCAGCTCGCGCCCAGCAGGGCCAGGGTGAAAGCAGGCAGCCCCAGGGCACGGGGCTGGGGGCTGCAGCTGCCACATTGCTGCCTGCCACCACCCCGAGGGGCTGCACAGCCCAGAACGC
The DNA here is from genome assembly GCA_039654755.1 of Calcarius lapponicus. Taxonomy (NCBI): domain Eukaryota; kingdom Metazoa; phylum Chordata; class Aves; order Passeriformes; family Fringillidae; genus Calcarius; species Calcarius lapponicus. Next base: position 3,799,294 of record JBBFKN010000011.1, on the reverse strand, counting down.
CTCTGCTCCTGCCATGCAGGAGGGCACAGCACCAATCTGTGCCCTGCAGCTTGTGCCCCACTGCTCCACTCCCCCAGGGCTGGCAGCAATGGCAGAGCTGAGCCAAGAGTTTGGAGAGATTTCCGTCTGCAGCGTGGGCAGGGAACAAACACGGCTGCTGGCAGCAGGGCTGGCATGGCGGGGACAGCAGAGCAGGGCTCTCTCCTTCTTCCCAAGCCTCTCCAGCTCCTGACACTCTCCCAGCCCCACGGGGAGCCCACAGAAGGCCCTGGAGATGGGGGACTGTCCCTGTGGGGTCCCAGCCAACAGAGGGGCCAGAGGTGCCAGGCAGCTGCCAGAGTGGGGGCACCTGCAGGGAGGACCAGGGCAGGCAGCAGCAGCACCTGCCTGTGTGGGTTCTGCCATGTGTTTGGGAAGTCTTAACACTGAGTTGCCATTTCTGCTGTCAGCCCCAGCCTGTTATTTCTGGCACTAATTATGTTCTGGCGTTTGACAGCTAATGACTCTTCCCCGCTTCCTCATCAGCCTCCCCCACTCTGCTTGCTCCATACCACACAGCTCTGCAGCCCACCCACCCCCAGCCTGCCCCGGTGCAGGAAGCCCTGAGCCCCCCAGGATGTGCCTGGGTGCACAGGCAGAGCTGTGGTGGCGCTGGGGCTGCCCTCCAGGACCCACCTGCCTGCTGTGCCTGGATCAGCTTCCCATACACGGCGTCGGCAGACTCGATCAGGGTCCTGCTGGTCTGGATCATCTGGGGAGAGGGGAAATGTGAGCAGCTGGGCAGCCCTGGCCCTCTGCCCCCTGGCCAAGTGGATGGGGACACAGGGCTCAGCAGGGGCTGCCCTGAACCAGCACAGTGCCCGGGGTTTGGCCCTTCCCTCCCCACGGGTATGGTGTGACCAGCACGTGGCCCATGGCCAGGCTCCCTTCAACACAAAAGAAGGAAGCAGCTCTGGCTGTGGCTATTAATGGGATTTCTCCCACCTGGTGGGATCAGGGAAAGGCACAGGCAGTGCAGACACAGGGCTGCAGTGCCCCAGGGTCAGACTGATCAGGGCAAGCCTGTGCCTTGGCAAGACTCCTCCCTGGGCAGCCACCATGCAGCCCCCTGGCCATGGATGGGTACAGGGAGTTCACAGTTCCCCATCCTTGGACCTTCTGACCCATCCCACAAAACCTGCCTGGGTTCATCCCACAAAACCTGCCTGGATTCATCCCATAAAACCTACTCAGGTTCATCCCACAAAAACTGCCCAGGTTCATCCCATAAAACCTGTGCCATGACTGGGTGCTGATCCCAGTGATGCCAGGGAGCCTCCCCAGGGAGCCAGGCCCTGGCAGGGTGGCACTTACCGTCTCGTAGGCGGTGAGGACCTTGCGCAGCAGGTCGGGGATGGGGCCCTGGGCCTCCATGGGGGGGTACTGCTCTGCCAGGTTCAGGGTGACGCTGGGCGCGCTGTCACTGTGCAGCAGCCATGTGGACACCGTCAGGATGCACTGCTTCATGTTGGCAGCGGGTGTCAGCCCACACAGCTCCTTGAAGGACACCAACGCATTCTGCAGAGACCAGTGTCAGGAGTTCAGCTGGGAGGAACCCCAGGAACACCCCCATTTCCCACAGCTCTCTGCTCCTCACTCCTCATTCACATCCCCCAGGAAAAGGGGGACAGCCCCATCCTCCCCTGAAGAAACCAAGCCCCCCGTTGCCTCTGCCTACCTGCACGTTCTCCCGCAGGTCCGTGGCCTCCCTCAGCGGCTGGGTGGCCGTCCTGAAGACTTCATCGATGGCTTTGATGCCAGTGGCCTTGGTGGAGGTGTACTCCCTCACCCGGCGGCCCCGGCGCCCCGCCAGCCCCCGGCGGTGCCCCTTGCCCCCGCCACGGCGGTCGGTGATGGCCACGTGCACAAAGAGGGTGGCGTGGGGCAGGGGCTCCCCCGGCCAGCGACTGCAGGGGGACGTGGCGGTAGCCGGGCTGCAGGCACTCGAAGGGGATGGTGTACTGGGCGATGAACTCGTCCCCGATGTAGTCGTCGTCCAGCACGACAAAGCGCAGCACGGCCAGCTCCGGCAGGTTGATCTGGAACTCCAGGCTCTCGTCGAAGATGGGGTTGTCCCCGCTCTGCAGGGCGGTCTTGGTGCGGTGCTCGGCGCAGTCGGCCGGGATGCCGTGGATTTCAGCGCACACGTAGGGCTCCACCACCTCCCCCTTGGCCCCCGAGCCCTTGGGCTTGGGGAGGTTCTGCCCGCTGATGACCTTGAGGTGTAGGAGCTGGGCAGGCACGCCGGGCAGGGAGTCCTTGGCGTTGGCACTGAAGTAGGAGACCTCCTCCCGCATGATGGCCGGGCGGAGGACGTAGCCGCAGGCGCCGTTCTGCCGGAACCAGCCCGCATTCAGGTCCATCATGAGCCCCGGCGTCTGGTAGTTCATGGCCACCATCTGGCAGCCGCACTTCCAGAAGTCCTGGGGGTTCATGTTGCTGGCGTCGATGCGCATGGGGCTGGGGTAGACGCGGGACAGGAAGCGCTTGTTGTAGCTGACCAGCTCGGCCGGACACTCGTTGGCGAAGCGTCCCGCCTCCACCTCGCTGAAGGAGCACATCTCCCAGTAGCGCTGCCCACGCCTGGAGCTCTCAAAGTCCTGGAAGGGCACAGCCTGGCAGAGGCTCACCAGCTCCGAGAGCTCACGGCTGAGGCGCACCCGCCTCAGGCCGCCTCCCTCCGGTGCCTCCCGGTCCTCCTGGCCCAATCTCCGCGCCAGCTCCCAGCCTTCCTCCTCATCCGACACCTCCCCCTCGCTGTCCTCGCAGGTGGGCGGCAGCTTCTTGCCCTTGATGAGGATGCGGCCCTTGAGCTCCTCCGGGGAGGGCAGGTACGAGGCCACGGGGTTGGGGGGCTCCAGGTACAGCTTCTCCCCGAGGGTCTTGCGCAGGCACTGGGCAGCGAGGCGCTGCTGGGGGGGCCGAGCAGCGCACCACCAGGCACAGGATGAGCGGGTAGGCGGAGGCAGTGAAGGCGTGCTGGTCGATCAGCCCCACCACGGCGCGGAAGGGCACGCAGGAGGCAGCCGAGGGGCTGGTGTAGACCACGGGCTCACCCTCGGGGCCATCCCACAGCACCAGCTCGATGCTGCGGCATCCCAGGCCCAGGGCACTGATGTAGCCACTGATGTCTGAGCGGCCCCAGAAGTTGTCCTCCAGCAGGCAGGCGCTGTGGGCAGAGCTAATGTAGTAGTGGGAGAGGGGCTGGGCCATGTCCTGGCAGACCTTGCGGTGCTGGGGGTCGAAGATGGAGCAGTCAGCAGAGAGCAGGTAACGTGTGAAGCCATCGATGGCCAGGTAGCCCTTCTCCCGGCCCTCCTTGGAGGGCTCGTACTTGCTGACAATCTCCAAGCACTTCTCCTCCGTCACCCCCTCCATGCCCTGCTCCACCTCCAGGAACATCAGCAGGTCCTTCACACCCAGGTATTCCTTGTTGCTGGAGAACTGGACCAGCAGGAAAAAGATCTCAGGGCGGGTGCAGAGCTCGCAGTATGCCTCCACAAAGAGGTCGCAGGCCACCTCCGTGCCAGGACGCTCGCTGGCCTTCTGCAGCTCCTTGAACTTCAGCTCGATGGTGGAGGTCTTCATGCCAGGGTTGAGTGCTTTGATCAGCTGCACAGCCCGGGACACGGGGATGCGGCCAGACTTCTCCAGGTCAGCCAGATCAAAGACAGAGGAGATCCAGGATGTCCGGAGGCTGGGGTGGCCAGTCCCAGGCGCCTCAGGGCTGTGCTTCCCGTAGGACACCAGATAGCGCAGCCCCATCACCCAGGCACTCACCACATCTGCCGAGCTGGCCACCAGGTCCAGGGACTCGTAGTTGTCCCCGTAGATGATGGAGAAGGCGCACTCATCGGGGAACTGGTCAGAGAGGCCATTGCTGCGCAGGACCGGAGTCTTCTTGCCCACCCTCACCTCTTTGACCGACTTGATCTCAATCTTGGCCTTCTCAGAGTCCTTCTTGGAGGGTTCCCAGCGCACGGAGCGCATGTCGGCGTCCAGCACGAAGAAGCGGCTGTACATGCGGGAGTTGGAGCGCACCTTCTTCAGCTCGCAGCCCTCCAGCATCAGGGAGATGCAGGCAGCTGTGCTGTTGATCTTGCGGTCGTTGGGCATGGAGCTGAAGGACACTGTCTTCTTCTTGTGTGGGGGCCGCTGCCGAGAGCCATCCTGCCAGGGTGGGAAAGGGGCAGAGCCATCAATCAGGGACAGCCAGGCAGCAGCACACGGCCCACCAGCTCCTGGCATCCTCCTGCCCCATGGTCCCCCCACCCCAGCACTGCCCCAGCTGAGCCCAGTCTGCTCCAGTCCGCCCCTCTTCTGGGGGCTGGGAGCCAGCTCCAGCCCTGGCTTCCCTCACAGCTCATTGCCTGGCTTATTTTAACTCTGCTTTCCTTCCTTCCTTCCTGCTCCTGGCCCTGAGCTGGATCCTTCCCCGCTGCTTGCTCACCCTCACAGGCACAGCCAACCAGCACAGCCCCTGTCTCCTTGGCCTGGGGAGCAGAGGAAAACAGACACCCAGCGTGTGATGCAGCAGCAGAGCTGCTCCTAGGGAGCCCAGGAGAGATCCCCCACTCTTCCTGTGAGGAGCGGGGCAGGACAGCCCCTGCCAGCGCCACGTGCTGGGGACAGCCACGGCCGTGTCCCACAGAGCACAGGGTCACCATGGCATGGGCTGTTCGCTGCCAGCACCTCGTGCCCACACTCTGCCCTGCCTCTCCACAGGGAGGAGGGACCCAGCTGCCACAGGGCTGGCAGGGGATAAGGGGGAACAGCAGGGCCAGGAGTGTATTATGGGATGGATTTCATTAAGTAGCACAGTAGGAGGAGATTTAATCCACTTCTTCAAGATTATGGTGAGTCACCTCTAATCTGGCGGTGTCTCTGTCACAGGCAGGTCCTGCTCAGCCGCCCAGGTTGGAGGTGAGGGGCTGCTCCCCTCCAGTGCCCTGAGAGCTTCCACAGCTCCTGCACGGGACAAGCACACCCTGTGCCTGCTCCTGGAGGGTCAGGATCTGCCCCGCGGGGTCAGGCAGCCACAGCCAAGGGCGTTTGGATAAGTCACACAAATGGATGCACAGTTTCCCCGGGGAATGGGAAATCCTCCAAGGATGCCCGGGGCACAAAGGCCCAGGGAAGGAGGAACCCGCACCAGCCCTCAGCCCCTTGTTAGAGCCAGACACATCCTCCTATCCTGGAGCTCGGATGTGGTGGCTGTTCGCATCCTCTCGCTGCCAGATTGCTCCAGGGAGCTGGCCGAGCTCCAGGGCTCTGCCTCGGTGCCAGCCATCCCGGGTCGGCAGGCGCTCAGCGGCGGGTCCCGCCATCGGGCAAGGACGGGACGCCGGATGCTTTCTGCACGCTGCAATCTGAGCGCCCCACTGAGAGGCAGCCCCAGCCCCTCCGATGGGCACCGAGGGCCGCCCCTCGCCGACCCCCGCCCCTCGCCGACCCCCGCCTGTCCCCGGAGCCGCTCCCCGCCCGGCGCACCCACCCCGCGCCGCTCCGCACCGGGCCCCACAGCTGAAAACAGGAAATCCATCCGGAAAGGAAACACGGGCGGGGGGCCTGCCTGCACCCAGAGCCACGGACCTGCTCCAGCTGTGCCCGCTGCAGGCAGCCAGACACACCCCAGCAGCCCCCGAGCACCGTGAATCGGGGCGAAAGCCCAAACGCCCTCCCTGCAGACCCCCACCCTGCCAGGCTCGGATAGGGGACGCGGTGCCCGCTGCAGCACTTTGGGGTGCAGATGTGTGGCACAAACCCAGGAGCACCCTGCAGGTTCTGCTTCTCCCCCTGCACGGGCGAGCAGGGGATGCGAGGAACTTCCCGTCTGCAGCTGCCCTACACTCCTCAGTGCAGCCTGGGGGATGGCAGGGAACAGTCTCTGCTCCCTGGCAGCCCCTTCCCGGCTGTTCCAGGGCATCCTCAACCCAACAAGTGCTGGGCGAGGCGCAGCAGGAGCAGCAGGGGATGAGTAGGGCAGCAGCGGAGCAGGGAGGACACGGCACCCACGGCCATGACGGCGCAGAACACCCCCGGAGAGAGGGCAGAGCTGCAGCCAGAGCAGGGATCCTGCTCTCTGTGCCACCGAGCCGGCAGGGAGCAGGCAGGGCTCAAAGCACAGACCACGGCCCCGATGCCAACCACGATGAGCGTGGGCTCGCACGGAGGGCACGTTCCAGCCCAGCTGCCGGTCCTGCCCAGCTCTGCAGCATGTGTTAAGCACCTCTTCAGCCAATTATCTCCTGCATTAGTGCCCTGGTGAGTGCTGATGCCCTAATCTCAGCCTCCACGTGACAGCCACGCTTACCGGCCGCACAACCCGCTCTCAAAGCACGGGATGGAGAGGAGCCCATCAGTTGTCCCTCCCTCCCCTTTATGCCCCGCTCTGTGATTCATCTGCAGCTGAATTCCCCAGGTCCCGGGTGTCCCCGGTGCCCCTATCGCAGTCTGGGCAGCGTGGGCAGGGGTGCAGGCAGGCAGCAGCCCCGGAGCTGAGGCAGTGGGAGACCAGGCACAGCCAGGGCTTTTCTGCCGTCGTTTGTTCCCTGCCAAGCAGAGAGCGACTGACACATCCACCCCCCGCGGCACCAGCTGCCGCTCCCGGCGAGGGGCCGGGGACTCAGATCCCGGCAGAGGCACCGCAGAGCTCCCGGGGCTGGCGCACCATGGGAAGGGGGCTCAGGGGACAGAACAGCACAATGCTGGGGAAGGGGCACATCCTGCAGGTCCAGCATCCTCCCAGCCCGCAGGACCACCAGCCCCCTCTGCTTTCAGGCTGAGAAGAAAGAAGGGAGCAGGTCCTCTAGCCAGGGCACAGGGACACTGCAGGGGACAGCTCTGAGCCCCGCTGTCCCAGGCACCCCTGTGAGTCGCACTTTCAGATTCACTCCTCCAGCCTTTTCTGGAAATCCCAAAAAACAACAGAGCCGGCAGCTCTTTCCACACGCGCCTCCACTGCCTCTCAGGCCCCGGATGGGCTCGGAGGTGCACAAGGGATCAGCACAAGCCGGGGACACTGCTCGGGTCTGACCTCTCCCCGGGTCAGTGCTGGCCCTGGGCCACCCGACCTTCACGTGAGGCCACATCCCGCGGTGACGCAGGCGGTGACAGCGATGTGCCCGGCCCGGCAGCGAGCGAGAGGTTCGGCACCCCCAGCCCGCCGTGCCCACAGGTGGTCCCTGGGTAGGGAAGGATGCTGGTCCGTCCGGGGAGGAGCAGGAGACGCTGGCGATGTCGCCAAGGAAAGCGGGCACAGACGGAGCACCGGCAGCAGCCTCTGGCTGCGCGGGAGCACCGGCAGAGCTCCGTGCCCGCCCCGCGTGGGCACAGCCCGGCCGCCCCCGCAACAGTTTGCAGCGAGAGCCCGGGCAGAACTCGGGGTCCTGACAGTGCTGCCCAGAAACCTGGATGCCAGGGATGGAACAGTGGGGCTGGGGCACCAGGGAAACAGCCCCCTCGCGGGGTATTAATAGCACCGGAGCAATCCCAGCTTAAAATAGGCTGCCGGGAGCAGGGAGGCGAGTCCCGGGCGGACGTGACCTATTGTGTCAGCGAGTACCGCTGGCATCAGCACAATCAGGGGCGTTCATTTAGGAAAGCACACGTGTGATCCGCTGCCCACCCAGGTGGGAGACCCCCGAGACCCTCCCTGGAGCGCGGCCCCAGCACGGCCCGGCAGCACCAGCACCGGCTGTTGGGAGCAGACTGCAAGCTGGTCAGGCCAGGCCCGAGGCTTTTGTCAGGAGAGCCCGGGAGAGCAGAAGCTGCTCGAGGGCTGGAGCGGGGGCATCTCCTCACGGGAACCCAGGCGGGTCCTGAGCGGGAGCGGGCGATGCTGCAGCGTGGCCGTGGCACTTGACAGCGCGACCCACGGACACTCCACAGAGCCGGGCCGGGCCAGATTGTGCCCTTGGGGACCCTGGGTCGGGCAGGGCGCGGGGACGCTGTGTCAGTCCCGGTGTGACCAGCGCCGCGGGCAGGTGGCGACCCTCGGTCGCCCGGGGATGCGGCGGCTCTGCAGCTCCCCGGAGCCGCTGCACGGGCACCGGGGGAGCGAGGGGCGGCGGGCAGAACGGGTGCGGGGGGACGCGGGGCTCGGCGCGGGGACCTGGCTGGGCACCCCGGCGCTGCGCAGGTGCCGGGCCCGGGGCGCGGGGGGGCCGGCCCGGTGCGTCGCCGGCGCGGGGCTCTCACCTTCATGATGCTGGCCCGGGGCGCGGCGGGCGCGGGGCTCCGCTCCGCCGAGTCCTCGCGGCTGCTGCTGCCCGAGCCCGAGCCGGGGCTGCCGCCGCCGCCGCCGCCGCCGCCACCGCGGGGCCCGTTGGGCAGCGGCGCGGCGGGGCGGGGCGAGCCCGGCGGCGGAGCGCCCCGGGGCCCCTCCGCCATCCCCCGCGGCCTCAGGGCAGCGGCCGCCGCGGGGCCCCGGGGCGCCCGGAGCCTGCGCCCGCCGCCGCCGCCGCTGCGGGCTCAGTGGCGGAGCGGGCGGGAGGCGGCGCGGCCGGGAGGAGGGGACGGGCCGGGCCGGGGGCGGGGACGCGGCGGGGATGGGGACGGGGACGGGGACGGCGCGGCCCCCCTGGCCCCGGGATGCAGCGACGGGGCGCGCTGACGGGCACCGGGCACCGGCACCTTCCACCGCCGCGGCATCCCCGGCCTCCGCCCAGCACCGCAGCCGCCCCATCCCGGTGGGAGCCCGGCCGAGCCTGGCACCCTTCAGCCGGGCACGCAAAGCCAGCCTGGCACCTTCAGCCGGGCACCAGCGCCCTCCAGCCTTGGTAGCTGCAGCACAAACGAGCCTGCACCCCAAACAAGCTGCTCCCTGCGGCCGGGCGCTGGAATCGACCTTGCAGCCTGCAGCCTGGCATCCAGAGCCAGCCGGGCACTCGGCAGCCTGGCCCTGCCCAGCGGGTCCCACCCAGCAACCTCCCCTCCCACCGGGGTGGGACCCAGGCATGGCAGGGCAAGCGGGGCCGCCCAGCGCTGAGCCCCGCACGGCTCTGCCACGCAGGGAGCTCGAGGCTTTTGTTGTGCTGTGCTCTCAGCACACGGCAAAGCTTCTCCCCGACCTAGAGCAGAAATTTTGCTCCAGGTTTTTGCAGCAGGCCTCAGCCAGGTTCATCCCTGGTGGGGGATGCTTGGCTTTGTGTGAGCCTTGCTCAAGACATCATCTCCTGCCCACCGCAGCAGCTGTGGCACAGCAGGTGCCCCACACGCCCTCACCAGCCCTGGAAATAACCCTTAATGAGCAGCAGGGGAAATGACCAGTCCCTCCCGATGGTACACATGTGCCTCAAAGGCACAAAGAGCCTGGTGCCCCCAGAGTGCTCAGCTGGTTAAATATTCATGGCTGACCCTTCCCCAGGACCCCTGAGAACAGCAGCAACTCCTCAGCCCCCAGAGCAGTCAGATTGCTTGAGCAATCTCTTTAATAAAGATTAAAAATAATAGTCTAAAAAAATAAATCCCAGAGTGGGGTCCTTTATTTATTTCAAAAAGATAATCCTCCTTTATTTTGCATTTGGTTTTCAAAACATTAAAAGCAGCCCTCACCGGAGCTTACTCTCAAACCAGTGGACATACACTGAAGCCCAGCTGGGGCTGCTCTGTGACACCTGCCACCAGCAGCCCCCTGAGCCCTGCCTGCAGTGTCCCTGCCAGGGGACAAAATGCCACAGGGCCCCAGTGCTCAGTGATGAGGCACAGCTCTCCTGCTCCTCCTGCTCCTGCAGGTCTCCACTGAGCCCTCTGCCTCAGCCACGGGCTGTTCTGGTCCCTTGGGAAAGGCACACACTGCACTGTGGCTGCAGGTGCTGCCAAGGCACTGAGTGAGGGGGTCCTGCAGCTGCCCTGTGAGGCTCCCAAGCTCCTGCTCCATCTCCACAGCAGCACTGAGCGGCGCCAGCTGCTGCCAGGGATCACAGTCAAGCTCACTGTCTCCATTTGCTCCACTCAGCCAAACCCTCGGGGATGAGCACCCTCGTCCCCACGCCCTCCCACCCCAGGGACACGGCCCCTCCTCAGAGGGTGCACGCCAAGCAAAGCCCAGGCTGGCAGGGCTGCGGGGCCCCAAGGCTGCCCTAGGAGATGACTGCTCCCTGGATGAGCTGCAGCAGCTGCTCCTCACGCAGGACCCTGGGCATGGGCACGGGGGAGCCCAGTGCTTCCCGCAGCCGGGTGAAGCTGCCGGGCCCCACCAGGTGCAGGCGCAAGGGCCCAATGCTGCCCTTGAAGCGGAAGGATTTGTAGATGGGGAAATCCTCCTGGAGACACTGGTCCAGCTGCAAGGAGAGAGCAGCTGTGCTGGTCCCACACTGCCACACCAGCATCCTTCAGCCCCAGAGCAGAGCCCGTGTCCTGCTCACCTTGTAGCGCTGCACCTCCGAAAGGTCCCGCAGGCCCTGCAGCTCCATGAACACCTCGTAGTGGGGGGCACAGGGCCCTGAAGAGTCACCTGGAGCAGAACCATGAGAAGGTTAAAGCTGCCCACAACCCCCAGCTCTCTGGGCACAGGAGGGCTGCAGATCCCCATGCAGTGCCAGCTACACTTTTAGGAGGATTTGGACAGCTCAGGGGAACTCACCCAGCAGGCTGCTCTCCACACAGACGTAGTCAATCAGGCGAGCACCCGGCCACAGGCTCAGGGTGCGGCACAGGCTCTGGCAGAACTGCTCCTCAGGGATGCTCTCCCCTCGCACGCTCAGTGTCTGGCTCTCCCTGAGGTGCAGGGACACAGGGTGGGTCACTGACAGCCTCCTGGTAAACCCTGCCTGTAAATGAGCCCAGCTCCCTGAGGGGAGGGATAGGCATTGGGGTGTCCTCACCTGCGCACAGGTTCCACCACGGGACTCTGCTTGTGGAAGCCGGTCACCTTCAGCACGTCCCCAGTACGGCACCTGCAGGGCAGGGGGTGTGAGGGGGAGATGGGTGCATGGGGTGGGGCAGGCAGCCCCCCAGGGCTACACAGCAGGGAGGAGGCACCTGTACTCTCCTGGCTGGGCTGTCACAACCAGCCCGTACTCACGGCCCTCCCAGAGCTCATCCAGCAGCACAGTCCGTGGCTCCTTGCTGGCCAGGCAGGGCAGGAACTCGCAGAAAGCCCAGTCAGGGCACAGCACAAATCGGGGCACTGGCTCCGCTGGCCACAGGTTCACACCAAGCAGGGCTGGGCAGAGGCAGCATGTGGCAATATGAGCTACCAAGACCCCCCCATCCATGCCCACAGAAGCCTCACCCCTCTCCAAGGGACAGAATTTTGCTGGTGCCAGGACTGAGCTGTTTTCAGGCTGCAGGAAGGCAATGCAGCACAGAGATGGGGCATGGAGATCTGTGCTGCCATATGGCAGAGTTCCCTGGGGCACCCTGGGGACACACCAGCGTGGGGGACACTCACCTCCTGCTGCCTGGTAGAAGGGGCAGTAGAAGGGCAGCCCCCGGCAGTCGGCCTGGCGGAGGGAGTCACAGTAGAGCCGCTCTGTGCCACACATCGTCCTCACCACCACCACCTCCAGCCGCGGCCACAGCCGCAAGGCGATGCCCTCAAAGCCGTGGGCACACTGCTCCCGGAGCTCGGCTGCCCGGGCCACAGCGGGGCTCAGCAGCGCCTGCAGCTGCTCCCGCAGCTCCTCGGGCAGCCCGGGCTGGGGGCTCAGCCTGCCCAGCTCCAGCTCCTGGGCCAGCCGGGGCCATTCAGTGCGCAGCGTCACCAGCGCGTCGTGCAGCTCGGCTGCCAGCCCGGCCTCCAGCACATGCAGGGCACGCTGCCGCAGGGCAAAGAGCAGCTGCAGCCGCAGCGCCGCGGCCCGAGAGGGCAGCGCAGCCGCGGCGGCCGGGGTGCAGTAGAGCGTGGGCAGCGGCCACCCCGCCGGGGCGCGGGGACAGCCAGGGCTCCAGTGCAGCACGGCCGTGCCCCGGCGGCACAGAGCCCGTGGGAAAGCGGCGCCGAGAGCATCCAGGTAGAGCAGGGAGCCCTGCGGGGGAGGGTGGGTCAGGAGGGCAGAGCCTGCGGGATCCGCGCCCAGCCGCCCGCCGCTCCCCGTACCTGCAGCCGGGGGTCGGTGTCCCAGCAGCCGGGGAGCAGAGCCCAGAGATACGGCGGAGGAAGCGGAACGCCCGGCGCTTCGTCCCGACAGGGCTGCCCCAGGGGATGCCGCTCCTGGAACTCCTCCCAGCCTGCCGGGAGAGGCACAAGCTGAGAAGGGGAACCACGGGACCGACCCTTTCCCTCCCCGCTTCCCGCAGCCCCGCGCTCACCGCCGGCCGTGCCGGTGCCGTTGCCCAGCAGGCGCCGCAGCCGCCGCTCCTGCCTCAGCCGCACGTCGCTGTCCAGAGCCTCCAGCCGCCGCCGGTACCGGCCCCCGGCGCGGAGCACCGCCGAACGCACTAAGCGGTGCCGTAGAGCGGGGACAGCCATGGCCACGGCCACGGCCACGGCCACGGCCACCAGCGCCACCAGCATCGCGGAAGGCGGACACCGCCCCGGGCACGGACCCGGCCCGGACCCCCTCACCCACGCCAGCTATTCCGCCTCCGGCAGAAATGACGGAGATTTATCGCGCCCGGCGCCGCCCCCCTCCCCGCTTCAGTTTTATTTTCATTTTCACCTTTGCACAGCACACCCCGGGCCCCCCGCTCGGCGGGGAATCCAACCGCAATTGAACCCCCAGTACCAGCGCCCTCTACCCCTCCATCAAGAGCAAGCTCCTTCTTTGGAAAAAACAGAGCGATTGATCCGGTTTATTTTGCTTTTTGCCCCAACCCCAACCCAGCCCCTGCTCCTCAGGGCAGCCCTCCCGCCTCGACAGAGCTCCCCGGATCCACACAGCTTGTGCCAAGGGAGGCCCGACGACCCCAAACACCGGGCCCAGCCCCAGCATTCATCTGGCGCACCCGAGATGAGGAGCTCCCCAAAGGGACCCACCTCTGTCCCAAGACACACGTGGCACCCAGAGCTTTTGTGTTACAAAAATATTCCGTGCTTTATTTACTCTGTGATAGAAAAATAACATGGCCAGGACCCCAGAGTTTCCTGCCCAGGCGAGGGGAGAAGCAGCGGGCAGAGGGCTCCGCTCCCCCAAACCCCCTGCCCACCCCACTGCCCTCGCACCCTGCCACCCTCACGCTGCACCGGCTCCAGAGGGGACACCGAGGCCGGGAGCCGGAGGAGCTCCTGCATCCTTGGGGGCAGAGGAGAGGATGAGGTGCAGGGACCCTGCCACTGTGGAGCAGAGCACCAGCACGGGCTGGGGGAGCCCTGGCAGAACCCCTCTCCTGCCCTCTGCCCTCACGCAGCCCTGGGAACGGAGCCGCGGGGGAGAACAAGAAGGCGACATGTACATTCTTAGTGACGACTGCGAAAGCGAACCTGAGGCCGGGCTGGGGGCCCCCAGCAGCCCCACGGGGGGGTCAGGGGCTGCAGGGCCAGTGCTGGCAGAAGCGGAAAGCCGAAGCTGGGCCTCTTAAAAGGAACATACAGGAAAACCATGCGACAAATCCGCTGCCGTTTATACAAGGGCATAAACACCAAAGAGCTGGACGCCAGCCTGTGTTTCGGGGCAGCACAGAGCAAATCCTGGGGGCAGGGCCCACCCGCTGTCCCCTGGCACAGAGACACGAACACAGCACAGTCCCCGCAGCGCCGGGGCCAGGGGCAAGGGAGCAGGCGCCTGCCTGTCACGACTGGGCGTGGGGGATCCACTGACTGTCCACGGGGCGCCGCAGCAGCTCCTCCACGTGCCTCGCCACATCCATCGTGTCTTCCAGGTCAAAATCACCCTCGGGGTCCAGCACAGGGTCAGGGCTGTGGGAGGCAGGCGGTGAGGGGAGGAGCAGCTGCAGGAGTAGAGGGGTAGGGGTGTGATACTCACTTCTGGGTGTACATGTTGTAATGAGGCTGGGAGCAGACGGCAGGCGAGGGGGCCTGGTCCATGTAGGTGGCCCCTCCAGGGACAGAATCTCCTGATGCATTGACAAACCTGTGGGGAAGGGTCTCATGAGCACTGGGTGCCCCGTGGGTGAAGTCACCAAGATCTCTCACAAGGCTCAGCACCAATGTGGCCAGTGGTGGTGGACCTGAGCTCCTCAGTGCCCTGGGGTGCCGCCCAACTGAGCCAATTCAATGCTGGGAACCCAGGGCAACCACTGCCCAGGATCTCCCTTCAGGGTCACACTTACTCTGGCACCACTTGCTTGATCTGTGGCTTCACATATCCATCCACAGCTTTAGCTAAAGAGAAGGAAGCAGCACTGAGGCCCCAAACTCCAGCACATGCCACGACCCCAGGCAGTGCTGGGGGCTCACACGTGGCCAGATGTGGGGCCAGTGTGGCCCCGGTGCCAGGGGAGGCTGAGAACACCAGCTCCATCCTGGCTGGATGCACAAAAGAGGGGACACATGTAGGGTGGAGGGACAGCGCTACCTGGCGTGGACTCACAGAGAACCGGCGTGTAGTACTTGGAGAACACCTCGTCCTTGGGCCGGTCGGGGAACACGTAGTTGAGGTAACTGAGATCCCCAAGGCGGTCAGCCAAGGAGCGGATGGAGAAGTCCCTGGTGGTGAAAGGCATCAGGTTCCAGAACATCCTCTCAGCTGCAAGACAAGTGTGAGGATCATGGTGAATCCCGGAGTTTGCAGCAGCTCCTGGCTGTGCTCTGGAGATGGGGCTGCGAGGTCACATCAAGCAGCAAACAGCATGTCCCACACTGCATCCCTCCCCCAGCAACAGCTGAGGATAAAGAACAGGTTGCCAGAAAATGGGATAAGATAGGAAACACAGCGAAACCAAGGCAAGTCTGGCCTCATCCTGACACGTTCCCCAACAACGGGGCTCTCTGGTACTTCTCAGTTATGTGGCCCTCCAAAGGACACTCTTGTGAACAGCAGCAGACTCCTGCACAGGGTCAGGCCACCCCTGACAACCCCCACACTGGGAAGCACCACGGAGTTACTGGATTTTGTACAGTCCACATTATTCCCCAGGGCTGGGTTGGAGGGTTCAACCTGGTCCCTCCTCCCCGCTGCTGCCAGCATTAGGGCCTGACACAGCCACAGCTGCAGTGAGCGAGGGCAGTGCCGCTCCCCATGGCACAGCCAAGGCATTCTGGGGGCTCTGGCGCTCGCCTCTTTCCTGAGGATAACTCCAGCCTGCCTGCCTTGGCAGTGCCAGTGCCCCAAGGGCATGAGGTGGCCTGGCTGGAGCCACTCAATGCAGAGATGCCAGTGCCTAGCACACACTCACAGGAGTCGAACTTCCAGGCAATGGTGATGCCACCGATCTCCGAGTCGCTGAAGCGCAGGAGGAAGGTCCCGTCGGGCTTGTTGATGAGCAGGTCGTGCGCCTGCTGCTTGTTGACGAAGCCCAGGATGGCCCTAGGCAGAGTAGGGCGTCAGGGCTTGGGGCTCGGGCCAGGCTGCACAGGGCAGGGCGGCTCTTACCCGTCATTCCAGTGCGGCTTCAAATGCTTCTTCAGCACCTCCATGACCCCGTCAAACCACTGCCAGAAGGTGTAATTCCTCCCAGGCAGGTTTTCCTGTTGAAATCTCCAGATAATGAGCACTCCTGTCAGCAGCCTCTGAGCCTCTGTTTCACAGCACAGACATTGGGCGCAGCAGCAGAGACTCAGGAACACCAGGTGGGTATGTCCCATCCAGCCCCACAAGCACGAGCACTGGGGGGGCTCTGGGCAGAACCCAGACCACTTACCCGGTTGAACTGGGACCAGGACACTGTGGTGCTGCTGTAGTCCTCCAGGTGGGAGCTGGTGCTGTTGAAGAGCTTTTGTGCCAGGAACACCAGGTTCTCTTTGGTCAGCCCACGGCTGCTCTGCACCTCTGCCTTGAACTTCATGTTGAGCGCCTCGCAGAGCTGTGGCCACTGCACCTTGTCGGGCACAGCAAAGGGCACACGGCCCTGGGGGCAGAGAGCATGGTCAGCACCAGCTCTGCCTCATGTCCCACCAGGAGGCTGAGCCCTACTCCCACACCAGGCAGATGGGGCCTGTCCTGCCCCCCACAGCACTGGCACTCACGGGCTCGGCAAAGGCGTTGTCCCAAAGCACGGTGGCCGTGGCATTGTTGTCCTGGCTCCCATGCACAATCACCACCACAGGCAGGGACAGCGTCTGCCGAGAGGAAGGAGACCGGAATGGGCTGTGGGGCACCAAGGGAGCATCACCCACGGGCACCCATGTGGCCCCAGCCCAGCCCCACTCCTGTGGGCACAGTGCCCATGGCTTGCCTAGGGCCTGCAGAAGGGACACGGTGGCTTTACCTTCACCTGGAAGACCAGCTCATTGCCACCGACACTGAACTGCGACTCAAAGAGGATGGTGAATTTCTCCTCTGTCACTGACTCAGCCCCGCGGCGATCCGAGCGCTTGATCCGCTTCAAGGACTGCAGGGACACCAGGGGTGAGCATGGAGGAACAGATGGGGACACAGGGGGACACAAGAGGACAGGATGGGGAACAGGGGCACTCACCATGTTGCGGAAGTGGGCACTGAGTGTCCCAGTGGCCTGGTGATACTCCATCACACAGCAGTTGTTGAGGATCTCCCCGCTGCTCTCACTGCCACAGGAATGCACACGGAGTCAGGGCACACCAGGATTGGGAGCTGTGCAAAGTGCAGCCCTTCCCCTGCCCCACACCCTGCTCCCCACTGCCTTGGCAGCCCCAGCCACACAGCCCCAGCCCCTGGCATTACTTGCGGGTGCTCTCGTTCTTCAGCAGGGCCTTGGCTTGCTGCTCGCTGATGATGGTGGCCTTCACTTGCGGGGGGTTCATGTGCACATTCAGCTTCCCGCCCACCAGGAGCCTCACAGTGGCTGCAAACTTGGTCTGTGTCTTCAGCACTTGGGGGGGCTGCTTCTCAATGATGAAGGTGCTGGGGGGACAGGGGGATCAGGGGGGCTGGGAAGGGGGGCAGGGCCAACCTGGCCCCCCACCCAGCTGGGCCCAACCTGTACCTGGTGACCAGGGCAGAGATGATGTCAGTGATGGTTCCATTCAGCTCTGACAGCATCTCCTCCACTGGGCCTGGGATTGGCAGCTGCTGGCACAGGTGCTCGGCACGGCGGATCTGCTGCCGGTTCTGCCAGATGATCTCTGCCAGCTTCTCACACCTGGGGGGAGCAGGGCTCAGGACCCACTGGGCTCAGCACCCCGTCCCATCCTACCCCACCGCACCAGGCACTCACCAGGTCTGCAGCACATCCAAGGTGCCTTCGGGTGGGCCCCCATTCCCTGCCAGCTGCTGCCGACGCTTCCACTGGATCAGCTCATCATCCAGGATGGTTGTTTGCTGCTTGCGCAGCAGCTGCAGCGTCTTCTGGTGCTTCTCAGCCAGGTCCTGCGAGGTGGGACAACATCAGGGCTGCAGGGACAGTGTCACAGGGCATCACGGGGACAGCATCATGGGGAACCAGGTGGCATCACTCACCACACGGTACTGCTGTAGTGTCTGGGCCTCGCGGTGCAGCCAGGCCTCCAGCGATGCCTTCTTCTGCTGCAGCGTTGTCTCCCGTGACATGCGCTCCTGGGGGCCCAGCTGGGAGAGCTGGGAGAACTGGGCTGGTGGACAGGACATGGTGTTAGGGCTGGCCCTGCCAGCACCCCAGGCCCATGCCCCTCGGCCCCTCACCCACCTTGGAGCCGCATGTTCTCCTGGTACTGGATAATGAAGTATTCCTGTGTCTGCTGCAGCTTTTTGAGCTCATTCTCTGAGTCTTGAGTGATGAGCCGCAGCTCCTCGAAGGTCTGATTGATCTGCAGGTGCTTCTGGGACATGGCATCCACCAGGGAGCCAGATGGGGAAGGGCTCTGCATGGGGCACAAGGTGTGCTCAGCACAATGAGGGAACCCTCCCCATTCCCTGCCTCAGAGCTGCTCCCATCATCATGGAGAAGAGCCCCTGAGCATCCCCCCAGCCTCTCCCTCTCCTCACCCCTCCCAGCTTATACTCACGTTGTTTGCCTCCCGCACCAGCCGCTGCTCGTGGTAGAGGATGTGCCGGATGCAGCGCACCAGCTCCATGGGGCATCGGTCATACGTGTTCTGTGGGGAGAGCACTGCCTGAGCAAGGCACAGGGCAGGGACCCCCCTGGCCCTGCACCCCTGCCCACAGCCCCCCACTCGCCTGCAGCTGCGTGGCGTAGTGCCCCAGCTTGATCTTCAGCAGGAAGCCGTCCTCACCCACTTGGTGGTCTGCCTTCTTCTGCAGCTCCTGGATCAGCCCCTCCAGAAGCTGGGTTGCCTTCACATTCTCCTGGGGGTTGTCAAGGTCGATGGAGTCCCTGTGTGCAGATCAGAGAAGTGTGAGGGCACCTGTACCCTGAGGCAGCTGCAGCACCCCCCGGGGAAGGGCACACCCTGACCTACCATGCCTGGCTCTCGATCCACTGTGACAGGTAATGCCGCACCTCGATGGGGAAGTGCTGCCCATAGAGCGCCTGCATCTGCCGCAGGGCTTCACCCTGGAGCTGCTGGGCCTGGATCCACACCGCCATGGTTCAGCACCTGTGGGGAGACACGCTGTCAGGGCACCAGCAGGAGACAGACAGGCACTGTGCTGCAAGGGGTCTGGCCCTGGCTGTCCCCACACCCTCCGCAGGAGTGCCAGGGTCCCTGGTGCTGCCAGCACTGTCTCCAGCTGCTGAAAGAAAGGGCATGCGGGGGCAATGGACCCTGGCTCTGAGTCACCCCCTCTTTTCTAGGAACAGCCCTGGGGGTGCCCAGGGCCAGGGACGTGCCTCTGCAAGGCCTCTCCACATGGTTCTCATTTCCCCTCAGTGCACCACGGGATCGCAGCCATCGCTGGCCACGCGAATGAGGAAACAGGCCAGGGGGAGGAAGGGCTGCCCAGAAATCCAGGGTGACGCAGAGCAGAGGCCCCCCCTGCATCCATCCCGCTCCTGCCCACACCCTGGCAGCGCCAGCAGGCAGGAGCAGCCCCAGCCCCACGAGCCCACGTGGCACCACAGTCCCTGACGAGTCCCCAGTGCCAGGGCTGCTGTGTGCCCCATGTCCTGGTGGAGACACATGGACCTTCCCAAAGCAGTTTTGGGGCAGCTCTGGCTCCATGCAGGGATTCCAACCACTACACAGCCTTGGCTCCCCTGGGGGCAGGCAGGGATGAGATGGTGGTGACAGCACTTCTACTAAAATCCAGTGTATCCCCTGGGTCACCTGTGGTTAGAGGGGGCTGGAGAAAAGTCTCCAGGTGACTGTGTGAGGGTGATGTGACAGCGAGTGACACAGGAGGCTCTGGGGGGCTCAAGGTCCCCCCTGAGTGACGAGGCAGCAGTACAGTAAACAGCATTGAGATACACTCACACGCTATCCACCTGGGATTTGGCACCACACAGAGGGGCCAGGCAGGGGCACAAGGCCTTGGACGTGTCCCAAGGCCGGGTGACCAGGCCAGAACGTGATCACTGCACCGGCTGGTGACAAGCAGTGGGGGCTGTGCTTCCCCCTCTCCCCAAAGCATTTTGTTCAGCCTCAGAAATACCCAGTGGCCCACAGGGCTCCAAAAAAGCTAGTTCTGTCATACAGTGAGGGGCACATGCTGGGGGACAGTGGCAGCAGGTCCGAGTGGAGCAGCCACAGCCAGAGCCCCCGAGCCACGCACACCCGCCCCTGAACAGGAAGAGGAACAATAACCCAGAGCTGGCTAAAAATGAATTTTTCCTCTATAAAAAGGGAGGAACATTTCCACATTCACAGAAATTACCAAGCTGGAAATGCTGCTGGCAAGGAGGGGCCTGGGGAGGCAGAAGAACGCCGGCAAGGAGGAAAGGGAAGGTGGGATGGCTGACAGGAGGACATGCTGCTGTTGGAAATTGTGGATGTTTGATAAGGGGCAGAGCCAAGAACAGCCATGCCAGTGCCACTGCACCACAAAGTGACCGAAGTCCCCAGTACTGTGGGGACATCTGCACGGACACAGAGCAAACAGACACTGCCCTGCCTGTTGATAAAATGGTGATCTCTTCCCATCTCACAGTGACAAAACACTTCCTACTCCACTCCAGCATGTTGTTAAGCAACGAGTCTCTGGCTGCTCTGTGGTGAGCTGGCAGGCACTGCATTTGGCCAGTGCCAGCCTGGGAGCAGGAGCACCAGCACCACATCTGTCTCTACAAGGGGCCATGGAGTAGCTGACAGTGGCAGAGCTCACCTGGTGTGTGCCCCAAAACACCATTTGCACCAGGCTTGAGCACAGCCTCCACAGACACAGTCAGTGCAGCAGGACATGCAATTTCTCCTGGGGGAAATTTGTCTCATTTTTGTCTCACCTGGGGACAAACCAAACCTCCCCAGGGGCTGCAGGTACCCTGACCACCCCAGCACAAGCAACCAGTGCCACCTGCCATGGGCAGACTTTTGGCCCTGAGACTCAGCACAGCTGGGGCAGCAACTCTGTTTCAGCACAAGCTGCAGCACCATGGTCCCACCCTGATCCTTTTCCAGGCAGCCCTGCCTCCTCCATCACATCCCAGCATCACGCTCCTCGGTGGCACCACCAGCTGCCCGAGGGATGGGAGCCCAGGGACAGATCCACCCCCATGTCCAGGGACATCCACCCACCCCAGTGCCACCTCCAGCCCCAGCAGGGTCACTGCAGCCTCAAGCACTGCCACGGGTCAGCCACGCACGGCAGCCACTGGCCCCATGTGCACTCCAACAACTGCAAGAGGCAGATAATTGTAGTGGTTTAGGCTACTTTGCATTTACTCGCTGGCAGCGAGCTGGAACCCACCCGTCACTGCAGCTCGGTTAACCAGCAGCACTCGACAAGCCACAGCGACGTGCTCACCAGACTGATTGCCTGTGAAGGGGCACAGGCAGCAGCTTCCTGGGGTAGGACCAGTGCTGAGGAGAGACCCCAGAGCTGTGGGGAGAGACCCCAGCAACACAGGGACCGAGCACAGAGAGGGGAACTAGCAGACATAATTTCTGCCTCTCACAGCCTCACTGTCCACTGCTGATAGGGAAGCACTGCCAAACCCAATGCAAAACAGGAGAAACCCACCCAAAAAGGGCACTCAGAAGGCCAGAGGCAGCAACGAGGAGAGGGGAAGATGGGGAAGGTGGCAGCTCTGCTGGGGCTGGGGGCAACCAGGGGACTGACATGATCACACCGGGAAAGGGTCACAGGCACAGTGGCAGTAGGCACCAGCAAGTCCCAAGCTGCAGGAGAGCCGGAGCATATCCGTGGGCACACAAAAGGAGGGAAATGCCTCACAGGATGAGCAAGCAGCAGCTTCCCGTGCGCACGGCAAAACCCAAACACAAGCAGCAGCTACCCCGGAGCATGCTCTGCACGGGATGCTCACTGCAATCTGCCGCGGGACGCTCCTGCACAGAGCCAGCCCGAAGGCCTCCTCATGAGCAGGACACCCCTGCCCTGACGCTGGCACAGCCCCCGACAGCAGCCTCTTGCCCACAGCCATGCCCTGAAGGGCCAGGCAGGGGCCAAGGGCTACGCAGAGGCCTGGGGGGGACCACTGTGCTCTGGCTGTACCCCCCACCCCTCTCCCTCGACCCCCGCAGTCCCTCGGCTCCCGCACTGCCCTTGGCCCGGCGCTCCGGCAGCCCGGGGATCTCCGGAGCGGTGTCTTCCCGGGGCTGGGCTCCGGCGGCAGCGGCCCTGCCCCGCTGCGCCTCCCGCCGCAGTAAACACGGACACGTGGTTTCTCGGCACCTCCGGGAACCCGCGATCGCTTCCAGGTCAGAGCCGGCCCCGCTTGTGGCCGCAGGGCCGGACCCTGCACCCTGCGCTGCTGCGGCCGAGGGGCTCCGGTGCTGCCGCAGCCAGCGCTGCCGCTGCCCCCGCATGCCCGGCGGGAAGCTGTCCCGCAGCCCTCCAAGCTGGGCGGCTCCAAGCAAGATCGCTCCAGGGCAAGATCCGGCCCCAAGACGGGCCCCGGGCACGGTGGAGGCGACAGCCGGGAGCGGCCGCCAGGCAGAGCGGAGGGCTCCGGTTACCCACACACACACAGAGCAGAGCCGCCCCTCCGCCCTCAGCGGCCCCCTGTCCGCTCCAGCTCCCCCAGGGCCCCGCTGGAGCCCGGTGTGGAGTGCCCGGTGCTGCAGCCGCGCTCAGACCCCGCTGGAGCCCGGTGTGGAGTGCCCGGTGCTGCAGCCGCGCTCAGACCCCACTGGAGCCGGTGTGGAGTGCCCGGTGCTGCAGCCGCACTCACCGCAGGGCCCCGCTGGAGCCGGTATGGAGTGCCCGGTGCTGCAGCCGCACTCACCGCCCTCAGACCCCGCTGGAGCCCGGTGTGGAGTGCCCGCTCTGCAGCCGCCCTCAGGCCCCGCTGGAGCCCGGTGTGGGGTGCCCGGTGCTGCAGCCGCACTCACCGCAGGGCCCCGCTGGAGCCGGTGTGGAGTGCCCGCTCCTGCAGCCGCCCTCAGGCCCCGCTGGAGCCGGTGTGGGGTGCCCGGTGCTGCAGCCGCACTCAGGCCCCGCTGGAGCCGGTGTGGGGTGCCCGGTGCTGCAGCCGCACTCACCGCAGGGCCCCGCTGGAGCCGGTGTGGGGTGCCCGGTGCTGCAGCCGCACTGACCGCAGGGCCCCGCTGGAGCCCGGTGTGGGGTGCCCGGTGCTGCAGCCGCCCTCAGGCCCCGCTGGAGCCCGGTGTGGGGTGCCCGGTGCTGCAGCCGCCCTCAGGCCCCGCTGGAGCCCGGTGTGGGGTGCCCGGTGCTGCAGCCGCCCTCAGGCCCCGCTGTGCCCCCGCGCCGCTCTGGCGTCCGGCCCCAGGACAGCCGGGCTACGGCTCGGGGCGGGCACAGCCGGGCTCCCGTTTCGCTGGCTGCGCACTACAGGAAGGAGCAGAGAGCAGCTATTTCCTTCCAAAATGTCAGGTGCCTCCGCGGGACAGCCTGCCCCCGAGTGCTGGCAGCCACACGGCACGCTCTGCCCCTCACGGCCCCGGGGCCAGAGCAGGCACAGCCGCTGCCCTCAGCAGGCACTGAGCCCCTGTGGCTGGCTGAGAGCCAGGGAGGGACTCCAGGGAGCCATGCAGGAGTTGGGCATGGGGGGAGATGGGACCCCCTGACCTGCACCCCCCGGCTTCGCTCACATCCCCCAGCTCACAGCCCTGGAGCCGAGCCTGCACCCGGGTGATGGTGAGCAGCCCCCAGCCCTGCTCAGAGCTGTGGCACCAGCACACGGTGGAGCTAGAACATGCTCCACAAGGGCCAACATGCTCACATGTTTTCCACCAGCCTGTGGTTTCCAGCTCCGGCTGGGAGGCGGCAGTGCCCACCGGCACGGGAGCAAGCTCCTTCTAGAAGCTCCGTGCTTTGATGGGGTTTGTTTGTCTCCCACAGAAAGTGGCTTCGCCCCAGTGAGGAGGCAGCCAAACCATTCAGCCCACACTGGAAACATCTGTACCATGACACTCATGAAAGAGGCATGGCTGGCTCTGGTAACCCAACGTGCCCCCCAAGAGCAGAGGCGACAGGCCCCACAGCAGCAGAGTAGGTAGGCAGAGATGGAACTAGTAGTACCAGGACTGTCCAGGTGCCCCAGCAACTCTGAGAGCCAAAAGCAGAGAATTCACACCGTGAATTCATGAGCTGATGCTGCCCAGAGGGGACACCAGCCCCACACAGGCAGAGATGCCCCAGCTGGGGACTGGTGCCAGGGGCATCAGTGCTGGGGGCTGCCAACAGCTCATCTCACGCCACAGGCCAGGCTCTCTGCCTGCCAGCACTTGCCACCCTTGCGAAAGGTTTTCCTCCTCACTTCAGATTTCTTCCAATCAGAGAGGCCCAGAAACCTGCATCAAACCAAAACCACCGAAATACCCAGCAAAATGCCTTGAATCCAACGGCTGGAACCTCAAGAAAACCTCAGTGCACCGAGAGCCACCCTGAGGCAGCCACAGCCAGATACAGGCACTGCCCAGGCACCAGCGGGATTCCTTCAGACATGGAGCATGCAGCAGGACACATGGTGCAGCCACATCAGTGCCCAACCAGCCCCATGGGCATGAGTCCAGTGTGGCTCCTGCAGGACATCCACCGTGGGGAGCCCAGTCCCTGCCAGCACTGGTGCTGCCCCCACCATAAACCCCCAGACAGGATTAGAGGGGCTGGGCAGAGCTTTAATTACTCCTGGCTCCCTGGGGCCAAGCAGCCGAATTAACTAGCTTTGGGGCTGGCACAGCAGGGAGTTGCCAGCTCAGAGTCCTGGAGCTTCTCCTGCCTTGGTGGGGGAATCCCAGGGCAGGCACAAAGCCACTGACCACCTGCAGCATCCCAGACTCTGGCCTTGCCCGGGCAGGGATGTGCAGCTGCCCTGTGCCAGGACACTCAAGGAAGGGATTTTCCCTCCACACTAAATGCCCAACCCCAAATCCCTGTAATGCCACGCTGAGGGCACAGCCCTGGGGTCCCACAGGTTGTGTGGCAGCCTCCTGCACTGAGGCCAAATCCACCCCAGCCCCTGGCTCGGTGCTAATCCCTGCTCAGACCTGTGCCAGCCCAGGAGGGACAGGCCGGGCGAAGGACCTGAGGATTAAGCTCATTTCAGCATCGAATTAGTCCCGATTGGGGTCTGGAGACACAATTTCATTTTCTCTGCCATGCTCCAGTGAGCGCACACAATGGCACTAATCCACCCACAGCCAGACTGGATTTGCTGAGCGGGACCCAGGTGGGCTGGGGGAGATGTGGGCAGCACAGGCACTGCTCTGGCTGCATCCATCCCCTGGGGTCGATGCCATGCTCCAGCTCTCCCTGGGGCTGGGGACATGGTGCTGGAGCCTCTTCACCCCTGGCATGGCTGTCCTCCAGGGCAAGCCCAGCTGGCACAGCACAGGCTTTTGGATGTGTGGCAAGCAGGGAGAGCCAGAGGGACACCAGAGCAGCTCCTGCATCCCCCACTGCACTCCCAGAGCTCATCCCCAGCAGCTCTGCACACACAGATGCTCTTGCACCAAGTCAGCAGAGCATGATGGAGAGGAGTAAAGCCTTGCCTTTGGAAGAGGGGATGCACAGACATCCAGGGATGCTGGCAGGAGGAGGAGTAGTCAAACAGAGAATAAAACAACCACCAGCAGTGGTTTGTGAAACACGGTCCTTAGTCAAATCGAAAGAGGGGTGAAGCACAGCGTGCATCCATACACACACAAATATGTCCAGGTGGGTTTTGGCTTTCCTGGCCCTGGAATGGGCTTTCCAGCCCCTGAAGCAGCAGCAGAGCCCCTGCCCCTGAGCTGCACCATAAGCCTCAGCACAGCATCTTCACAAGCAGGGCCAGAGAAGCTGCACCCCTGGGCCCACAGCCCAACAGCACCAGGGTCGGGTATTCGCACCAGAGAGGACAAAGATCATTTTACAGCATTTCCAGCTGGTGCAGGAACTCAGAACTGCCAGTAAGAGCAGCTCTTCCTCTGCTAAAGGCCTTGCAGGGCCACTGAGTGATAGGAACAAGAGGCCAGACAGAATGAGCACCCAGCACATGTGGGCAGGGCTGGGTGGCTGCTCTGGCTCTTTGAGGCAGTGCTCTCCAGCACCAGCCTTTTCCCCAGTTCCCTCCCCAGCAGAGCTGTGCTATAAAGCAGCTCATAACACAAAGTTACACTGAAAGTGGAGATTGCAAAACTCACCAGTGACTGTTTGAACCAGGAATGGGCCGTGACTGTGCTGTGGTTCAGCTATGCTGCTGTGGCTGTCCCAGCTCGGCCGCACATCATTCCTGATAGAGCGGGAAGCAGGACCCAGCACTCAGGGAAGCACCGAGTGCCTGCGAGCAGCCCGTGCTCCTGGCCCCTCTGGTGCAGCCAGATGGGTGGATTCTGCTTTATCAGCAAGTCAGCTCAGCCCTATCGGCCAGGAAGCCGTGTTCACAGTGTGCCTCCCCCTCGACGTTTCCCAACGCGGCGGGAGCAGCGGCGTGCAGCAGCCTACCTTTTATCAGCCAGCAGATGTTGCTAGAACTGTTGCTGCATGTGAAATTCAGGCATGCCCAGCACCACTTGGATCCCTGCACCAGCCATGCGGTGCCAGGGTAAACACCCCCGCCCCCTTCCTCCCGGGATCAAAACACTTGGGGGTTGCAAAATAGACACCCCATGAAAGGAAAGGCATGCCACAGAAACATTACAGCTGTCGAGGCTACTTCTGCCGGAGCGTGCTGGAGCCCCAGAGCCAGCACAGCCTCCCAAGCTGGAGCTGCCTGCATGGCTGCAGAGCTGAGTCCTGACCCGTGCTGGCAAGGTGGGGACTCCAATCCTGACTCTAACCCTAGCCATGCCCTGGCTTCCCTGCAGTGGCTGCTCCAAGGGCAGCACTCACAGTGTGTGGGACACTGCAGCTGGGCAGGCAGAGGGATGCTGCCACCAGCACAGGTACCCAGGGGATGCTGATGCCAGGGAGGTCCCATTTACCCTGCCTGCCATCCCACTGGCATCCCAGGGCTGCTGTGAAGCCTGTTGAGTGTGACCCACATTACAGTCATTCCTTGCAAACTAGAAAGTAATTTCCCAGCCGACGGGGCCGCTTCACTGTACTCGACCCAAGGCAGTTGCCACTCGCCGCCCACGACGTCGCAGAGTGCAGGGATTTTTTGCAAGCAGGGTATCTGAGTTTTGCTATCACTCGAGAGAGAGCTGGGAAACCCCATGGCAAAGCCTTCACCGTCACTTTGGAGTCAGCACTTCCCCCTGCAGCGAGAGGGGAAGGTCCCTCCAGAGGCTCTGTGTGCCCTGTGCTGAGCATCCCCAACTGCAGCTCCCTGAATGGTGAGAGCATCCCCAACGCTGCCCCAAAGCATTGGCCTTGGCACAAGGCAGGTGCAGCAGACCCAGTGAGGTGGCTCTAGGGACAACTGTAGGGACCCAACACCCCCAAAGCAGGGCACTGTCAAAGTGCCACAAAACACAGAGTGGGTGACAGCCACCCGTCACACCCTGCTCCCAGCCCAGCTCTCCCATGTCCCTGCCAGCACACAGGCTGTTGGCACCTCTCAGCCCACACCAGAGCTCCTCCTCCTCCTCATGATGCACCCACAGCCCAGCAGGGCACAACAGAGCAGGGCACAACAGAGCCCTCTCCAGCCCCAGGGATGAGCAGGAACAGTTCTAAAACCCAGAGAGACAGTCTCCGTCTTCACATGCCCGGAACCACATCAGGTCAGGCTGCAATCCTGATGGCTTCAGGAGCACAAGGACCTGGGCCAGGAGTGGGGACCTGGAGAGGAGAGCTCCCACCGTGGAGGGCAGGATCCTGGTGCCCATGGCAGTGGTGAGGCTCTGTGGAGCACCTCATTGTGCCTGCACTGAGTGCCCCCTGGCACGCCACTGCTGGGGCTCACACTGCTCTGGGCACTGCAGGGACCCGCAGGCAGCCAGCGCAGTGAGCCAGCCCACAGGCAGGAATGTCCTGCTCTAACCAAGGGCCCCGCAGCCCAGGGACACCGTGTGCCATGCCCCTGCCAGAGCAAACCACGCGCAGCTACCCTGAGCCCAGCGCTGTCTCCCCAGGCACTGTCACCAAACCGCTGCTGGTCACTGCCACGGGGTGCCCAGCACGGTACAGGGGGAATTGAACGAGCCAACAGCCCCGGACCACCGGCGGTGCCGGCAGCGCCGGTCCGAGCCGAGCACGGGAGCCCCGGAGCCGCCGGGCAGGAGCCGCCCGGGGCCGGCCTGGCACGGGCCCGGGGCTGGCCGGGCACGGAGCGCTGACAGCTCCGTAACCCGCTGGACAGGTGGCCGCGGCTGCCGCGGGCTCCCCGGCACCGGCCGCGCCCGAGCTGGGTGAAAGGCCACCGGGCGCTGCGCTCCCCCGCGGTGCCGCCGCTCCCGCCGGGCAACGCTCCCACCCGCCCCGCGTGTGCCACCGACAGCGGCGGGGCTCGCACTCCCGCCATCCCGGTTCGGTGCGCTGCCTGCGGCGGGAGCCCCCGGCACCGCACGGGACGCCTCGCGCTGCCCCGGATCCTCCCCTCGGCCCGGGACCGGGACTCGGAGCCGCCCTCCGCGGCCGCCGCTCCGGCGGGGCCCGCGTGCGAA
This sequence comes from Calcarius lapponicus, assembly GCA_039654755.1. Lineage (NCBI taxonomy): Eukaryota > Metazoa > Chordata > Aves > Passeriformes > Fringillidae > Calcarius > Calcarius lapponicus. The sequence goes on along the minus strand of JBBFKN010000011.1, from coordinate 3,771,228 downwards.
AAACCGGCCCGGCTCCGGCGGGCCAGGAGCGCCCCCGCCCCGGGATGCGCCGCGGCACCAGGACGGGCCCGGGACGTGCCCGCCGCCCCCTCGGAGCGGCCCCACTGTCGCCTCCGCCCGCCCAGGGGCCCGCGGGCCCAGCCGGGCTCCCGCCGAGCCCCGCGCCCGGCCCAGCTGCGCCCGCCCGGCGTTACGAAAACACCCACAGCTCGGACCGGACCGGACCGGAACGCCCCGGCCCCGCTGCACCCCGCCCGGCCCTGCTGCGAAAGGCGGACGGGGTCCGGGCCCGCTCGGCTCGGTCCGGTTCGGTCCGGTCCGGTGCGGTCCGGCGGCAATGACGGCTCCGCGCTCCCGCCCTTGCCCACCTGCGGCCGCGGCGGCGGCTGCGGCTCCGCGGCTCCCGGCGGCTCCCGGCGGCTCCCGGCGCTCGGCTCCGCCGCCGCTCTGCCCCCGCCGCGCCCCGGGCCGGCCCGCGCGGCCCCGCCCCCGCACGGCTCCGCCCCCGCCGGGCCCCGCCAGCACCGGAGCGGCACCGGGTAACGGGAGCGGTACCACGCACTGGGCAGCAGCACCAGGTAATGATGGCACTGAGTGACAGCAGTGGGCACCGGGTAACAGTGCCGGTACCGGGCACGGGATAATGGCATCAGGCAGTGGCACTGGGTGACGGTACCGGGCACCGGGTAACAGTGCCGGTACCGGGCACGGGATAATGGCATCAGGCAGTGGCACTGGGTGACGGTACCGGGCACCGGGTAACAGTGCCGGTACCGGGCACGGGATAATGGCATCAGGCAGTGGTGACGGTACCGGGGAGCAGCACAGGTTAATGCCACCAGCACTAGCACGAGATATTGGCACAGGGTGTCATGAGTAGTGGCACTACCACCAGGTACAAGCAGAATCCAAAACAGCTTCAGGCTTCAACACCAGCAGCTCTGGCAAGACACAAACCAGCACCAGAATTTGGCAGTAAGTACCAGGGGAGCCCAAAGCAGCACCAAACCTTGGTTCTGGGAGCAGGAATGACCAAGTCAGTACCAGGTGGCCACAGACGTGGCTGCAGGGCTGCCTTGTGCTGACACCGGGCCCTCTGCGTGAAGCGGCCCTGGCTGCACGGTGCTCATTCCCACCACAGGCCTGGGCTGACACTTTGAAGCTACGTGCATGGCCAAGATCCCCGGTGCTGCCACAGCCTCACGGTGCTCCCTGCATCCTCTTCTCCCAAGCTGCCACATCCCCTGCAAGCTGTGAGGACACCCAAGGCACTGCCAGCTCCTCTGCAGTTGCTCGAACAGGGAGAGTTAACAGCGGCCATAAGAAAACCATCCTGGGGAGCTGTTGCACAGCTGGCAGCCTCAGTAGACTCCTCCTGGCAGCCCAGGGCAGGGGTACCCGGGTGATGGGCAGCCCGGGGTGCGGCTGCCGTGCGGCGATGGGCAGAGGCGGCGGCAGGAAGCAATACTGGGTGTGCTCGTTCTGCCCCAGCGCTTGCACCCACCGCATGGGATCTCCTGGGCTTTCACTTTCGCTACCAGCTCACCTAAGGTAGACAGAGTTATGTCTTCTGTGGCCTGAAAAAAACTCCGGAGGGAAATTCAGCAAACGCGGGTCCCTCTCCTGCTCTGGGCTGGTAGGAGCAGGGGTGACCCTTCCCCGGTGGGAATCAGGAAGGAGGGACTCGTCTCTCCTCGTGCCAGCACTGGAACAGGATCTCTCTCAGACAGCTGGTGCACCAGCAACTGCAAATCACTTGGCCACTGTGTCAGAGCACAGCCCCAAGTTCCCACCTCTCTACTGCTTTTGTGCTCTTGTGCTAAAGTCCTCCAGCTCGGGCTACTCACTCATCCAGCTTCACACTTCCAAGAGATGAATACCTGTGAGCTGGGCAGGCACCAGCCCAGCACCTGCTCCATGCAAACACCAGCCACAAAACGGTGCTTTCCAGCTTGCCAGCCCCACTCCGTGCCTGGAGCAGCCTTGGTGAATGACTGAATGAGTGACTCCCTCCCCAACAGCCCCCAGCTCCCACCAAATGTTTTGCTGCCTGTGCTCACCAGCTTGGGAGAATCTCATGCGCAAAGGCTGACACATCGCTGCTGAGCTGCTGCCAGCAGAGCCCTGGCTGCACTTCCCAGTGCTCCTCTCACTCCAGACCTCACAGAGAGGTGAGCTGGGACCCTGGCAAGCAGGGACAGGCAGCCAACGTGAAGCCAGCAGCTCCCACGCTGTCTGTATTCAATGAGACACAAGAAAAGGAGCAGAGAAGGCAGCACAGGGCCCTGGTGCCTGCCCACCCTGCTTGGCTGGGGCGCTCTCGCTCTGGTGAGTTGCATCATGGACATGCAGCTTTCACAATCCCTGGCCCACATAAGCCATTGGAGCAGGGAGCCGGGCGGGCACTGGCTGCTCAGGCCAGAGAATCAAGGTCACACACAATGTCTGTGCCTGCTGGGGCTCTGTCTGGGCACCACGGATCCAGAGGTAGCTGGAGGATCCCAGGGACACAGCGCTCCCTGTGCCAGAGACCTGCACAGCTACACGTGCTTGGGAGATGAACACAAAACACCCTCTCATCTCTCTCCTTTCTCCCTCCCCTTTCTGCTACGAAAGGGGGAAAAAAGAAAAAATAAATTAGTGTTGGGAGAGAAAGTGGAGAGTGCTCCTTGCTGAGAGGGCAAATGGAATCCAATAAAATCCAATCCAATCCAATCACAATTTATTTTCACCAGGTCCCAAGGAAAACTCCGAGCTGGCTGGTGGGGATGTTACCAGGAGAAATTCTTCCTTTCCAGAGGAAAAGAACAAAAGGAACAGTGACCGCAGCAGTGACCGATGGAGAGGCTGCCCCTGGAGCTGCCCCAGCTCCACCCCAGCGATGCCCCGAAGCGATCTGAGCTCTGCCCCGGCTCTCTTTGCGCCTCAGAGAGTCTCGGAAGCCTCTGGGAAGGTGAGCACGATCCGGGCCGAGCCGCAGCCGGACGCATGGGCACCTCGCATGAGCTCAGCAGGATGCCGAATGACGCCGCGCATTCCGGGGACGGAGCGAGTCTGGAGCTTCGTAATGGATTTCCGAGAAAATTGCCTCTGTGTTTGGAGCGGGAGAGCGAAGAGTGCAGGCGGAACGGCCTTTCTCTCTAAGTGGCATCTCAAGGGTCTTAATTATTTCTCAGGAGTGGAAACATTTATTTAGGCGGCTCTGGAGAGGTCCTGACGCTTTTGGCTACTGCCCTCCGGGCACGTCCTGTATGCGAGGCTCCTCTGCGATGCTCCCGGCGTGTGCAGAGGGCTTGGGCAAAGCACAAACACCCAACCACGGGCAGGACACGGCCTCGGCTCCATCCCCTCCCGCTTACCGGGAACCAGGAGCTCTCATGGGGGAGCCCAGCCCCATCCCATCCCTGCCCTGCATCCCTCGCGCTCCCAGGTCGCCAAACAAAACCCCGTTGTGATAATGCAGCCCGGCTAATGTGAAACAGATGAATCCCCACATTAGTCACAGATTCGCATTTTCCCACAAAGGTCCCACTGGAGAGCCAGTGCGGATGGGCCCTGCAGGGTTCCAGCCCTGCTGCTGGTGCAAGAGGCAGCCTGGGAAGAGTGAGGGGGACAGGGCAGCAGCACAGACCCTGCCAGAACCCGGCCACCCCTGGGCAGCACACGACTTGGAGCCGTGGGCAGGGCAAAGCGGGGGCACCAGAGATGTTTGTCACTGGCACAGGCTCAGCCTGGTGGTGCCCAGTGCCAGGAGGAAGGGATGATCTACTCCAGCAAAAAAAAACGGAAATGACATTTTGTCCAAGGGGGAATTTCCACAGGAAACCTCTGCCTCCAGCCACTCGGATAGGGCTGGGAACAACGCAGCAAACACTCGGCCTCAGCAGCCAAGCAGTGCCATTACTTGGGCAAAGACTCCGTAATTCCTCCAGCTAGGAAAGAACATCCAATTTCTGCTGCTGGAACGCCCAGGAGAGTGAGAGCCCGACTGGGTCTGCAGAGGGCACCAGAACCCCCCATCAGCTCAGTGAGTATCTCTGCAAGTATCTGGGACCAAGGGCACAATCACCTCCTGCCCACCCCAGTGCCAGGGCTGGCTGGGGGCATCAAGAGCGCAGCACCAGGGCTGCACTTGGCCCCCAGCCCACACGGGAGCATCCCAGCATCCCTGCACATCCCCATGCATCCCTGTCCTCTCCCTGCATCCCTGCTCTGCCTTGCAGAGCTCAGGTTGCCACAGTAACCACTCAGTCCCAGCTGCTCCAGCCACCAACGTGCTGCCACAGGTCAGCCCAGTGCAGCAGCTGCACCAGGGCCAGGGCCCTTCACCCCCTGTCAGGGTGAGCCCTTGGTGATGGTTCCATCTCTGCACTGTGAGCCAGGATGGGGCACCTGGAGGGAAGCAGGCAGGTTGTGTCCTCCTGGAATGGGAGGTGGTGTTTTTGGTGATCACACTGTGCTGCAGCTCTGGGTCTGACCTCTGCCACATGTGGCAGTGGAAGGCACCACTGCTTGGCTCTGCTCTGCTGTGTATTTATCTGAGTGTGATGCAATATTTATTTGACTGTTGTGTTCTGAGCACTGGAAGCAGGGATGGGGATGGCTCTTGCCTTGGCCAGCAGTGGCATGTGCTCTGCAGCTGTGGGAAGATCCTCCCCAGCACCTGGGAGGGCAGAGGGGACCCTCAGGCTGGTCCTTGGGCTGAGTCCTGGGGGTCTCTGCCTCCCACCCCTCACTGCAGCCCTCCTCATTCAGCTGCTTGGTCCTGGAGCTGCAGATAATCTGTGTCCTCTCTAATCCCTGTCTGCTGCCTTATTCCCAAGGACTGTCAATATTGCACAGCTCAGACACCCCAGGTGCCAGTGGGACCCTGCCTGAGCCCCTGTTCTGGAGTGCTCCCGGCCCAGGGCTGCCCTGGCAGGTGGCTGCCCATCCCCACAGGGCTGCCCTGTGCCCGTCACGCAGCCCAAGCGGATTATCTGCATTTGGAAACCCCTAATCCGTTCGCACGCTTGGCTCAGACACTGTCCCCACTCCTCCCCACTGTGCTGCGGGCCTGGGCAAGGAGCAAAGCCACCCTGTGACCTCCTTTTGGAGCCACAAACAACCTCCTGCCCCAGCAAGGGCTGCAGGGCTGACTGGGGCAGGAGGAGGGGGACAGGATGTTGGCAAGTGTCCCTCGCCCCAGTTGCTGCTGGTGCTGCAGGGGTTTCTCCAGCCCTGGGCACTTTTTCCTGCTGCCCATCAGGCTCCAGGAGCTCCCAACCTGCTGCTCCCCAGAGCAGTGACAGCAGGAACTCTGAGGTGGGAGCAGTGGCCCCTTGACCCCATCACTCAAGGCTGGGGCCAGGGAGATAAGGAACCCCTGATCTGCAGGAATAGGGAATCAAAAACCAAGCTCCTGACACCACATGGTTGTGGCAACCCCAAGGGTTGCAGAGGGGTAAGAAAATTCCTTAGTCCTGGGTTCTTGACCCCATCCTGCAGCTGCCAGAGGGGAGCTGGGACCTGCCAGGGCAGGAGAAGGGGGTCTGGGCCTCATTCCTTTGTGAGCTGCCCCCCACCTGCAGCACCCTGGGCTGCACTACTGAGACAGGCAATGATCCAATACAGCTGCCTGGAGAGCAACAATGGGTTTGTGGGGCCTGGGCAGAGCCCTGGCTTTGTTTGACAGGGAAATGCAGTGGTCTTGGTTCCCAAAGCAGGAACAGGGTCAGCTCAGCCCTGAGCAGGATGCTCCAGGGCACACAGAGGGCAGAGAAGGCTCCAGTGCACCTCCAGCACCTCAAATGATGCAGCACAGCCAGTTCCACATGACCTGCATGAACAATCCCCCTAATCCTGCTCTGACAGAGAAATAATCTCTCCCTCTTGGCCTCATCAGAGCACAAACCCTGGAATGATCCTGTTCATGGCTCCTCTCCTCACATCCACGTGGTATCGCAGAGGGCTAGGGGTGCAAATGCTGGGGTGGGCTCCACCAGGGCTGTGTGTGCAAAGCGTGTCACTGTCACCAGCCAGCGCTCCCAGCCATGCCTTGCAGAGCCTGGCACCCCCTGCCCATCACCCCCCAGGCCAGAAGCACTCACAGGGGCCCCTCTGCAGCCCCAGCCAGCCCGGGCTGAGAGCAGCCAGAGCAGGGCCCCAGCGCAGCCGTGTCCTCCCACGCTGGCACCGGCATTTCCTTTACACAACTGGAGGAGCCCCGGGCGCGTCTCTGGGGCAGAGAAAGCAACCACGGGCTGGGGCAGGGCCGCTGCCCCCTGGCTGCCCTGGGAAGGGCCCCGCAGCCCCGGGAAGGGGCAGCTGCCCACGCCTGCCGGGCAGGAGCCGGGGCCGCTCGCACCGCGCAAACCGCAGCGGGGCCGGCTTGTGCCGAAGGAGGCCCCAGTTCCCGGAGCGGGGTCAGGCGGGTGCCGCAGGCAGAGCCCAGCTCACACCCCACAGCACGTCGCTTCAGGGCCTTTATTTCGGAGAAAGTTAAAGCCTGTAGATACAGCAATAAAATATACAAAAAAATAAAATTTTTTTACAGTATTGAATGCTGCCAGGGACCGCGGCCGGAGGCAGTGAGCGAGCAGAGGGGCAAAGGGCCCTCATCGCCCCTGAGCAGCCCCAGGGCCAGCCACAAACCCCCCTCCTGATCCCACACAGCTTGGAGGGGCTTGCCCAGACCCCACAGCCACGGGGATCTTCCCCTGCCCTCTGGTTCCCTGTGATGCAACTCGGAGGGAGCAGCTCTCCCACTGCCTCCCCCACCCCTCCACTGCTCATCCGTGCCTGTTTGCGTGGAAAGGGCAGGAGGGCTCCCCCAGTTCTGTTAAATGCAGGACCACAACCACCAACCCCCCAAAATTCAGGACATTGCCCTTCACAACACCCCTGTCACTGTCCTGCACTGCCCCACAGCAGGTTCCTCTCCTCACACCCACCTGCTCCCTTCAACTCTTGAACCTTCCCACCTTAAATATGAGGGCCAACCTCCAACAGAAATGCCACATGAAGCCCCTGAGAAGCTGCAGACCCCATGCCTGGCCCCTCACAACCCAGAGAGAAAGGGACAGGCCAGGTGCCCTACTGTCAGCCATGCTGGCTCCCCCAATTCCCCAGGGTCCAACTGGCCTAACACAGCACAGTGCTGGATGCAAGACCCTGCTCCCAGCACCAGCCTGGCCACAGGGAAGCCAGGACAGCCCCTGTGGCTTCAACCAGCTCCCAAAATGGGCCACAGCTGCAGATGCTGTTCACACACAGGTGCCACTACTGGGTAGCAGCACTGCCCTACCCCAGGGACACCAGCCATCCCAAAAGGAGCCCGGGCTGCTGGCATTGGCCAGGTCACTGTGCCCAAAGCAGGAAGCTGGGGACAAGCACAAGCAGCTCCTGAACCTCTGGGCTCCCAGCAAACCCAGGCTGAGTCCAGCAGGGGCAGTGCCTGCTGAGTCCAGGGTGGGAGCACCTGGATACATCCACCTGCAGCTCCAAGCCCTGTCCTGGTCACCATGGCCAAAACCAGGGCCAGGTGGGTGCAGAGAGGGGACTCACCCCAGCACCCTGCAAACTCCAGGAGGTGCTGGGAGCAGCAGTGCAGACCCTGCCACATGGCCAATCCCCTCTGCAATTCCAGACTCGTGGGTTTGGGTGCAGGCAGTCAGGGCAGCAGCTTCCAGCAGCGGGACCGGGGCCGTGGAAGCGTTTGTAGGAACTGTGGCTGCAATCGGAGGCAAATAGGCACTTGAATGAGCAAAAATAATAGAAAACTGTTATGGAAGGAAATAGAAAAAGGTTCATCCCCCTCCCCCAGAGATGAGCTGCACCACCCCAGAGAGGGGCTGCGCTGTTGGGTGAGGTGAGAACCTGACCCACACAGGGACCCCTGGCCCCCAGCAGTTCCCGGAGCAGCTGCAGCCGAGTGGGACAAATCCAGGGGAGCGCTCTGGAGGTGGGAAGGCTGAGCTGCAGCCCCTCACATGGGCGAGGACGCACACTCTGGGGTCAGCTCCATGTCGAAGGTCAGCGACTCTGCGGGCAGACACAGGCAGGGTTACGGGCCCCTGGGCGTGGGCTGGCAGCCAGGGGCCCCTGGAGCCCCCCCAGACTCACCAAACTGCCCGCCCGCGTTGCTCTCCGCGCCCTCGCTGCTGGTGCCGAACTGCATGAGCGAGTCCAGGGTGCGCGGGGACATGGGCAGGTCGATGGTGTTGCTGAAGGAGGTGCTGTCGGAGGGAGAAGAAGCACAGAAAGCTGCACATCAGGGCCTGGCCAGAGCTCTCTAACACCCCCTCTTACCCGCTGAGGGGCCCCCAGAGCTCTCCAGAGGAAAGGGGCCCCGGAGGGGAAGAACGGGGCTGTGGTTTGGGCAGCAGCCGGAGCCTGGCTCAGCCCCCACCGTCACCCCAGGCTGGGAACCCCACAGGAACCAAGCAAAGCTCAGACAGAGGTGGAAAGAAATGAAGGAAACCTCTTCCTCAAGCAAGGCTGAGCACACAAACACCCCCCCAGGCAGTGACAGACAGCTCCCAGGAACACTCACGGGGTGACACAGATGAACTTGGTCTTCAGGTATGGAGCGGCACCTGCGAGGAGGGAGAAGCTTCATCAGCAGCCACTCAAGGACAAATCCTTCTCTCTGCCCCCCAGAAAACAGGCAGTGCCCACCCTCTGCCCCATGGCTGTGCCCTCCAGGGATGACACAGGTTCCTGGCTGGGCCAGAGCTTCCCTGTGACAAAGGAGCCACAGAAAGTCAACGACTACCTGAGTCCGTGGCTTCCGAGTGTTCCTGGCTCTCAGAGCGGCAGTACTTCCCAAATGCCTCCTCCTTGGGGATGTCTGGGTACAAGTACACCAGAGGGGACACCAGGATGTTGGTGGCATCCATGATCTTGTAGCCCATGATGATCTCAGCGAAGGACATGTTGTTCAGCTGCTGCTTGGTGTAAGGCTCCACCGACTGGATCTGCGTCTTCCCTGTGCAAGGAAGGAGAATTTTGGCACAGAACAAAGGCAGGGCTGCCTTCAGACACCCCCAGAGCAGTAGGGACAAGATGGGCCTGGGGCACACAGCAGACCACAGGGCAGGACTGGGACCTGACTGTGCTCAGTGCCATAGAAAACTGTGCCCATGGGCAGCACATGGGCACAGACACCCAGAAGGCAAAGACCAGCTAAGGGCAGCCAGGCTCAGAAGTTAACCCACACAGACAGCTTGTTGGGACAAGGACAAGTGCTTATCAGGGCATCCAAGCCCGCTCTGGAAGCTGGAATGGCAAGCCAGGCACCCAGGGTAGAGCTCATACCACTGATGTCCTTCTCCACCCAGGTGAAGGTGATGCCACCCTCCTTGCTGCTCTCACTGAAGCGCAGCAGAAAGGTCCCTGGGGGCTTGGTGCTCAGGATGGCTCGCTCCCGCTCCTTGCTGATGAAGCCCATGATGTACCTGGGTAGGAGGAAGCAAGAACAACAAATGGGGGTCAGGGCACAGGAGCAGCTCCTCCAGGATGTAAATCCTGCCAGCTCTGCTCAACAGCACAAGTCAGCCTGGCCACTGACATTTTATGAATTCCCAGGTGAGTTTTCACCTTAAAACAGCAAAAAGTATCAGGACTTTTTGCACACCTGGCACATGGACAAGCACCCCACGCCATCAGGGTGGAACCTGTGGGACCCCTTCCAAGGCCCAGCCTAACCTCAGGCTCTGGGCTGGCACTCACCCTTCATTCCACAGTGCCAGGATGTACTTCTTCACCAAGTCAATGATGTTGTCCAGCCAGACCCAGAAAGAGAAGCCTTTGCCAGCCATGTTCTCCTGAGGGAAAGGCAGAGAGGCTGCTAGCACAGCTTGGAAAAAGGGAACAGCCAAGGGAAGGTGCTCAGGGAAAAGAGGAAATTCTACCTTGCAGAACTTGGCCCAGGTGATCTGACAGCCAGAGTAATTCACACCTGGTCCTGGAAGAGAAAATAGAACACAACAATTTAAAATAGAGCTGTCCTTCCAAAGACACCATTTCCAGGGTTTGTGCCATTTGGGGGAAAACCGAGCACCTGAAAATGACTCAGGCCAAACACAGGACCTCACTCTTGGATGGCATGTACAGGTGGGCAATCACATCAGGGGACAACAGGGATGGGCAGGACACCCTGGCACCTCAGCCCTCTCTTACCCAGCAGTTTCTCTGCCAGCGTGGTCAGCTGCTCGATGCTGAGCCCGCGCTTGGTGGTGGAGGAGAACTGCCAGCTCAGCACCTCTGCCACCTGGTCCCAGGTGCCAATGGGGGGCTTGGTGAAGAAGTTCACGTTCTGCACGAGGGAACACACAGCCCTGAGTGGGACATGGGACAGGAGCAGGCCAGGTGCTGCCCCAGCCCCACTGTCCAACCTCAGTTTCCCTCTCTCACCGTGACACCCCCATCCTGACACCTGCCCTGCTGCCCTCCCACACCAGCCCTACCTTGGGGTTGTTGGTCAGCATGTTGTACCACAGGATGGATGCCCAGGCATTGGGCATCTGGCAGATGTTGGAGATGACCACCACAGGCAGCGAGTGGGTCTGCAAAGAGAGGATGTGACCATGGGTTGGGACAACTCCCAGGGCTCCACCCAGGCCCGTGGTGGTGGAAGGCAGTGACCCATGCCTCACCTCCAGGTCGATCTTCAGCCCCTGGTGATACACCTCTGTCTCAAAAGTGATGAGGTGCAGCTCCTCAGTGACTATCAGTGAGGCCTGGGGCAGAAGGGGACACCATGAGCACCCCAAGACACCCACCCTGAGCCCAACACACGACCAGCAGACCCAGCACAGCTGCTGGGGCTGGCCTGGCAAGCTGCCCATGTGCCAATCAGTGCTGGGGGACCCCCTGCATCCCCTCCCAGCCCAGCTGCCCCTGTCAATGGCCAGGCCCCCTCCCAGGGCCCCTGACACTCACATCGCAGTTGGCTCGGCCTCCGTTCCCACAGCGCTGCTCCCTCAGGGTCTGCAGAGAGAGGGACAGGCTGCAGCAGCAGCACCAGGACACCTGGCTGTGCAGGAGCAGCCCAGGAGCTCATGGTACCCACCAGGTGCTTGAACTCTGCTGAGAGGCTGCCATTGTTTGATTCCTCCATGTTCATGACCTTGGTGTTGGTGCCCAGGATGTTAAACTTGCGGGACCTGGGAAGAGGAAGGAGTCAGGCTGACAGGGCAGTCTTGGAGTGAATGTTTGGTAGGATGTTTGCCAGGAATAAAAGCAGAAACAAGAAATAAGGACAAAGCAAACAGTGCACTTACCCCCGAAGTGCAGCAACATCCCCAGAGTCCCTAGAAAAGGGGAAAGAGACACCAGGTCATGGCAGTGGCCTTCCCTCCCATCCTGATGCAGACAAGCTGGTGTGTGGTGCCAGCTGCATCCCAGCACAAGTCCCATGAGCCCCACAGGGTGAACCCTCAGGACTCAGCACCACCCTGCACCCTCCCCTTCAACTGGGGGCCACACTGGCCCTAATTGTGGAGATTGAGCCCAATCCAGGGGCAGCAGGAATCAGTCCCATCCCAGTTACCCCACCCAGGCCCACTGGAAGGAAACACAGGACTCACTTGTCAATGCAGACTTTGATTTTCAGCTGATAGTTCAGCTCTGGAAACTTGACCAACAACCTGCAAGAGTCAGCAGACACAGAGCATGAACATGCTGCGCACAGAAACTGCTCCTGTTCTTCCACAGGGCACCTGGCACAGCCAGCAGCATGGACCAGCTCCTCTGGTGGCCCTGGGGACACCTTCACATGGGCCTGGGACCTGTCCCCAGAGCCAGGGAGGTGCTGGTACTCCCCTGAGCATCCTGAGGAGCTTGTTTGGGCTGCTGACAGCAGCCAGGCTCTGAACAAACACCCTCCACACCACTCTGGGACAGAAGCTGTCATGGAGGCACAGCTGGGAAAGGGCAAGGAAGCTCCTGGTGTCTGAGCATGGCAGGGAACACAGCCCAGGCTGAGCAGCAGCAGGCCAGGGATATGCTGATGCTTCCCACCCCCACAACAGGATTTACCAGAACCCAGCAGATCCCCAGCCAGCCCTGCACTGAGTCATGTGGGCGGCACTCCAGCCCACTGGGATCATCCTTCTGGGATCTATCCTGCTGCCATCCATCCCTTCCCAGCACGGGGGCTGCATCTGCAGCAGCATCTTCAGAGAGCCATCCCAGGCTGCCCTCCCTGCTCAGCTCCCCTCCCTCACCTGTGGGGAGGCACCCACCTGACTTTGGTGGTGAACTGCACGCCTGTCTTGATGACCAGGGGCCTGTCAGGGTGCATGGGCATGCAGGGCTGCCTCTCCACCACAAAAGCACTGCAGGAACAGCACAGAGACCACAGTCAGACCTCACTGCCCACTCTCCAGCCCTGGCTATGCAGCTCCCAACTGCCTTCAGCACCTTTTCATCAGGTTCCTGAACAGCTCCACAATGCGCTCCTCCAGCATGGGCCGGTGCTGCACGATTGGGTCACCCTTATAGGACACTTTTTGCTGCAGTTCTTCCAACTTCTTGATCTGCTGCCGGGTCTGTAGCTGTGATTCAGCGAGGGAGGTTATCCTAGGGGAGCAGGGAAAACTAGCATTAGCTCTGGCTGCTGCCAAGCCCACACTGTCCAGCCTGCAGAGCTCTCCTCTTCCCATGCAAGAACACAATCTCCATGCCAAGCCAGTCAAGAACTGAGTGCGTTTGTGGCTCCAAGGCCAGAGCATTTTTCTAAGCCATGAATTACAAACAAAACCTGCACATGCCCAGGTGACTCCAGGGGCACAAAACTTTCCAGCAGCCTCAGAATCCCCCAGGCATGGAGCTGGGGACAGTGGGACACCTTTACATCACCGTGCCCACCATCATGGCTCTGTCTAAGCTGCAGGCTATATTCACACGTGCAAGCATCAGAAATGTCCATTTTGCAAGGACATTTCCAGAGAGCAAGAGCTTGTTTCCACAGCAGGTGTGTGAGTGCCACAGCTCTGGGCACTGACACAGTCCCAGGCAGCTCTCACCAGTTCTCAAGCCTGTCCAGACAGATATTGGGTGGGCCACCAATGCAGGCAATCTGCTGTCTCCTCTTCCAGTCTGCCAGTTCCTCATCTGCCAGCATCTTCTGCACATATTCCATGGCTGACAGCAGCCCAGCCAGCTCGCTCACTATGCCCTGCCAAGAGAGAAAGCAGAACCTTCAGCACGCTGTGACTTCCCACAAGTCCCACAAGTTTCACATTCACAAGCAAGGCAGAAGTCACTCAGGGCTGTGCTTGCTGCACTGCTCCTGGTTCTGGCCATGCAGGAACTACCAAACTCCAACCCTGAAGAAGGGGGATCTGCACCTATTGCTAGCTGGGGGCTATGTACAAATTACAAACGGGATGGAATTGCTGAGGAACGTGCTTTGAGCTGTTTTATTTTTTAGCATTAGTCTCATTCCATGGTTATGACAATGGGAAGATGCCAGCAGCTCACATCTCAGGCAGCAGACAAAGAACTTAATGTTACAACTCACTTTATAAGTTTTTTGACCAATCACACAAAGCAAAAGCACATTGACAGTAGTTCTATCCAACCACTACAAACACATGTACCTTTGGTTAAAACAATGCTTGCTTCTTTCAAATACAATACCTGCTTGTGAGCCCAAAACCCTCTGATTTTATAGATTCCCATATGCACCCAGAGGAATCTGGAGGGTCAGGTTGCCCCTCTTACCCTGCGCATCTGGTCCAGTGCTGTCAGCATTTGCTCCAGCTGCTGCATCTTCTGTCGGGTCACTGACTGGTTGTTCCCATTCAGGTCCTGCATGTCTGTGCAGAGGAGAGAAGCTTCAGCCACACTCTTCAGACCTTCTCAAGTGCCACAACAACACAACACTCGCACAGCAAAGTGCAGGCACCCTACAGCCAAGCAGGAATCTGGCGCAGCCTCCAAGCACCTCTGTTGTATTGCACTAAATAGTTTCTTTACTTGTTGTTTTGCACTGGGTGATTGGAAATTCGTAGTGAGTATGTTATGTCATGTAGATTGTTATTTCCCCTCTCCCATCACATGGCCTTTCCCTCATGCAGCCCTCTGCTGTACCCCCTGGTGGTCTGTCCCCTGGTCTGTCCCCTGGTTACCCCACACACCTCCGTGGCTCTCCTGCACCCACAGAGGCCAATCCCTCCCCACCCAATGCTGTGCTTACAGCAAAGCTCAGTTCAGCTCCCCCAAGGGCAGCATCCTTGGCAGAAACAGAAGACCAGGTTTATCCAATTGCCATGCAAATGCCCTGAGAATGAGCACATTCCCTCTGGGAGTGGAGGTTGGAACACCTCTCCAGCAAGTTTCCTTGCAGGAACACACTGCGGTTTGCAGATGCTAATGAGCTGTCATTACCTCCTTGGCTTTTCAAAGTCTTGTAGTTAAAATCAAAGTCATCCTGGAGATTCTCCACCACTTTCATCTTCTGTTCCAGATCCTGGAAGGCAAGAAATGTGATTTCACTCACAGCATTCAAGAATTGTGGTGGGGAGAGCTGAAGATGCCCAGGCAGACACATACCTGCACCCTCTTCCTGACATCCTGCAGGTGCTGCTCCAGCATCTGCTGCTTCTCTGTCACCACAGCTGCTGTGGGATGTGTTGCCTGTCCCCCTTGCTGCAGAGGGGACAAGAAGGGCATAAGGACAGGGCTGTAACCTGGAGATGCTCCCTTCCAGCCTGAGGAGGTTCTGCAGGGTTCTCAGCCCATCCTTAACACCCACTGGCAGCACAGGGCCAAGGAGAGGAGAGATGGAGACACCCAGCCCACCACACCCAGCCACAACACCCAGCTGTGTCCTGGCTGTCAGGAATCAGGATGGCCAGGACCAGGAGGCCCTGGGATAGCTGGCCACTGACCTGGGCTGCAGTAGCAGCTGTCTGGAGGAGCCGGGACTCTTCCCAGAGGCAGCGAGCCACGATGCGAGCGATTTCCATTGGCTTCTCCAGGTATCTGCTCTGTAAAGGGTCAAACAGGGTCAGCAGGCACAAGGCAACCCCTAGGATCTCCACATCAGGGCTGTGGATGGTGAGCTGTGCCAAGGAATCGCTCAGACTCTCACCAGCTCCCTCACTGTTGGAATTCAGCACATCCCTCTGGCTGTCCTGGATTGCCCAAAACCCTGCCAGGGGGCTCAGAGACCCTGGCACAGAGCTCAAGACACCTGTGACTTGGATTATGACCCATGGAAAAAATTACCAACCTTATATGAGGATCTGCAAGCCACGAAAGTCTAAGCAGAATAATAGTTAGCTTGTCACAGGGTGAAAAATAGATTTTTTTGGGGTTTTTAGAATGGGGGTTCAGGAGGCAAGATGGAGGGATTATAATAATAATTAGTTTGTCACGGGGTGAAAAATAAATTTTTTGGGATTTTTAGAATGGGGATTTAGGAGGAATCTGGGCATGTCCAGCCTTTCTCCTTCTTCTTGGCCTCCATCTTCTGCTGTGATGGTGGCACTTTTGGATTGGTTGAAGGTAGAAGCTCACTGTCTAATATAGGCGATAGGCATTGGGAAGTTGTAAATATTGTACATGTAGTTTTTAACATAAAAAGATAACACCAGAGTGCCTCTGTCTGACCTGCTGAATGAACCTCAGCAGGCCAGAGAAAGAATTTTATAGATCAGAAACAATAAATAACCTTGAGAATGAGAATAGAAGAGCTCTGACTCCTCCTTCAGCTCTGCTGGGCTGGGAAAAGAGACTTTCCAACACATCTGGGGATCACTGTGACCAGCAGAAATCCTGATTCCCCGCTATGCTGGCAGCTCCCAGCTCACCTGCAGGAACTGCTTGATGCGGCGCAGGTTGTGCTGGTAGAGGACGTTGGACTCCTGCAGGAAGCGGCTGTACTGCTGGTCAATCTCCCCCAGCAGGTTGTGGAACACCAGCGTGGCGTGCGACTCCTTGCTGGCAGCATAAGCCCTGTGCAGGGGAGAGAGAGAGCCCTGAGTGCCTGGAATGGGGCAAGGGGTAAAGCAGGGGGGCTCTGCTCACCCCCAGCATCTCCTGTGCAACTTACAGAGTCTCTGAATCATTTAGGAAGGAAAAGAACTCTAAGATGGAGTCCAGCTGGTGACTAATCACCATCTGGTCAAGTAGACCAGGCAGACCAGCACCTGATGTCTGTGAGCACATCCCACATGCTCATGGACAGGATCCAGCCATCAGTGCTCTGTGCCAGCCCCCTTTACAACAGAGGTCAGTGTTAGCCAGCCCTGGATGGGGACATCCCCCTGCTTCTCCTGGCCCAGGGTCTAGCACAGTGCATAAAACCCCACTGAATTCCCACTCCTGCTTCCCTCAATGCCACATGAGCCCCAGAGAGAGAGACCAGTCCCATCACCAGGGGAGCAGGGGAAGGGACAGAGCTCCTCCTGCCCTCTTGACTCCCTACAGGTGAATGCTATGAGCAAACTCCCCCGAGTGGCATCTGAAAAGTCCTTACCAGTCCTGGCTTTCGATCCAGGGGGCCAGGAACTGCCGGAGCTCCATGGGGAAGCTGTCGCTGTAGAGCTGGTGGAGCTGCTCCAGGTAGCGCGTGTCAAGCTGCTGCAGCTGGTTCCACTGTGCCATCCTGGCCAGCTCGGGAGACCTGAGGGGTGGAAACACAGCTGGCTCAGAGCTGGCTCCTGCCAGGACCCAGCTGTGACTGTGGCAGCACTCTGAAAAGGTTCTTCTCCCTGGTCAGAACCAGAGACAGCCAAGGGACAAGCCCAGGGCACGGTGCTCCAGGACAGCTGGCACAGGCAGGCTGGCCACTGGCAACAGGTAGGAATGGGGATTTAATCTGGTCTCAAAGGCACCCCTGGCTGGCCCTGCTGGGAGGCAGGGAAGTGGCTGTGGAGCTTACAGTAAGCGCGGAAGGCGGAGACTGCCAAGAAGCTACAGAAACAGGGAAGGAGCAATTTTCAAATTCACGACTTGTATCAATGGAAATCAAGCTGACACTAACGAGGGGACTCCAGCTGTGCTGGCAAATGAAGGCACAGCTCTGCGTGACACCAGCAGTCACTTCCCTGCAGAAAGTGGTTTGCTTTTCCCAAAGGTCCCTGCGCTGAGTGATGCAGCATCACTACGTGGCCTCCACCCCCAAGGGACTCTTTCCCCATTTGTCTGGGTGCGAAAAAAAGAAAGTGGAAACATCTCTGTGGGCTGAGACACCAGGAGGGGCCAGACATTGGCACTGACATGGGAGTTAAGAGAGGTTTTTAGTACTTCACAGCACTGAACAGCCCCAAAGGCAGGAGCAGAACATTAACCTTGAACTACAACCTGCTGGTGCAATCCTCAGAGAAGTCCACATGAACCAAACCTGCTTTGAATGGAGCAACAAGTGAACAAGAAAGGAGAGAGCCAGTGGCCACAGATTCTTACAGTCCTGGACTGGCTGATGTGACAGAGCCTCTGAGGTGCTGCAGTCCAAGGGCTGGGCTGTGAGCCCCCATTCCACAGGTGGCTCAGCCCTTTGTGGCCACTTCTCAGCTGCAGCAGCTCAGGGAACACCCCCTCTGCCCCATGCAGCTGCGGGGGCCACTCCTGCTGCATGAGTGATGCTGCTGCAGGGGGGGGGAAACCCACCAAAAGCACAGGCCGGGGCTGAGTGCAAGCCCACCAGCCCCGCAGGGATTGCCCCGCCTGGACGGGGAGCTCAGCACCCGCCTCCTGTTGCGCCATGCCCCGGCGCGGGGGGGCTGCACCAGCCCCTCCGGAAACAGCAGCAGCTGCTGCCCCAGCCCAGCTCCTGCCAGAGCTGTGCTCCCAGCCCTGAGGAGGCCAGGGCTGCAGCAGCATGGCACAGGAGGCAGCGGGGCAGCCCCTGCAGCGCCCGGTGCCGAGCGGCTCGCAGGTGGACCCGCTGCAGAAACAGAACCAGGCGCCACGTCCGGAGCCATGCTCCAAGATGCTCCACCTGAAAGGCACAATCTCGGCATTTCAGAGCGGTGCTGAGAGCACCAAAGCTCCCAGGCTGCCGCAGGGCAGCAGCACTTGGACGGGACTCAGCCACTTCCCGCTGCCACAAACAGCTGCAGGGCAAGCCAGCTTGCAGCACTGAACCCCAGCTCCTCCTGGCATCCGCCCAAGGCACTCTGACACTCCTGGAGGAAAAGGTCCTCAAGACATTCCTTACAACAGCAGCCACCACTGTCAGGGAGCTCTGATCCTGGCAGCCCTGGAAGCCCACACAGGAGCCTCTGCCTGCTCAGCCTCACCAAAGGGAAGCCATGGTTTAAAAATCTGAGGGTTGAACCTTTCTGATTCTGCTGGGCTTGCCCATCTCTGTGGTTTGCCTCTCCTCCATCTCTGGAATGGAGCCAGAGAGCAGCCAACATGGCCAGGATCAACACAGCGTGATGCAAGCTCACGGGTAAACATGCTGTCCAGAGCTCAGAGCAGAGCTGCTAAAAGTAGATCAAGAGCTAAAGTTCATCTTTCTTTATCTTCCTGCAAGGGCAGAGCACAAGACTCAGGCCCAGCTGCACAGTGTCACCCTCTGGGGCAGCTCTGCACACTCCAACCACCCCACTGAAAATGGGGCTGCCCTACAAGCAACGCTGCAACTGCTTTCTGCCTTCCTTCTCCTCTCTGGGACACACCTGGGAACACCCTGCACGGGTGCCCCTACAGCAAGAAATGAGCCCCAGGGCAACATGTATGGGGGAGTCACTGGAAAAAGCTTTAGAAGGACCCCAGGACTCCACGTCCCCTGCAGCGACAAGAGGAGGATGAAGCTCAGTCACTGACAGCACTGCACAGGCCACATCACCAGGGTGCCATCCCAGGGTCACGACAGATGCCATCAACATCACTTCACAGAGTGCCTGCAGCAGCAGCAGGCACCTCACTGCCCCCTCTTCCACAAAGCCATCAACAAAAACTGCTCGACACGGCAGCCAGGCGCTCTGGCAGCGCTTTGGAAAGGCTGCTACAAGAACTTGGCTTTGCTTCTCTGGAGCGATTTCAAAGCCAGCCTTGGAGGTGGAAAACAGCGATGCAGAGATATGCAACAGGAGGAGGGAGATGGCTCTGGGCAACCTCACAGCCACAGCATGAGTTGTGATCACCCCACAGGCTTGCTGCTCCTCACTGCAGCTCTCCAAGGTGCATCCCAGCTGTGAGTGACACTGTCACCATCCGCCCCAGGACAGGGAACATGCAGGGCAGCCCTCCTGTGCAGTGACGGGGATCACCAGCAGGGTGGGAGCGGGGTCTGCCCCCGATGTGCACCCAGGCAGGGCCGGTCCCTGCAGGTGCAGAGGGGGTGAGCCCCGGCCAGCCCACCCTGCCATGCCGTGTCCCTGGGACAGGAATGCGGGGGTGTCTGTCCCATGGCCTGAGGGACAGGAGCCACCCAGCCACGGGCAGCAGGAGCGGTGGCAGCACCGCCGGTCCCGCAGAGCTCCTGGGGGGCTCCTTCTCCCGAGCTGCCGAACCCGGCTGCTGTCACACACCGGCACCCGCGGGGCTGGCACCGAGCGAGCCCCGCTCCGGGCAGAGACCCCGAGCTGCAGGCGGCGTGTGACAGCCCTGAGCTTGCAGATCCCGCCGGCTCCTCCAGCCCCGCTGTGCCAGGGCCCGCTTTGGGCTCCCAGTGCCACCGGCCCCGTTCCGCACGGGACCCCCGAGGCCGTGCCAGCCCCGGCCGCACCGGGCGGGCCGCACCTCCCCCGGCCCTGCCGCTCCCGCCGCTTTTCGCTCTCCGAGAAGCCGCTCGGGCTCTGTCCCCATGCGCGGTGCCAGCCCGGAAGATCCGCCCTGGCCGCACAGACCGACCCCGCTCCGCACCGCGGCTCGGCCTGCAGTGACGGGGAGCCGGGACAGGCCCCCCCCGCGTTACCCCGCGATACTGGCCCCGCTCCCGCCCCGGTCCCGCTCCCGCCCCGGGGGACACCGGCTGCCGGTGGCGAGCAGCGCCCGCGCGCCCCCCGCGCTCACCGGCGGTCCCGGCGGGCGGGGCGGCGGCTCCCGGTGACGGCGGCGATCGCGTCCGGCTGCGCCGAGGGACCGGACCTCCTGCGGCCCGGCCCCGCCCCGCCGTGACGTCATCACTACCACTGCCAATGGCGACTCTGTGCTCCCGCGGCCCCGCCCCCGCAGGCCTCCGACAGCCAATCAGCGAGGCCGCTGTGCGGTGCGTCACGGCGCGCGGAGAGGGGGCTGCCCCCCCGGCTATTCCCGGATGGCACCGCCTCCCGCCGCAGGGCTTCGCTAGGCAGAGGCGGTGCAGGGGGCCGGGGGGGGGCGGCTGCCGGGAACAGCCGTGCGGGAAACCCAGCTGAGTTCCGGGCAGCGCCGTGACGTCACGCGGTCGCCGCCGCCGCCGCCGCAGCCTCTTAAAGGGGCCGCGCCGCGCCGGGCGGGCCCGTGCGCCGTGCTGGGAGCAGCGCCCCCGCGTGGGGAAAGGAGGATCGGCCCTGTGGGGCTGAGGGCATTGGTCCTATAGGGCTGTGGGGATGGATCCCTGTGGGGCTGAGGGGATCGATCCTTGTGGGGCCGTGGGGATCGATCCCTGTGGGGCTGAGGGGATTGGTCCTATAGGGCTGTGGGGATGGATCCCTGTGGGGCTGAGGGGATCGATCCTTGTGGGGTCGTGGGGATCGATCCTATAGGGCTGTGGGGACCGATACCTGTGGGGCTGTGGGGATCAATCCCTGTGGGACTGTGGGGATTGATCCTCGTAGCGCTGTGGAGATCGATCCCTGTGGGGCTGAGGGGATTGATCCTATAGGACTGTGGGCATGGATCCTATGGGACTATGGGGATCATCCCCGTAGGGCTGTGGGGATGGATCCCTGTGGGGCTCTGTCAACCCCCGCAGCCGGGCTGTAGGGATGGATCACTGTGAGCTGTGGGGATCAGTGGCTGTGGGGATGGATCCTTGTGGGGGTGGATCCCTGTGGGGCTGTGGGGATGGATCCCTGTGAGCTGTGGGGATGGATCCCTGTGAGCTGTAGGGATCAGTGGCTGTGGGGATGGATCCCTGTGGGGATGGATCCTTGTGTGGCTGTGGGGATGGATCCCTGTGGGGATGGATCCCTGTGGGGCTGTGGGGATGGATCCCTGTGGGGATGGATCCCTGTGGGGCTGTGGGGATGGATCCCTGTGGGGGTGGATCCCTGTGGGGCTGTGGGGGTGGATCCCTGTGGGGATGGATCCCTGTGGGGATGGATCCCTGTGGGGCTGTGGGGATGGATCCCTGTGGGGATGGATCTCTGTGGGGATGGATCCCTGTGGGGCTCAGCATGTCAGCCCCCACTGCCGGGCTGTGGGGATCAGCCCCTCCCCAGTGCCCAGTGCCACGGACAGGCCTCACACTGGTGGTTTACAAAAGAGACTTTATTGCTGCGCTGCTGCCTGGGCACAGCCAGGGACAGGCGAGGATCACCCTGGGGCTTCTGCCACCCTGGCCCTGCTGTCCCGGCCCTGCAGCTCAGAGAAAACCCGCGTGAAAAAACAGCCTGTGGGCCCGCAGGAGGTTCTGTGAGGGCAGGTGAGCTGTGGGCTCACACAGGGCTGGGGAGCACCGGCAGCCAAGAGCCGGAGCCTCCCCACACCGGGAGCCCCGGAGCCACCGGTGTCTCAGGGCTGCCTGCAGCCGGCACACGGAACCGACCGCTCACACCTCCTGTGGGGAGGGAAGCTGTGGCAGGGCCCCGAGGCTGGGACAGCACTGTTGGAAGGAAAATAATTCTTAAAAGGTAAAGCAAGTTTATATATTGGGTTATGTGAACAGCAGCAGCCTCGTGCTGGGGGAGCAGGATGGGGAATGCAAGGCTGGGGCTTGCAGCGGGGGCTGAGTATGTAAGAGCCAAGCTGGGCCGAGCCAGGCAGAGCCCCCAGGGCACCGTGTGCTGCCTTCCTGCTGCCTCACTCGGGGCATGGAGTGAGGCTGCAGAAAGCAGGACACAGGGAGGAAAGCACAGGACGTGGGCATGGGCAGGACCCCTGCAGAGAGCAGATGCTCAGACATGCTCCAGGTCCGGTGCTGGACAGGTGTCAAGGCCTTTTTCTGATGGTCTAGAGCCTCACATGGCAGCAGTGCATCCCGTATCCCTCTGGAAACAAGTCCCTAGCCGTGGTGGCTGCTCCAGCATCGCTGCTGGGGTGTCCCCCTCTCCCAGGGCAGCAAGCGTGGACCCCACTGCCTGCTGCCACCAGCTCTGTGGGTGTGGAGGGAGCAGACCCAGCACCCCACCTCCATGCTGCTCCCTGCCCTGGGACTCCTCCTGGATCTCTGGCAGATCTCTGACCCCTGAGGGAAGCCTGCAGCTTGCTCTGTTCAGTGCAGGAGCAGTGAGCCCCAGCTGTGTGACACCCCAGCTGCAGGGTGGCTCCGTGCAAAGGTCACCCAGTCCTTGGGAGGGCAGAGAGGAGCAGCCCCACCTGCCCCAGGCCAGCTCAGCTTTGCCATGTGCTGCCCAACGAGAGGATTTGCTCAGCTCTTCCCTCCCGTGCACCGGCTGCATCACAGTTCCTCTGGTCCCCCGAAGGAGCAGCCGGGTTGGGTGCTGGGAGTTTTCTTGCCTGTGGGGTGGCTGCAGAGCCTGGCATAGGGGGCCAGGTGGTGTGGGCTGGTGGGCTACTTGCAGGAAGCTTTCTTGACACCAGGTTTTTCTTATTGGAGGACTCTTGAACTTTCAGCTGTACAGCTTCTTGGGATCAGCACTCTCCAGCTGGGTCAGGGCCCTGTCACTCAAAGCACATCTTCAGGTGTGGGGCAAGAAGGCTGCAGCAGGAATGGTCTCCGAGGGTGATTTAGTAGCGTAAGAAAAACAGTCCCGTGTTCCTAATGTTTATGTGCTAAAACTAAAATATAAAATACACCTTGTACAAGCAGGCAGGGGATCGGCATCGGCTCTGCAGGGTAAGAAGGATGCATTGTGTACACTTCCCTGGGGCTCCAGGGCAGGGAGAGCTCGAAATGTGAGTGATCTTGTGTTCAGCTGTCATCCACAACCCTTGTGCTCTGCAGCCCGTCCTACTCGCTGTCGCTCTTGTCCACCAGTACCGCGTCAGTCTCCTCCGTGATCTCCAGCAGGGTGTGCACGTCGGGGCTCTCCCCACGCATCAGGTCTGAATTTTCTCCTTCCTCTCCACCAACCTCCACCAGCTCTGTGGCTTTCACCTCCACCTCACCCTCTCTGATTTTCTTGACATGGAAAGTGAAGGGTGGCACTTTGTAGACAGCTGTCTTGGACCTGGCGTAGATGGTGTGGTCAGGGGTGAAAGACTTCCTCAGTTTGTCCCGAGAGCTCTTCATCTTCTCCCTCCTTTCGTTAGTCACAATTTTAGTGCCCAGTTTGTTCATCCTCTTCTCCAGGTTGTGGCGGGTCTTCTCCAAGTTGTGGCGGGTCTTCTCCAGGTTTTCCTTGGTCTTTAGCTTAGTCTTTTCCATCTTCTCCTTTGAGAATGCCTTCTTAAAGTCATCCACCCTTTTCATGCCGCTCCTTTTGATGCGTTCTGCCCGTGACTCTTCGATAATCTCCTCAATCTCCACCTCCTCATCCGAGGAGAGCTGGATGTGGTCCTCCTCCGCATGGTCCTCACCCACAGGGACCTCCTCACCCTCACCTTCCTTCTCCAGCTTTTCACCTTCCTTTAGGGACTTGCTGATGCTCAGTTTAGATGGGAGCTTCACTTCATCCTGCAAGACACAGAGCGGAGCCAGTGAGACACACAGACACCGGCAACCCCGGAGCCAGCCCGTCCTCCCTCCCTCCCACACATCGGCCTCCACCCAGCTAAACACACCCAGGTACCTCAGGCCTGGGCTCATCCTCCCTTACTGCAGCTGATAAAGTCATTGTGAGGAGGATCTGCTTAGGACTCTCCCGTACCAGGACTCAGGCACCAGCTCTGCTCACCCTAGGCTGGCTCCAAACTCATCTGTGATGCCAGAAGTACGGGAAAGGCAGCCCAGCGCTGAAACTGGAGCCTTTTCCCTTCTTCCTCTGTCTGTGTCACAGTTTTGTGCCCACCAGTTTCATCTTTATCCTGGACCTGGCCTGCAGCTCCTCACTCCAGGGACATGTGGACCACCAGGACAGTGCTCTCCAGCCTGGCCAGGTCCAGCTGTGACCCCAGGCACAGCACAGGGCTGCAGAGGCACAGCCAGAGCTGAGAGTCTGGCCACAGCACCAGCGTGCACACTCTGTCCTGGCCACCCCCAGGCTGCACTCAGACTTTCCCAAGGCCTCAGGATCCAGATGTGGGGCTGGGAATCTCTTGGGATGCAGCAGGCTGCCCTGTTTTTCCTATTTCTCCACTGGGGAATAAGTTAGAGAATGTGCCCAAGTCCATATCTGGAGATAGTGGAGACCGTGGTCCCAACTCACACAGCCTGGTCTGCAAGGAGACACAGCTCTGCTTGGGACAGGGCTGGATTCATTCAGCTTCTCCACCAGCCTGAGCCAGCCAAGTTCCTGATCCCAGTGGCAGAGGACAAGCATGTGCCCGGGAGAGGGGCACAAGTCTGGAGTGGGATTGGTTTTCATCTGAGCAGCACATAGCAGGCGTCCCTGCTGCAGTGATTCACCTCTCTGTTCCCAGGACAGGCTGGAAATAGCCCATCCCTGTCCAGAGCCTCACAGCTGCAGGGCTGCAGCTCACGCTCGGAAATTTATTGCCCAAGCAGTTCTAATCTACAGAGCTGGGTGGGAGAGGTGGGAGCTGCCAGGAGCAGCCTGTCAGGAATCCAGCAGCAGGCAAAGGGCAATGTGTGGAACGGGCACTCAGCATACGGAGCTGCTGGGCTGAGGTTTGGAGAAGAGCCTGGGCAGCAGGACAGCCAGGTGCCATTCTGAGCCCTGGGGCAGGCAGCAGCAGAGCAGAGCAAGGATGGCATTCCAGCCCTGCCCTGGAAATCAAGGGGCAGCCCCTGGTGTACCCCAAGTGCTTGAAGTGCACAGCAAACCCTGGAACACCTGCAGTGATTTGCCTGCCCCTGGCTTGGGGGTGATTTTGCTGTGGCACCTCCCATGCTCTGCGTGTCACAGCAGCTGCCACGTGCACGAAGGAGCTGCACAGGTGCCAAGAGCAGGACAGGGGGGATTGTCATTCCCCCAGGCATGAGGAGGGGTGTTCCTGGTGCTGTTGTGGGACAGAACATCCTGGTCCCAGCTCAGAGCCGGAAGGGATAGCGTGTGTGCACACCCTCACCCCGAGTGCTGTCCCACCCCACGCCACTGCCCTGCCTCACCAAGGTCACTGCCACTCTGTGGCTCTGGCCTGAGCTCCTGGAGATGCCCTCCCTGCAGACAGGGTGCTGTCCCCAGCCCTGCCTTCCCTTCCACCCCTGGAGAAGTGACACAACTCATGGAATACGTGACTCCAGCACAGCTTCACCTGCATGAAATCCAGATGCTCTCAGCTGCTTTCTCATTTTCCCCCAAGCACAGGTACTGGTCCTTGGGCCAGATGAAGTTCTGGAAGCACAAGGGCATCTGGAGGAACTTTTGTGAGCAGTGGAAAGCCAGCTCCATGGAGCACTGGACGCAGTGGGGATGGCACGGGCTGCAGTGCCTGTGGTGAAAGCACAGAGCTTTCATTCTGGGTTTTCTTTCTTCAGAGCAGAGGATTGTGCTGGGTGAAGCTCTTCACCCTCCAGATCACAGGTCAGGTCTCATATACTTTGTGGAGATTAAGGTGAAGTGGCCAACATGTGTTTTCTTCATTTGATGAGCCACTTCAGCAGAAAACAATACACACACTCTCCAGAGGGCCAGGTCAGTCCAGGGCAAACCCACATCAGGGGGAAGGCAGGGATCCTGTTCTCCACAACAACACCTGCCAGAGCAATCCCAGAAAATTCCAGGGACCCTGCCCAGCCAGCAGAACATCAGGAACTCCAGCCACTTCCTTCCCTCTGAGGCAACACAATGAGCCAGAACAAAGGCATCCCCCTCTTGCCTGGCACAGCTGTCCCTGGAAATGGGCCATATCCTGCAAACCCCGATCCTATCAGCCCCTTGTGAGCTCCAGAATATGTGTTTGCAGCAAGAAACACCACCTCAAACCTCCACGTCTGTCACATAAATAACAACCTTTCCTCACCTTTCCTTGTGCTACACCAGTATATCCAGCTCTTGACTGAATTTTCTGATGGGGTGGGCTGGGCTGGGCCAGCAATGCTCCCATCCAGCCTCAGCAGCATCCTGCAGCTCTTCCCTCACAGCCACAAAGACATGGCCAGCAGCAGCTTTGGGTACATGGCACAGTGGGAGCAACAACCCCTCTTGGGGTTCCTGCAGCTCTCCCAAACCCTGCACTTCACCTGGAGAGCAGGAGCTGCCCAGCTCTGCACTCTCACTTCTCCCACTCTGCCAGCCCTGCTCCATCCCCAGAGCCCAACCCCAGCCTGGCAGTGCTCACAGCTCTGCTGGTGCCTCTGTCAGGAGGCACCTCGTGCATCAGACCCAAAGGCACAGAGGGAGCACAGCCTCCTCCCTTGGGATTGTTTCCAAGAGCTTTTCTCCAGCTGTGTTTGGGAAACCCTTCATGCCCTGCTCCTGGTTTCTCTCTCCCCTAGGCATAATTCCTGCATTTCCCACCCTCAGCCCACCCCTTCCTCACTGATTGCTGGTCTGACCAGTAGATACCCAGCTGGGGGACCACTGGAGGAATTTCAGCAGTGTGCTAAGGGACAGTCCCCAGAGTCCAAGCTCACCTGCATTCAGGGAGCATTCCTGTGGGTTCAGGCACAGCACAGCTGGTGTGAGAACATCCACAGCTCTGGCACATCTCAATGGGACCAGCACGTTCTGCTGAGCAGCCCTTGCATGTGCCTCCCCCCTGCACCCAGGCACTGCCCAAAAGCCACCAAGAGTCTCCTCCTCCCTGCCCAGGAGGTTTCTCCAGTGGGGAAGGGGAACTGCCTGGTTTGTGCAGGACATGCCTGCAGACACAGGCATGCAGGATAATGGGATGTGACTGAAACAATCAAGAACCATCCCAGGCCCGTGGCTGGCTGCTGCACAAATCCCTGCTCTGTCCAAGCAAGGCACTATGCTCTCTGCACTTCATTTTACTCATGACTCATCCAGTTGAGCCACATTTTTAACACCAGGCATTCTATTTTTACTCAGAAAACACTGATCCTGAAGTGGGTGAGTCCGAAATCCTGGGTCTTGGCATCCCTGCCTGTTGGGGTGTTCAAAACCTGGCTCCCAATCAGCAGAGGCAAACCAGTTCTGTCCTCTCTGCTTGCATCCAACTGGCACAAGGACAGCGAGTAAACATTTTTTAGAAGATTTTGTTACCACCAGCAGCAGCAGCAAACTCCGTGTACAGCGCAGAGCAGCACCCAGCAGCAGGACAGGGACGTGGTGCCTGAATTATCCCTGCAGCTCCTGGGATGAGCTGTGCTTTGGGAAGCTCCCTGGCACTGGGCCTGTCCATCTGTGGATTTTGTGGGCACCCAGAGGGGCCCCACAGCCAGCACCAAGGGCAGCTGGCTGCCAGCTGCTCCATGTCCTCCTACTACTTCAAACAACCCCGAGCTGTCCTGTCGGATCCTCAGCAGTCTCTCCCCTGAGTGGGCTTTTATCTGACATTGTTTTCGAGTTCCCTGGCAGTGAGTCACCCGCAGCCCACGGCCATGGACACCAGCCTGGTTGCTACAACACACGTAAACACTTCCCCTGGCGTATAAAAAGGCCAAGGAGACGCAGAGCTGAGCTGCATTCCCAGTCAGTGTGTAAGGAACTGAGTCCCAGCACTCCCAGCCACTCTGCTCTCCACTTGGAAGGTTTAATGGAAGGTTCTCACATGCACATGCAAATCACATCTGCAATTCATTTCACTCCGTTATTTTTACACAACTGCAACAGCACAAACAGAGAGTTTGGTTGATGTTTGCAGCAGTAACATGCAGAAAACGACCAGCTCGCATTCCTGGGCTCTACTATGACCAAATCAGGCTGATCCCAACACTTTGTGAGCTGGAGCCCCTCCTGCACCCACCCTGGGCAGCACAGCCTGGCCCTGGCCTCAGGGAGGCCGGGGGAGGATTAGGAGGAGCTTGGGCAGCAAACAGCCCTCCAGGTCAGGTCAAGCTGTGCCAGAGGAGAACAAGTTCTGCTCCCGTTTCCATGATAACTGCTCTGCTGTGCCAGGCCTCAGAGGACACTGCTTTGTGCTGACCTTCCAGCAGTGTCATGGGAAGGAGGATTCAGCTATTCCTGAGTAACAACAGCACGCCTGAGAAGCACCCTGAACATAGCAGGGCTCAGGAGTGTCCAGATACCCTGCACAGAGGGGGCTGTGCTTTCCTCTCCAGTGGAACAGATCTTTTCTGTGGAGGCTGAAATTGCTAGTTTGCTAGATCACAAAAAAATAAAAGAGTCTTTTCTTACATCTGACATTCTCTTTGAAAAGGAGAAGTTTTCCCTGGCAGCTTTGAGCAGAAACCACAATTCCTAGACTTGGTTCACCCTCACCTGGCTCTTGGAATATTCCTGACCATTCCCACTGGACAGTGCTGCAAACGCTGCTGGGTGACCCCCAAAGGGCAGCTGGAGCTTGGGGTGTTTTATCCAGCAGCTGCACAATGACAGGAAGGCAACAGGCCACTGTGGCCTCTGTGGACTGAACGTTACGTGAACAACAGTTAAAGTCACCACTGCCGTGTGTGCAGGACCTGACTCTGAGCAAGGTGGCCAGACAGAAATGGGAGATGCTGCAGGGGCTGCCTGGAAGCTTTATGGAAGTTTTATGTCACAGTTTGTGCCCTCTGCCTGTTTTACCTGTTTAAAACAACAACTTCAAACCATACCACAATCACAAGCTAATGCTCACAAGAAGCCTGAGGAGGTGAGTGCTCCAGGGCTGCCTTTCACAGGGAGAACAGGTGGGATTTGCCCAGTCACAGCAGAGCCAACTGCCCCTGGCCACTTGCCCTTTTTCATGCAAGCCACACAGCAGCTCCTCTTGAGAGAAAATCCCAGCTCCTCACACCCACGCTCATGCAGCAAGCACATTAGTCAGAGCAGGATCAGCCTTGGAGGTCTGAGAGCCCCAGGCAGCCCCGAGCAGGAGAGAAGCAAAGGCTCGGAATCAGCAGCTCCCAGAGCTTCAGAAGAGGTTCAGAGTGATCTTCAGGGGGTGCCGCTGACGAGGCCCTAAACTGCTGCCTCCTCCTGTGTCTTCTGCTGCCCTGGGCCTGTCTCCATGGGCTGGGCTCAGAGGGCAGTCCCTGGCGAAGACTCAAGGCATACCCGTGGCATCTTCTCGGGCTAAGATGAGGAAAACTGCGTTTCAATGGCCGGGGAAAAGAAGCACAATGGAAACACTTACCTGTTCCTTCCAGGAATCTGATTAAGAACAACAGTGATCAGGGTTAGCATGAGAACAGGCAGAGAGAAAAGGCACAGGGGTGTGTTTTAGTCAAGGGAGAGGCCAGGAAGCAGAATTTGACAGAAAAGAGAGTGAGCAAAGATCTGTGAGATGGAAGAGTGTCTGTCTCTGATTCAGAGGGTTTCATGAGACACAGGATCCCAGGCACTGCCACTGCCACAGGGCCAGACTCTGCTTACAATCACAGGGCTTCAGTGTCACCTGTTGGGGACATGTCTCCCTTTGCTGTGGTGTAGCTGAACTCAGAGTTTGTTTGTAAGTGTAAGATCATGAAAAAAACGGTGGTGTGTCATGGCCATATTTTATGAAAAATCCTTTTGTTAGGATTTTTTCTCCTGAGAAGCTGAGAGGCCTCAGAAATGAAATGTGAACAATAATTATCTGCTGCTGTGGAATGCAACAGGTGCATCTTTGATTGGTCTCATGTGGTTGTTTCTAATTAATGGCCAATCCCAGTCCAGCTGTCTCGGACTCTCTGGTCAGTCACAAGATTTTATTATCATTCCATTCCTTTCCTTTCAAGCCTTCTGATGAAATCCTTTCTTCTATTCTTTTAGAATAGTTTTAATGCATCATTTTCTTTTAACATAATATATATCATAAAATAATAAATCAGCCTTCTGAAACATGGAGTCAAGATTCTCACATCTTCCCTCGTCTTGGGACTCCTGTGAACACCAGCACAGTGGTGATTTTAAAGCCCTGTGTTTATTGATTGAAGTGCAGAGGCTGCAGAGATTGAAGCAGGCGGGTGCAGCTCCAGAACTCTATCCGCTGGTTTGGTCACGTACTGACCTTACCCTAAAGCAGCGCCAGATAATTCCCAGCAGCTCCCAGATCTCTGCACCCAGTGACACAGCAAAGTCAGGCATGGCCTTGACTCTGGCTTCCAAGGGTTGGACAAAGTTTGTGTCCAGTAGTGCCAAGAGGTTCATGAAAAGAGAAGCCTCAGGTCTTAGAGACGAGACTTTTGAGTCCTGCAGTAAGAAATCACCAAGGAGTACTGCTGAGATAAAAAGATCTAACATATGAGGGGAGAAAGCAAATCAGGTTGGGATTAGGTAAATGTTGGAGGGATAAATAATTCATTCTCTAGTAGCATCTCCCTGACTAGCAGAGGCCTCCCAGGCTCTGTAATTCTGGGTGTTGTGCAATCTGCCTGGCACTTCTTTCTATCAGGCACATCCAGTTACCCTGTGTCCTGGAAGCTGTATCTGAAAAGCTGGATCTGCCTCATGAGCTGTGAGAAACAGCCACTTGGGACAGGCACCAGAGCTGGTGCAAAGGAAGGGAGGGAGGGTGGAGAGAGGAGGAGGCTGTGCTTGGAAAAATGCTTTTGCCTTTAGTGAGTCAGAAGAGAGGGAGAGCTGTAGGAAACAGAGAAGTAAATAGATTGAGAGTGAAAAGGAGCTTTTTTCCCCCTCTGACAGCATTAAAAATTTCTTATGCCATTATCAGTCTGTTTGTACCACTGTCTTTGCTCTCAGATCTGCTCCTCCCAGATAAATCTGCCTGAGCTGATTGATGACTCCGGAGCTGCTCCTGAACAGCAAAGCAGCAAATGTGGGGGTTGTATTACAGATCCTTTGCAGACACTGACATTTGCATCCTCACATAAAGCTGGAGACTAAACATCCTGAGACTTTTTATTCCAAATATTTGATTTTCCTTTACTGATACTGCACATTTTGTTTCTGCACTTTGTCTATCTCACAGCTGGACAGTGGACCCACAATTCTTCAGGTGCCCTGTAAGTTGTAGGCAATCTTGCAGAATCAAGAGGACAATCCCAAATGGGATAAAAGAGGGCTCAGCCTGTTGCTGAATAGTTTATAAGTCATTGCTGTGCCTTCTGTGTTGTGCACATGAGAGGCCTGAGGGAGGAATTGGTGATAGGAGGGATATTACCTTGGGTTTGTTCTCATGAGCTGCTACTCATCCAATCTAACCCTGTCCCAATGGCTGGGCAGCCTCTGGCCCTTTGCTCTGAGGCAATTTGTGGCTGCACAGCTCAGCCTGGAACTATAATGGTGAAAGGATTTTAGCAAAGCAAACAGTTCTGGCACCAACTGCTTATAAATAATAGCTGAGCAATGAAATATTAATGCAGTTGATACTCGACTGCAACAGAGAAATCCATGCTCCAGAGTTGTCTTCTGGTAGACTGGTAATCTGCACTAAAAGAAATCCTAAGAGTCAGAGCTATTAACATCCTGACTTTTTTTAAGGCTCAGTCTCCTCTGAATTATTATCTTGAAACTCTTATAGTTCCATAATATGCAGAGAATATGCAAGATTTTTGTACATCAGGATGTTCATGTGGTCCCCTTGCAATGGAGGCAGCACTGACAGGAGCTGCTTTAGGCTGATTTTGCAGTGAAAGTGAAACCTGCTTTTTATTTTAAAGTATTATCAGAAAATGAATACAGTGGCTGCTGCAATGCAAATCCCTGCTGTGACCCACTGAGAAAATGGATGGATGTTCCAGCACAGAGAGCTCTCAGCCACGTGGAGCCAGCTGGTTTTGCAGGAAAACCACCTGGATACCTCGTGCTGTGCCTATCCCAGTGCTGTCACCCAAATTGCTTTGGAAATTCCTGTTTATTTTTTAATGCTGGAGCTGTGCAGGCTGCACTGAACTGCAGGCACGTCACCCACCCAGGCTGTCCCTCAGGGCTGGGGATCTTCCTGGCTCTTGTCAATGCTCCACTGCCATTAAACTCATCATGAATGAGTTTCTGAATGATTAATTTGAAACAAAACCATAGCTCAGGGCAGCTGCCATTCTGTTTGGGCAGTGGAGAAAGGCTGTAGCCCGGGGGCAGTGGGTTTGTATGCCCTGAGGTCCCTGCCCTGTGCTGCTCCTCAGCTCCCTGAGCTCATGTCTTTTTCCACAATCTTTTGAGGAGCACAGACCCAAAACTGAGGCAGCTCAGGTCTGAATCTGTCACATTAATGAGTGGGTTTGAAATCTCCCCCTCCTTCTCTCCGTGTACAGTCTGCCATCCGTATAAGGCCCACGCCAGCACAAAGCCAGGCTGGGCTATTTATATTTCCCTGCCCAGCCCTACCCACCCAACACTGCATGGCTGGGATCCAGGTCCCACCCTGCTCTCCCAACAGCACAGCCCTTCCCACGGAAACTCACATCTCACACAGCTCAGAGCAGCCACCAAAACCCCCAGAAGAGCAGATGAGCCCCAAGGGAGCCTCCCAAGAGGGCAGCGTGGGGAGCACACACTCACACCCCTCAGACAAAGCTGCTCCTCCCAACAAAAACACTGCAACAAAACACTACAACTTTTCCCAACAAAAACATCCCCGGAGCTCAGCCCACACCAGCCTCAAAATAAAGGACCAGCACAATTTGGAAATTCAATACTCCGTGTGTGTGCCGAGGGCTGCAGGGGTTTGTCCAGCTGTAACAAAATCGGCCTCTGGAATTTGCAGGAATAAGTTGAATTGTCAAAAAACAGTTTGGAGGAAAATGCCAAGCTTACATAAACTGCCACGTGCTGCTCTCCAGCTCTCACAAAGTCTGGTTTCAGAGCAGTAGCTGCTTGCACAGGACACCCATTATTTAACCATGAACTGCAGTAACCAGCCCCATGTTGAGGATCCTAAAACCAGGAGATTTGGGATGAAGTCACTCTAGTTTGTTTTTATTAGCAACCACTCTCACGGAATTTTTTGGTGTCCTGATTTCTCTGAAAGACAGGAGCTCGGGACAGAGGCACAAAGGAAGCTCTGAGCTCTGCTCTGAGGCTGCTGAGCAGTGCAGGCACTCACTGACTTCAGACTTTTTAGGAAGGTAAGTTCTGCACTGAATGTCTGTGTACACACTGGCCTGTCAAAGCTGTCACCTCTGCTTTGGCTCTGCAAGTTTTCAAAAAAGAAAGTTGGGGCAATTTGGAGAGGTATGGTTGTTTTTGAGTTTTATTCTAAAGAATTGATCTAATTCCCTATATTAAGTCTATACAAAAGCTCTTAACTCAGAGAAATCAGAGCAGCTCCTGGCAAAATCAGCTCAAAGAGGGTAAGCAAGTGAGAAAACACAAGCATGGACAGGACTGAGAGTGATGCCTGTAAATGTTCTGCTCAATACCTCCCCTCAGCCAGGACATGGGAGTGATATCCAGCCCTGCATTTTCTCCCCCAGATTTTGAAACCACCCCAGCAGATGTACTCAGGATCATGCCACAGGTCATGATAAAAATTTGGTTTTCATCTCCTCCTAATCTACAGCAAGCACAACAAAATTCTCACAGGCAGTCTGACTTCCCTCTGCGGTGCAAAAGATCTTATTTGCACTCCTGAAAAATCCCTCCACAATGGCTAAAACCTCAGGACTCAATGCTGAGAGAATAATCAAACACCAAGAACCAGCAAAGAGCTCATTTATCTTTACCTCTTTTATTTCATCCAACTGCAGAACTGTGCAATATTGAACCCTATTAGAGCAGGACTCTTGCTCTGCTCAGATCTCTTACCCAAAACCAGCTATGCTGCTGTAAAAAATTATGGAATTTTTTACATCTCTAAGGATGAGTTTATCTCTTGTTCTCCAGAAGAAAAGACTAAGATATCTTTGGACTTTTTGCAACAGCAATTGGAAACACACAGGAGTCACCCCCAGCTTGGGAAAGCAGCTTTCCCTGAGTCAGAGAGGAGCAATAATGTGCTCAGCACCGCAGAATTAATGACATGACCAGTAAAATACCCAACAGAGACTTTGGTAGGTGGGGGTCTGAGAAGTGAGACACTGAATTAGATGGAAGTTATTTTGATTTTATTTGGTTTTAACTGTAGACACGGTTAGGGAAGCACCATGAATGGCTCTGTTAACCCCAGGGTTGATCCCATGATTTCCCTCCAGGGCCGGGTGTGCTCCACTCCCATGGAAGCGCCAGCTCGTCCATGAGGGCACAAACAGCTCCATTTCACATGGTGCAAACCCTGGAGAATTCCTTACCTGTGCTCTGTGACATTCCAATCACACTAAATTCCATGCTGGGAAATCATCCCAAATCCCAAATAATTTCTTCCCCTAATACCTCCATGATTCCTCAAACCCCTGGCACAGCCCCTGGCCAAAGGATTCTTTCTGAGGCTGCTCTGTCCTCACCACAGCAGCAGGGGCAGGCCCCAAGCCTTTAGAAACAGGATTGCTTTTTCATATCAGAAAAGAAACTCTGCTCAATATCAATAAGCCGCAGCAAACCAACACAAACTGCTCATGAAACACTAACCTGCAGATGTCTGGGATGCTTCCCAAGGACCTTGAACCTTGCCAACTTCCTACCTATTTCCGTAACTGACATGGAATGTTATGCTTAAACAATTCTCTCCACTCCTCTCATTTTGCTTCTATTTTATTTTTCCAAGGATAGACTGACACAAAGAGCTTGTAATAAATCCACACACACATATCTGGCTATAACTGGTTGTGTTTCCTGTATGATCTGAACAGGCTTTCAGCCTTTCAGTCATGATAAAACAACAAATGCTCAAGCTCTGAACCAAGAAGTCCCACAGGAGTCTGACCCCTGAGCCTGTCATGAGCCACTCACCCTCAAACCTCACAGAAAGGACCATTCTCTCTTTTATTCTGCTTTTTTTCTCTCTCTTCCCATGATCAGCACTCGAAGCTTCTCCATTTGTTCCTAGCGCTGGCTATTATTAACCCAGAGGCTTTCAACTGTAGCATTAACTGTTTCACTCACTTTTCTCCCCTGTCCCAAAAGAAGAGTTTGCTCTGATGCAGAAAACTAACTCCAGGCAGGAAACCTGACAGAATCATGTTCCTCTCTCTCCTTGTTTAATGTTAAGTGAAAACTCCAACACTTAGTGCAAGGGGGTGAACATCAAGCAAACCAAAGCCGTTATTGAGACCAAGCAACAAGGAGGTTCAAGGCTTGCAGGATGCAGAAGAAAGAAGATGGGAATTGTACAAGCCCTCAGCAAAGGCCACCCCGAGCACTGCCAAGCTCAGGGGGCTGGGCTGGATTTTCTCTGACAGCTCTGTCTGCCCTGGCTGGACAGCTTAACCCTGAGGCTGGGGTTACTATCACTCGTTACCAGATGCATGTCACAAATTTGAAATATCATCGCTCTCCACGTAGCCACACACATGGTGTCTCTTGGTAGAAGGCACGTTGGCAGATGGATTTCCAACACCCTCTTCTACATGCCAGAGCACTATTGATCTTTGTTGAGCTAAGCAGTTAAATCAGGTTATTTTGATATTCTCAATCATTGCAGTGAGTTCTTAGGGCTGGGAACTCACGATTGATCCCTATCTGCACTAAAATTCCTGTTAAATGGGACAACTCTGTCAAACTTTGTCTTAGGACACGCAGCAAATGTTAAACCACAAATGAGGCGACGGGGGACGCGCCTCAGCTTGGACTGCCAGAAAATTTGGGGAGTTTGGGAGAACATGCAGCGTGACCCTCAGCAAAGAAAACACCCGCTAACAGGACGTAAAGACATCATGAAACACTTCCTTACCTGATAGATCATGACTTTGAAGTTCCTGCGTTTCAGGAGCTCCGCTTCGTTGGCCTCCAGCTTCTTGATCTGCCCGGCTTGCTTCTCCAGGTTCTGCCTGACCGTTTTCACGTTGACGCTCACCTTGCGCACCTTCTCCAGCATTTTGTTGACGGTGTTGCTGGTGGTGGTGTGTGCCTTGGTCAGTTTGGTCAGCTCTCCCTGGATGCTGGTCACGGCGCTATCCATCTCCTGCTGCCTCTCCTCCAGCTGTGTTTGGGTCAGCTGGATCTGATCCACGGCCCCGATGATCTTGTCCAGCAGGGTCAGCACCATCACGCCGTTGATCTGGTCGGGTTTGATGGGCTCCTCGGGTGCCTGCTCCTCCGAGGTCTCAGAGACGGTGGGTGGCTCGATGATTTGCAAGGTGGTGTCCTCCATGGTGGCTGTCAGTGCAGGGAGAGAGCAGGGAAAGCTGAGCCCGAGCCTGGGCTAAACTCCGCGCTGGGAGAGCAGCCAGGAATGGGGAGCGCAGCGAGCGAGAGGCTGTGCTGGAACTCAAATGGCACAGCCCCGCACGGCCGGCCAGTGGAACTGCCCTGCAAAATTTTCCAGCCTTGCAGCAGGTCATTGGCTGACTCCACCTCAGCTATAGAAAAGGAGCCGCTGCCAAATGCCTGCTGACCCACCCTTTTGAAATGATTAAAATAGTTGGAGGGGAGACGAGGGCTCTGCATGCAAACACAAGCACGGCTCAGCCAGGAATGCGAAGCTCTGGAACTGCAGCCGCCCCTGCTTTGCTCTCAGCCTAAAGGCGCTGAAGTAACAGGAGGAAAAAACAAAATCCTTTAGGGAATGGCTCGGGAAGCTGCTGGGAAGAGAGTGGGAAGCAAGCAGCCCCATCTGGGCACAGCTGTGTGCACTGAAGGCTTTAAACAACTTTTTTAAGGTTTAAACAACTGCACATGCTGAAGTTCAGCTGGAAGCTCAGACCTTCTGCCAATACTTAGGTTTGTTTTTTTTTCCTCCAGGACTATGAGAGCCTGAATTTCAATATTTTAAAGAAATGCCACAATTTGAATTCAGTAGTAACAGCATGAAAAGTGGACTGGAATCTAAGATACAAGTCTGTATTTTAGGAATGCCCCCTCCCATGAATGTATAAGAAGCACACCTGGTACATGCAGGGTGCAGCAGATCTCCAATCTGTGTGGAGATTTAACTTTTCTGAGTTAAATCGCCACACATATTTAACTCAGTGAAGGATAATTCCCTCCTCTTAGGCAGCTGGGCACTCCCCCTAAAGGAGCTCTCCCAGCTCTGCAATCCTCGAGCCCCCTGCAGGTCCTGTCACCAGACTTTAAATGCAGGACACTGCTTGTAAGCAAAGCCCAAATTACTCCTGGATTTAGTGGTAAAATCCCTAAATTATTCAAAACGTGGGAGGTGCCACCAAACCTTGCAACAACCCAGCTGCAGGAATGTGGAGAAGGAAAGTTCAGATCTTGGGAGTGACCCTGGGCCAGAAACTTCTCTGGTTCTGGGGTTGGCTCAGCCAGAGGGAGCCAAGTGCCCATGGCCAGAGCTGCCACTTGGGAAGGCTGTGGGCACAGAGCTGCCACTTGGGAAGGCTGTAGGCACACTGGCAAGGTGGCAGCTTTGACAAGAGGTATTCACCCTCAGCGCTCCTGCCAGGCCAAGCCTGCTCTCAGCCATTGCCACTGGCTGGCAAACACCAGGCTCCCCTAAAGGAGCTCTCCCAGCTCTGCAGTCCTTCAACCTTCTGCAGGTCCTGTCACCAGACTTTAAATGTGACACTGCTTGTAAACAAAGCCCAAATGACTCCTGGATTTAGTGGTAAAATCCCCAAATTATTCAAACTGTGGGAGGTGCCACCACAGACCCTGCAACAACCCGGCTGAACACGCCAGGAATGTGGAGAAGGAAAGTTCAGATCTTGGCACATCTGGGCCAGACCTTTCTCTGGTTCTGGGGTTGGCTCAGGCAGAGGGAGCCAAGGGCCCATGGCCGGAGCTGCCACTTGGGAAGGCTGTGGGCACAGAGCTGCCACTTGGGAAGGCTGTGGGCACACTGGCAAGGTGGCAGCTCCCCTCATTCCTGGACAAGGGGTCCTCACCCTCAGCACTCCTGCCAGGCCCAGCCTGCTCTCAGCCTTTGCCTCTGGGCTCCTCCCGGCCCAGCTGCCTCAGGGCAGAGCGGGAGGAACTGCTCCAACAGGGCAACCCCGACATCCCAGGGATGCAGAGGGCCATTGTTCATTGACAATGCCCACAGCAGTCAGCACTTTCCCTGCTCTGTGCCTGCCCCGTGACTGCTCGCTGTCCCCACTGACCTGGGCCTGGCGGCGCTGGGATCACAGGACTGCACCCTACGCCCCCACAGCAGTGTGAAAAACGTGTATTTTATGATTGGCTTTTGGCAAATGTTCAAATGAATATTATACGTGTTGTGTTAGAAGGTAATGCTGTATTAATTCTTTTAAGTAGTGCGGTAAATAGAGTTTTAGGTTATAACGTAATGTTGAAATAGAAACGATGCTATGTAAGATACTTTTTTCTCTAAAGAAAGGACTTGCAGCAAGATAGCAGCCACAGGACACCTAAATCTTTCAAAGAAAGAGGATTTATTGCTCCATTAGCAGAAGAAACGAACTTCTTCC
This sequence comes from Calcarius lapponicus, assembly GCA_039654755.1. Classification (NCBI taxonomy): domain Eukaryota; kingdom Metazoa; phylum Chordata; class Aves; order Passeriformes; family Fringillidae; genus Calcarius; species Calcarius lapponicus. The sequence goes on along the minus strand of JBBFKN010000011.1, from coordinate 3,732,683 downwards.
TGCCTTGCTTGGGCAGGATGATGCCGTCAGGATTCAGAGGAAGAAGCTGACACTGACCAGAGAGAATCCCGTGTTTGAATGGAATTTATGCATCATGTATGAGGTGTATGAATATGCAACAGGCTGTTGCTTTTAAGGGTTAATCCTCTGTTAATGTGGGTCCTTTTTCAGGCCTATTTTGCTCAGGAAAGGTACCGGGGCTGTCCATAACTCTTTGTTTTAATTTTCTCATATTGTCCTAATCCAAATTATCCAAACTTTTATCACTCTAATTATATTACTATTTTTATAACCATTTTATTACTATTCAACTTTTAAAAACAAGTGATTGGCGTTTTTCACGCCGTGACGTCACTGGGCCGCTCGTGACGTCACCCACCGCGGGGCGGGGCCCGCTTCGTCATCACTTCCGGGGCGGGCCCCGCCCCGCGGTCGCCAGGAGACGTGCGCGTGACGCGCGGACGGGAGCCGGCTCGGGTCAGACGGCGGCGGCGGCGGCGACAGCGGCGGCGGCAGCGGCAGGTAATGGCGGGGAACGGAACGGAACGGGGCTGGATATGATGGGAACGGGATGGGGTTGGATGGGGTGGGGACACCGGGCCGAGCTCCAGGTGCAGCCGGGCTGGCGGAGGCGGGAAGGCCTCGCTCCGTACGCCCGGCCCGGTTCTCACGGCTCCTCTCCGCAGAGGCCGCGGCGGGAGCGGCGCCGCCATGGGGGAGCTGTTCCGCAGCGAGGAGATGACCCTGGCGCAGCTGTTCCTGCAGTCCGAGGCCGCCTATTGCTGTGTCAGCGAGCTGGGCGAGCTGGGCAAGGTCCAGTTCCGTGATGTGAGTGTCCCCGGGGCGGTGGCGGCACCGGGAGCCCCGCAGGATCGGGACCGGGACCGGGCCCGGTGGGGCGGGCGTTTGCTGAGTGCCGTGTCTCTCTCCCTGCAGCTGAACCCCGACGTGAACGTGTTCCACCGAAAATTCGTCAATGAGGTCCGGCGCTGCGAGGAGATGGACCGAAAGCTCCGTACGTTCCCGTTGGGGTGGATGTGGCTCTGACTCTGCAGCTTTTGGTTAAAAAAATAAAAATAAAAACCCAGTGAGGGCAGGCTGAAGCTGCAGGGCAGCGTTTGGAACAGAGCAGAGGGGTGTTAAAAACGCCAATCACTTGTTTTAAAATTTTAAAAGTTGAATATTAATAGAATGGTTATAAAAATAGTAATATAGTTAGAGTCAGAAAAATTTGGACAATTAGGATTTAGGACAATATGAGATAATAGAAACAAACAGTTACAGACAGTCCAGATACCTCTTTCTGGGCAGCATGAGCCCAAAAAAGGACCCACGTTAACAGAGGATTAACCCTTAAAAGCAACAGCCTGTTGCATATTCATACACCTCATACATGATGCATAAATTCCATTCAAACACAGGATTCTGTTTGGTCAGTGTCAGCTTCTTCCTCTTAATCCAAAAGTGTCTTCAGGGTGGGAAGAAGTTCGTTTCTTCTGCTAATGGAGCAATAAATTCTCTTTCTCTGAAACATTCAGGTGTCCTGTGGCTGCTATCTCAGTGGGATTACCTCATTCCTTTCTTTAAAAAATATCCCACATACACAGTTTCTATTTTAACAATTTTTTATAACCTAAAACTATATTTAACACACTACTTCAAAAAACTAATACAGCTTAACTTTCTGACATAACACACATAATTTCATTTTAATATTTGTGAAAACCCAATCATAAAATACAATTTTTCACAGGGGTGAGGGCGCAGGCAGGGCTCCACCTCTGGAAAGATAACTCTGGCTAAATCAGACACCTTGGAATAGGAGTTGAAGGAATCAGCTGCTGCTGGGGCCTGGTGCACTTTGGGGGAACTGTTTGACACAGAAATATTTGTGATTAACACTTTGAATGCTGTCTCTGCAGGGTTTGTGGAGAAGGAGATTAAAAAGGCAAATATTCCTATCATGGACACTGGTGAAAACCCAGAGGTGCCTTTTCCACGTGACATGATTGACCTGGAGGTAATGATGTGTTAAGACTTAAGCTAGCATTTGATTCTGGATGGAAACAGGGGAAATGCTCTCTGTGGGTTGATGCTTGCAGGATTTAGTGGCAGGGGGGGCATTAACTCAGTCTCCAGCTGTCCCTGGCAGCAGCTCTGCCAGCTCACATTGTCCAAGGACACAAGTGAGAGTCCTCAGTAGGAATTTCACCACAGAAATGAGCCAAAAACTGCTGGAACCGCATGGTTTTTGGTGGTGGGTCATAAAGTTTATCACAGTTTTATTGATTTGAAGAAGCTCTATCAATTCAGTCCATGAAAGTCTGGCTGAGTGTGAGAAGCCTGCAGTTGCCTGCAGATGTGGGTCTGTGCCACAGCAGGCTGCAGATGCACCTGTAAATCCTGTAAAACCTGTAAAATGCAAATTGGGTGGGGATGTGAAGCATCTCACTTGCCTCTGTGTGCTGACAGACTGAACAGCACTTCATTATGGAATTAAGTCCTTTTTCTTTCTCCTTTTCACATCTTCCAGGCAAACTTTGAGAAAATTGAAAATGAGCTCAAAGAAATCAACACCAACCAGGAGGCTCTGAAGAGAAACTTCTTGGAGCTGACAGAATTAAAGTTTATACTGCGTAAAACTCAGCAGTTTTTTGATGAGGTCAGAATACCGGTGGGGTTTAACACTTGGGGAGCTGGTTCTTCTCATAGAAATGACCATTTTTATTCTCAAATATATTTTATTTGCTCTTTTGGACAGCAGGGTCATTTTATGCTTTGTTTAAGAAAGCTGCACAGATTGTTTTCCATTTTTCATGCAGTACACATAGCTACCCATGATTTACCTCCCACAATGCTGATTTGGGCTTGTTCTAGTTAAGCAATGGTTTGTCTGAAAATTGTGTAAAATAATTAAGATGTGAGTAGTTTTGAAAGCACATCAACAGCCCCAAAATATGGTGCTACAGTGAGCACTGTCTTCAGTGGGTCAGAGTTTCTTTGCTGCATGTGCAGAGGACTTAAAATGGAGCTGAATTTCTCTTCAGCCTTTAAAGTGTTATGTGGAGACTCATCAGGGTCACAATACAAAGTCCACTGATGTAATAGATAAATAAGTTAATTAATTGAGCCTTTGATCAAACCCTGAAGCTTTCAGAGGTCAGTTGTGGAGCAAAGCTGACATTTAAAGTCTTGGACATTTTGTCAAATACCATCTGGGCCAGGAACTGGCAACTTCCACTGGACCTGAGAGCAGCTTCTCCAATGTCCTTCATAGCACTGACATAAATCCTGCTTGGGAGAAGACATAACCCTTCCTTGTAAAGCTGAAGTATCTCAGGAGTTTTGGCAGTTCTCTCAGAGAGCTCCTGTGTGTTTTTCAGGACATGTTTTTGCTGAGGAGATGTCCTGTTTCCTCTAATCTCAGGATTTGATCAAAGGATTCATAACGGAAATGGCTCCTGGTTTTTACAAGGGCTATTGTCAAGTGGAGCTGGACTCCTGCACACTTCAGGCCATTTATCTAACAGTTTGTTTTTTGTTGTTTTGGCACAAGGTGTTGCCTGTTCAGGCACCAAGGTTGGTCCTGTGCCAGTCATAGTCGCTGCTGACACAGATAGTGCTGCTGGTGTGAGGGCTGCTGGGTTGTGGGGTTGGTTTCAGTACAAAAAACCCTTTGTCTTCGAGTGTTGGGTGTTCATTTACAAACAGGATTAACCTGATAATCCATTACTTTGCTGTGTTAAAGTAGCACTGCCTATTCTGAGTGTCATGTAAAATCAAGTGCTGAGCATTTCTATATCAAGAATGAATCCCAAACTGGTTTGGGGTGGGAAGGACCTTAAAGCTCATCCCCATCCACCCCCCTGCCATGGGCAGGGACACCTTCTACTAGATCAGGTTGCTCCAAGCCCCATCCAACCTGGCCTTGTTCATTACTGTCCTTTCTGCCCACTGCTCTTCTTCATCTGTGGTGGGATCAAGCTAAATTTAAAGATCAAAATCAATTTTCTAAACAGTCCATGGCAGGTCACCCACAGCCTTACACAAACCAGACACAGAAAGCTTAGATATGTCCTCCTGCTCTTTCTTAACAGTTTTCTGTGGTAATAAAACAAAACACACCAAATAACATGTGCTGCTCTACATAAAAGCAAACAGAACAGCTCACAGGTGGTGTTCAGTAAAATGGAAGTTTAAACCTGCCTCAGCTTTCTGTGCTGGGGGGAGCCCTGAGCAGCCCAGAGCTGCCTCTGCTCACCATGCCAGAGTGGCCGACTTCCTCCATGCTGCCCTTACACAGCACTTTCAACACTTGAAGAGTACAATAACTTGTAATTAAGACTGTGTTATTCATAGTAATGAGTTGCACAAGAAATGGCTGACTCTCCAATTCCTTCATGCTTGGCTTTTGCTCTCCAGAGTTTGAACATGGTGGGAGGGAGGGTGGCAAAATGTCCCCTTGTTCTTCCTGTGACCATTCCAGCCCAAGCAGCCATTTCTTGTTCCAACACACCATGTTGATGATTATGCTCCTTTTCTCAGTCTTCTTGTCCTTGCTTATGAAGAGCCATATGAGCTGGAGAGATTTCTCTGAGAGCTTTGCCCAGAGTGTGAGCGTAAAAGAAGACTGGAAAAGTAACGGTTAATGGCATGCAGTCCCTTCTTCCTCCCTCTGACTCTTCTGCCATCTGCTTTTCTCTGTTTGCTTTGCATCTGTCACTCCTGTCTGGCTCTGGGTTAATAGATGGTGACATGAATCCTTTTTAGTTCTTGTGAATGTTGATTTTTGTCCTGTTTGTGACCTGGAAGGGGCTTGAATTGTATGGGTTTGCACTGGGCATCCAGAACTGTCGCAGGGCAGGACTGCAATCATCAGTGGAGAAAATGAACCTTTTTTGAGATTAAAGGTGCTGATCTGGATGCTGATCAGGGGATCAATAAGCAATTTAAAAATGTTTAATTATGAAAGCTCTTGTATTATGCTTCTTGATTACTGTCATAGAAATGCTTGGGAGATTCCAATCCTGAACGACCTCATCTAGTAAAAACTACTCCACAATAACTCTGACATTTCACTCACTGCTGGCAAAAACTCATATTCAAAGCAAATTTCCCAGAATCCTGTTTTCCTGCACTGGAACTGGATAGTTCTTCCATTTCCCCATAGTCTCTCTTACTTCTATTAAATCCCTCAGCAGTGTTTTAGTTATCCTTCCTGCTGCAGAGCTGCTGCTGCTGTGCCATTTCATTTCTAGAATCATTGTGCTCATCAAATCAGAGTTCTTGAGAAATGAATTTAAGAAACATGGAGTTTGTAATGCAAATAATCCTTGCAAAAGAAGGACTGTTTTAATCCACATTTATTTTAAATTGTTTTGCTTTGTAATTCCACCCCCTCTAAGCAGGACTTGTCCTGAATAAAGGACACAGAGCTCAAATGGGCCAAGCTAATTTTAAACATATATAACAAATTCTCTCTCAGGTGAGGCAAATCCAAAGGTGTCACATTGTCCTTCCTTTTTCATGAGTCATCTTCTAAAATGTGCTGCACATCACAAAAGATTATCACAAACAGTGTCTTGGTTACTGGAAATACAATACAAGCCTCTAACAATTGTAACTTACTGTTCTTCAACATCCTGAAATCGAGATGTCAAACAGTCACTGAGATGTTTGGTCTGTGTGTTTCATTTTCAGGTACCAAACTTTCTTATTTTAGTTGTGTTCTCTATGAACTGAATTTCCATTCAGTTTTTGATGTTGCAACAAGTCTCCTTTAAGTTGAAAGGATCAGGAATTCCTGTGTTGCCTTTCCAAGCTGAGTGAAAGGCTCCCTCCCTCATGTAACATCCCAAGCTGCAGCAAGTGTGTGTACAAGCAGTTGAGCTGCTTTTGGTGTCAGCCTTGCAAAAACTCTCTTGTACATGGCAAACACTTTGATTTGTAGCAGGTGAAGTGTTGGGGAGATTTTCACTCTGACACAACTGTTGCCCAAATACAGAGACTGGAGCTAAGTCATTGCACTTGCCACAGGTTTTGCAAGGCTGTGCTCTGTGTGTGTGTGGGTGTGATGTGTCCTTGGGTCAAACTCTGCCTTCCAGTGTGATTTAATAAGTTCCCTTGGTGGCTTTGTGGGAAAGACCTCCTGCATTGCACAGAGGGTAGACTTTGGCCCTCTGGTTGTGCTCAGGAACTGTAATCTTTGGCATTTCATTTTATAAGCTGCAGAGGTAGAACTAAATGTGAGGCGGGGTTGAACAAGTGTGAAGATGGTGCACAAGAGGATATGATTTGAGCATCCTTGACCTGAATTTCTGACACTTCCAAGCCATATTCCTAAGAATTTTAGCCTGCAAATTGGTTGCAAAGAAGGACAGTGTAAAACTGTCCTGGTTTTAGTGCCTTGCTGGCCAAGAGATGAACCATGTTGCCAGCCTGCTCTAAGCACTGTTTGTGTCTGATGGTGAGCCATAAGGATAAATTAATTTAATATCTGGGGAAATACAAGTCAAGTGTGTTTCTCTGGTTTGTGCCCTTAAAAGTGGTTCTTGGGAACATCACTTGTGTTTAAAACTTGAATTTTTTTTTTTTTTAATTCTGCCTTTCTTCAGACTTATATATCTCCCAACCCCTTTGTTGCAACAATCCTCAAGCCTTTCTTGTATGGAAGCCCTGCTGAGCCATTCCATTTTTCCTCTTGTTTTTCTCCTTCCATGTGTGATTCTTGCTGTCTTTTCTGTCACTTGTTCTTTTCTTGTTCTTTTTGCTGTCTTATGTTTGCTCTTCCTTTTCTTTCCTTTCCTTTCTTCTTTTCTTTCTTTGTCTTCCACAACTATCTCCTGGCTCCTCATTCCCTGCATGCCACTAACTGGTTTCATTAGATATTAATTGATTTGTGAATTCAGGCTGAATTGCATCATCAGCAGATGGCGGATCCAGACCTGTTGGAGGAATCCTCTTCACTCCTGGAGCCGAGTGAGATGGGAAGAGGTGCCCCACTCCGACTCGGGTAATTGCAGTTCAGGATTGCTGGATTATCAACCCTTGGAAGCAGCAATGCTTTGAGCGCAGCTGTGGAAACTTTCCACACCAAGCAGATGAAAGCTGGTCTAAAACTGGCTGTTGCTCTGCTCTTTTCCTGCCCATATTCACTTCCCAGTTTATGTTTGTGCTTCACAAGTTTCTCTCTGCAGTTAACAAACAGTTTCTCTCAAGTTTCTCTCAAACAGTTAACCCAGTTTGTCCTGTGTAAGCCTATCTGTTTGTTTCCTCAGACATTCTGAGATCTCAGAGCTTTGTTGAAAGTTGTATCTACTGTGGGCACATAATGGTCCGAAATAACTGTATAGTTCTACATCCTCTTTATCAGCTGCTTCCAGGCTTCCTTGTACGTGTGGAATACTTTATCTGGACATGGGGTTTGGTCCAGTGAGGTCTAAGTATGTACCCAGGACATTGTCACTGCTAGCCATGGCTGCTGTAACCCTTGCAGCCAATGTACCAGGATTGTAGGGGAATGAAGACTAGAAACTGTGTGTCTAAATGCATTTGTTTCTCCTATAAGCAGTAATTGATATATTTTTTAAAGCTTATTTCATTCTGTTAAAAAACAGAACCTGTGCTGTAGTGCAGTTGTTTTGCTGTGCGTTACTTCTGTGTATTTAGAGGATGTTCCATTTTGCTTAATTCATAGAATTCACAGAATCACTGGGTTGGAAGAGACCCTCAAGATCATTGAGTCCAACCCATTCCCTGACACCTCAAATAAACCCTGGCACCCAGTGCCACATCCAGGTTTTTGTTAAACATATCCAGGGATGGTGACTCCCTGGGCAGACCATTCCAGTACTTGATCACTCTTTCTGTAAAAAACTTCTTCCTAATATCTGGTCTACATTTCCCTTGTCATAGCTTGAGACTGGGACCTCTCATTCTGTCAGTGCTGGAGAAAGAGACCAACCCCCACCTGACTACATCTGCCCTTCAGGAAGTTGTAGAGAGTGATAAGGTCACCTCTGAGTCTCCTTTTCTCCAAGCTAAACACCCCCAGCTCCCTCAGCTGTTCCCCACAGGGCTTGTGTTCCAAGCCCCTCACCAGCCTCGTTGCCCTCTATTGTATTTGTGTTGCCCCCAGACAGAGGAGGGAAGTGATGAATCTGACTCCATGTTCTCAGAAGGCTAATTTATTATTTTATGATACTATATTATATTCAAGAATGCTATAAAAAGGGTGCTATAAAAAGGGTGCTATAAAAAGGGTAGTTACAGAAGGCTAACAAGATAATAATGAAAACTCGTGACTCTTTCCAGAGCTCTGACACAGCTTGGCCCTGGTTGGCCAATGAGTCAAAATAATTCACATGAAACCAATGAAACAACCACCTGTTGATAAACAACCTCCAAAAACATTCCAAATGAGCAAAACACAGGAGAAGCAAATCAGATCATTCTTGTTTTCCTTTTTCTCTGAGGCTTCTCAGCTTCCCAGGAGAAAAATCCCGAGCCAAGGGATTTTTCAGAAAATACGAATGCGACATCCCTCCTCAAGAACTAACATTAAAACAGGATTTTTATTGTGGTGCCAACCCCCACTTGGCAGCTGTGCTGGCTGTGGGGGGGTTCAGGTGCAGCCCCTCAGGCCGTGCTGTCCCCTTGCAGGTTCGTGGCCGGCGTGATCAACCGCGAGCGCATCCCCACCTTCGAGCGGATGCTGTGGCGCGTGTGCCGCGGCAACGTCTTCCTGCGCCAGGCCGAGATCGAGAACCCCCTGGAGGACCCCGTCACGGTAAGGGAGCTTGTCCTGCTTTAGGGCAAATTCAGGAGAAAACCTCCAAAAGGGGGCCCCACACGCCCCCTCCCCGCAGCCGGCTAGCTCAGTTAGAGCATGAGACTCTTAATTTTAGAGTCGTAGGTTTGAGCCGCACGTTGGGCGCCTAAATTTGTTCTGGTTTAAGGGCAAATTTGGGAGAAAACCTCCAAAAGGGGGCCCCTCCTGATAGCAAACCCACACGACCCCTCCCTGCAACCAGCTAGCTCAGAGCATGAGAGTCTTAATCTCAGGGTTGTGGATTCAAGCCCCACATTGGGTGCCAGAATTTGTCCTGGTTTAGGGCAAATTTGGGAGAAAACCTCCAAAAGGGGGCCCCTCCAGAAAGCAAACCAACACGGCCCTCCCTGCAACCAGCTAGCTCAGTTAGAGCATGAGACTCTTAATTTTAGAGTCATAGGTTTGAGCCTCACATTGGGCACCAAAATTTGTTCTGATTTAAGGGCAAATTTGGGAGAAAACCTCCAATGGGGGCCCCTCCAGAAAGAAAACCTACAGGGCCCCTCCCTGCAACCAGCTAGCTCAGAGCATGAGACTCTCAATCTCAGAGTCGTGGGTTCCAGCCCCATATTAGGTGCCAAATTTTGTTCTGTTTTAGGGCAAATTTGGGAGAAAACCTCCAAAAGGGGGCCCCTCCTGATAGCAAACCCACAGGGCCCTCCCTGCTACCAGCTAGCTCAGTTAGAGCATGAGACTCTTAATCTCAGGGTCGTGGGTTTGAGCTCAGTAACAGCCTCTCTTTCTCATGTGAGGGTGATGTGTTCCCTTGTCCCCCCAACCACTGGTAGCTGACCTGTGGAATCATCTGTCTGCTAGGACAGACTTTGTTCTTATTGTGCAGAACTTCCTTAAATTGAGGTTACACCTCATGTAATTATTCTTGAAACATTATGTTAAAATTTCCTAAGTAAGGTAGAACAATAACTTGTCAACAAATGCAGGAAAGGGGCCCTGGCTGCCCCCACTGACACAGCTGTGCAAGGAATGTGCCTCTGGTCTCCCTGGGAACCACCCTGGTTAAAATCCACTTTTTTTAATCTTCATTCACTCTTTTGGCTTGATTCTGTAGGTGAGCTGACTGCACTAAATGCTGATAAAATCTTTGTTATTTTTGGAGATCTTATCAGGTTTTCCTATTTACTGTATTGTATAGAATCAATAATGGATAACCTGGGGCATTTTGCTTCAGTGAACACAAATACAGTGCAAGTATTCTGTATTGAGGCTGAGAAAATTGCTCTCCTTGTGACTGTTCAGTGTTAATCAGGAACATTTCTTGACCTGCTGTGCATATCTGAGCTCTGATGGACACACTCAGTGGAAGGAAAATTAGAATTCTGGTAATTAGCCAATGCTAATTTCTACAATTCTTTCCTTTGTTCTAGGGGGATTATGTGCACAAGTCTGTATTTATCATCTTCTTCCAAGGTGACCAGCTGAAGAACAGAGTCAAGAAGATCTGTGAAGGGTATGAAAGTCTGTAATTGAGAACTGGGCAGCTCTAAATTATTTGAAACACACTGCCATGACCTTATATTGATATTTCTCAACTCCCTGTTTCACAGTGGCTCCAGGAGCAGATATTTAGACAGCAAATTAAATGTGCCACAAGTAACTGAAACACATTTTACAGTCAGACTTGCCACTCCCCAGCCTGTAATGCTCAAAGTACACAGCTGCTGTGCTAGGGAATGCAAGAAAACAAGGCAGTGGTGATTTCTGGGGCAGGCCTGATGGACATCAGTGGGATATTCTCACAGTGGAGACAGCAGTTGCACTGGTGTGGCAGCATCCCCCCTCAGCTGGATGGCTGCCCAGCCTCGTGACAGTGCCTGGAGACACTGGCGGCACTGGGAGCTGAGGATTCTCTCCCACTTCTGTTTTCTTTAGCACTCAGCTTCTGCTTTGGCCTAAAGCACTTCTACTTTTCTATTTGGACTTATTGGCCCCCTCTGATGTAGGGATGGAGCTCTGCTTGGCAGTCTGTGCTGATCAGAAACTTCTCTCAAGGTGCCTCTGGCTCAGCCCTGAGTGATTGATTTTCTTTCCATCTCTGTCACTGAGGTGCTTCCCTGTCTTCCAGGTTCCGGGCCTCCCTCTACCCATGCCCAGAAACCCCTCAGGAGAGGAAGGAAATGGCTTCTGGTGTCAACACCAGAATTGATGATCTTCAGATGGTAAAATAACTGGGGACAATGACCTTTCTCTGGGTTTTTTTGCCTTTTTTTTTTTTCCATAATGTGGTTGAAACTTATATTGAGAAACTTTGGATCCTGTTAAAACAGGAGGATTTTTTTGCCCCATAACATGACCATGTTGTCACCTTCAGGTAGCTTGAGACCAGCAGTGCAAGAGAGGTGTTTGGGGACTGCTCAGTTGTTTCTGTGTCAGGATTTGGGATGGGTGGAGAGCTAAGCAATTTATTATAAACAAATAATTACAGAGAACTCCATACCAGGGAGAAAAGAGGAACTCATGTAGGAAGATCTCATAGAGCATGTTGTGTAACTGCCTGCTTCATCTGCAAGTACTTTGAAAACATTTAAACTTTTTTCAAGCTGAGATGCAGCAATGCTGACATTAATTTAGCTCTTCCTTTTTCTGCCTGTCTTTATATTTTCACATTGTGCTGCCCTGAAGAGCTTCTGCTTTACAACTAATCTCTTGTGCAGCTGCCTGAGTGTTGGTAAAAAGTAATTAGACCCAGATCTCGTGGGTGCCACCTCTGAAATACCTGGTGCTTCCTTCAAGGAAGAAAGGCAGTATCTGAAAATGTAGAAAGATTTAAGGGATTTGAAACAAAAATTGAGAAAAAGTTCAGAAGCTAAAAGGAAAAAGGGTTGAATATGACCTACTTATTTGATACAGAAACTGTCTCAAGTTGGGAGTTGTGCAGTGTAGCCCACAAGAAAGATATTTTAAAGACAGGAACTCAGAAGCAATGTAACTGCTGTAAGCTGCGTGTGCCTTCTGTCCTCACTTTCCCTGCAATCTAAGACTTTCCACTCTGGAAATCTGACTTGGCCTGAGTTTGATATGTTCCAGTTGGAAAACACCCTCAGTAGGAAACACTTTCTCCTTTTCCCTTCAGTAAACAAGTCTTTCAGGGTAATTAGTGTGTTTTTTCAAGGCAGCACACCCTTTACTTGCAGAACTCTTCTCTGCTCTTTTAACCTGGGTGGAGGTAAAACTGTTCCCTGTGATCTTGGCACAGTTAATTGTTTGAAATAACCACTGACCTTGGAGCTGGAAGAGGAAAATAATCAGAAAGTGTCCCTGGAAAAAGCTCTTAAGCTTTTCAGCAGTGCTAATTACTGTGGGGGCTAATTGCTACATCACAGACTGCAGGCATAGGGTGGAGGAGCTGGCTGGTGGTTCATCTTCTGTGGGAAAGGCTTCTCTTTCTTGTTGGTGCACCTTGATCTTTGGTCCATGATTTGGCCTCATCTTTCTCCTGCTTGTCTGAAAGGTGCTGAACCAAACTGAGGATCACCGGCAGAGGGTTTTGCAGGCAGCTGCTAAAAACATCCGTGTGTGGTTCATCAAAGTGAGGAAGATGAAGGCCATTTACCACACCCTGAACCTGTGCAACATCGATGTGACACAGAAGTGCTTGATTGCTGAAGTGTGGTGTCCTGTTGCTGACCTGGATTCCATCCAGTTTGCTCTCAGGAGAGGCACTGTGAGTAAATGCTGTGCCTGTCAGCTGTGGCAGCACCACATGGGTTAACTGTTCATTGCATTTGCTGTTTTGTGAACCTCTGAGCACCATCCCCTTGGGCTGCTGGAATCACAGAGGACAGCTTATTTAGCATGGCTTAGGGATAAAAGAAGTAACAGATACGTTGTGTGAAGTTAAAGTTCAGGTGAATGCTGGGATGGTGAGAATTTTACTGTGTGTGAGGCTTAGTTACCCTGGCTGGGCTCTGTGGTCCTGGTGCCTGGATAGAGGAGCTCTCCAGGATGTTGGCAAGCTCACCCTCTGCTCAGATAGTCAAGAGAGTTGAGTTTCTTGAAGTTCTTCCACCTGCTTTTTGGTGTTTTGTCTGTCCTACACAATGTTCACCTTTACTCCTGCTACACAAAGTGGAGAGAAGTGGAATCCTGGCAGCCTTCCTGAGCTGCTGCAGTGTCTCATTGTGCAAGCACACTGCAAACACTCAAGCCTGCAGTTTTCCAAATGGGGACAGCTGTGCTGGACTTCATCCTCCAGTACTCTGAGGGTGGGTTTGCTGATCTTCCCTTTGTTTTTCTCTAACAGGAGCACAGCGGATCCACTGTCCCATCTATTTTAAACAGGATGCAAACCAATCAAACCCCACCCACATACAACAAAACTAACAAGTTTACTTCTGGCTTTCAAAACATTGTTGATGCTTATGGCATTGGGACATATCGGGAAATAAATCCAGGTAAATTCAGATGCAGAAAAGTCCAAGACTTCTGTCTCAATTTTTTTTAGTTGTGATGTTTATCTGTATTGCCTGTCCTGTATGGAATTCTCTCATAGGGAATTCTAGTAGACTCATACAGCTTTCAATAACAGAGGGGAAGCTGGGGAATTATATTTGCTGAAATATATTGCCTGAACTGCACCATGGTGAATCTGGGTTGGCTAACACACAGTGCCCTGAGAATGTTGTGTTTTCCCTTACAGCACCCTATACCATCATCACCTTCCCATTCCTCTTTGCTGTGATGTTTGGGGATTTTGGCCATGGAATCCTGATGACTCTGATTGCTGTCTGGATGGTGGTGAGGGAAAGCAGGATTCTGTCCCAGAAGAGTGACAATGAGGTAAAGTGGCAGATGGTGCTGAGCTGTGCATTTCAGACAAAGAGCTGCAGCTTGGTTTACTCCCATCCTTTTCCCCTTGAGTTAACAGTGCCCATTACTCCTCCTTTGGAATTTTTGAAGCACGTGGACAGGCTGGGAAGCCTGAGGAGCACACACACACACTAAGTAGTGTAATTTCATAAAAGTAGTGAGTTCCCTTGATTTTTCCTTTTTTATATTTATAAGAAATTGTTAATTTCAGTTGTCTGAAGGAAATTACCAAGTATAGTAGGTAAGTTGGCATAAACAAATCACCCCAAATAAGCCCCAACAGTGGGGCTTAGCCACTGCAAAACTCCCAGTTCCTGTAGTTTATATCCCATCCCTGGTATTTTTCCTATTTGCTGCTCAAGGTTGGTTTTGCTGGCTTAGGGCTGACAGGAACTGAACCAGAGTTAAGATACACTGGCAGGGTCTGTGCTCCTGGTTCCAAACTCATGCTGCCAGCTGGGAGTTGCATCAGGCTGTGCAGTGCAGTTTGTCCTCTCCAGCTACTCTGGGTCCCCTGTGGAGATCCATGCTGCCCCTTTATCCTCGTTATCTGTGCTGCTCTGCTCCCTCTTGCACCCTTAATCCCTGCCAAGGGGAAACAGAGATTTTGGGCTCTTGGTTCATGTGGCCAGTCCCACAACAGACTGATTTCCATGGTTTGGCTTTAGGAGTGACCTTCCCTTGTTGGTTCTCTGTTTGTTTTTTCTACCTCCATCAGGGTTGGGATTGAAGGCACTTGAGACAATGGTTCATGTTCAGACTCAGGTGTTTATTGTTTCTTATCAATGTTACAGTCTCACAGCAGTGAGTTCTGCAGCCCCTCATTATTAGCAAGGCACAAAATGGCCAACAATCTCTTGTTATAAGGTCCTTTAAGACTAAACTATCCAATTAAGAAATGACACCTAGATTATTTTCCCTTTTAACCCAATAACTGATCACTCAAAGTATGCAATGTGGATTTTCCTGTCCAGTTACAAAATGCCACCCAAACCCATGAAGAAGAAGGAAGAAGAAGGTAAAGAGGAACAACCTGCCTCCTCCCTAAAACCTCGATCTTGCTTCATATTTATTACTATATTCTAAATCCTCAAACTCTCAAGTTTTCCACCCTGTGGTACTATACACTTCTAACCAACTACACACCCATAATCCCAATGCTGTCAATCAATTTTGGAAGCCTTCTCCACAGCCTCAGGTCAAATGCAGTGTTCTCTTGCAAGTCAATGCCTTTCAGTACAGAAAAGTTAAAATTCTCAGTATCCAGGGTTCCAAAATTCTCTGTTCTAATGGACTTTTTGTTCCTTTTTGGGTTTTTACACCAGATGTTCAACATGGTGTTCAGTGGTCGATACATCATCCTGCTGATGGGGCTGTTCTCCACCTACACGGGCCTCATCTACAACGACTGCTTCTCCAAATCCCTCAACATGTTTGGTTCCTCCTGGAGCGTCAGGCCCATGTTCAATAAAGCCAACTGGTCGTGAGTAAACCCTTGGTAACTTTGTAGACACAGTGTTTTGGTTTGGAAAGAGAGGTGCCTGCTGAGGAAAGGCAGGAGCCTCCCCTGAAATGGAGAATGTGAACCTCCTCACTCTGAATTGCTATAAATTTTAAATTAAGGGGCTCTCAGGCAAAAAATATGGGAGCAGGAATAACAGTTCTGTAATAGGGAAGAAAATAAAAGGATAAAATAAACAATGCAGTGAACTAAACCAACACTGACAGAGTCAGAACACAGCCTGACACCCTGTGGGTCAGGGTGTTGGCAGCTGTCCCATTGGAATTGTGGCTCAGCCCTCCTGCAGTGTCAGGGGTGGTTCTGTTGGAGCAGAGATCCTGGAGAAAGGTTCAGTCTTCCTCTGAAGATCCAGGGGAAGAGGCAGCTGCTGTTCCTCTGGGGAATCCAGTGGAGAAGCTGTGCTGGTGTTCCAGAATCTTAGATTATATCCGGGTAGGAATGCTTGGCTGGTGTTCCAGAATCTCCAGATTATATCCAGGTAGGAATGCTTGGCTGGTGTTCCAGAATCTCCAGATTCTATCCGGGTAGGAATGCTTGGCTCCTCCCTCTGGGCTCAGTTTCTCCAATGGCATGCTGCAATTCTTATCAGCCATGCAGTGACATTCAATAGCTGTTATCAGCAGGTGTCTCCTTGGAGGGAGGAGTGATTGTGGAAGAGATAAGGAAAACTGCCCAATGAACAGGAGACAATTGCCATACAGATGGCAAATAGAACACATCTTGCCTTGCAGTCTGGGACACACAGTGAGAAGCAGCTGACTTGTCCTTCCCCGTTGTCCTTCCAGCTCAAGAAAGCAAAAATTTCTGACCTCTGTCTCAGGTAGATTTGGAAGAGGGGTGTAAATATGCCAAGATTCAAAATGGCTTTTTTTTTTCCCAGAAAACTTACAAATATGCAGTTTCTCATCTCTTTCCCCATAGACATTTCAAGATTCCTGTCCACTGCACCTGTCTTCCTTGTGACAGAGTAAAAAGTCAAGAAGCAGGGTTTTATTCATTTGGGAAAATCTCTAGAACCATCCAGGTTCTACAACCATGAAGTTCTCTCAATTTAAGCTATTCCTTGCTCCCACAAGGGAAGAGTGTTGTTAATTTTTACAGAAGGAGGGTGGCATTGCTGTTTTTAATCTTTTATAATCTTGTTCCCAAACAGAGATGCTTTGCTGGAGACCACCCCCCTGCTGCAGCTGGATCCTGCCATCCCAGGGGTGTTTGGTGGGCCCTACCCCTTTGGCATTGACCCAGTAAGAGCTCATATCCTTCCTCTGCAGGCTTTTGGGCAAAATCTTCTGTGTCAGCAGAAAGAAAAGTACCTGTGTTCACTGTTCTGTGAAAGATCCCCCAGCCCAGCCATTCCCTTAGCAAGTTCATGCTCCTGAGCAATAGAATTCCTACTGAGATGCCAAATTTGGGATAGAGGCCCTTGTTCTGAGGTCCATTAAAGGCTGGTTTCTCACCCTTTCTAACCTGCAGTGCTTTAATCAAATCTGATTAGCCTTGAAAATCACTTTCTGAAGTTACTTTCTTGCCTTGGGGAGAGTTGTTCATCCCTTTTTTCAGTCATTGGAAATTTACATTTCCCAGTAATTCTCTCACTTTGTACTTGCCTGCCTCAACACCTCTGCTCTTAACTCTGCTTGTAATATATGACAAAGCTCGTGTGGGTTCCACAAAGTGCAGGAAATCAGAGCTGTGTGTAATTGTTCCTTTAAAAGGATAATCATATTTTCTCTGTTAAGGATACAGCCTCTTTTCTCCTGCCCCTTTGAGGTACCATGAAAACAGATTTGATTCCTGCTCAGTGGTGGGCTCAGTTACTGTCAGGCTGTTCCCAGCTGAAAGCTTGTCTGCTCATTTCCCCAAAATAAATAGGACAAACACATTTTTAAAAACCTGCTTTTTCAGCCTCACACTTCCTGACTGGTTCATAATGTTTAGCTTAAAGGGAGTGTTTTCCTCCTCCTGTTTTCCTTCCCCTGGTATCTGACTAGGTGTTGTTTTCCACAGATCTGGAATATTGCCAGCAATAAGCTGGCTTTCCTCAATTCCTTTAAGATGAAGATGTCTGTGATTCTTGGCATTTTCCAGATGCTCTTTGGTGTGGCGTTGAGACTCCTCAACCACATGTAAGTGCTTTGCTCTGGTTTTCTCATGGTGGGGGCAGTGGAATGGCTTTGGGTGTTGTGTGGTTTGGGATACATGTCAGCCCTCACCTCCTGATGGAAGGTGCAGTGCAGTTGTCTCTGGCTGTGTGGAATTGTGCCTGTCAGGCAGTTCCTGTGCTCCAGCTGTTGAGCTGCTGAGCCCCTCCACTCTCTTCACACTCTTATGAAAAGCTTTTGCCCTAATTCTAACAAAATCTAATATAAACTTTCTTTTTTTTTCTTCTTCCATGTAGCTATTTTAAGAAGCCACTGAACATATACCTTGGATTTATCCCAGAAATGATTTTCATGTCCTCCCTCTTTGGATACCTTGTTATTCTCATCTTTTACAAGTGGACAGCCTACGATGCTCACACATCCAAGGAAGCACCCAGCCTCTTAATACACTTTATCAATATGTTTCTGTTCTCCTATGAGGACACCAGTAATAAGATGCTTTATAGTGGGCAGGTGAGTGCTCTTGCTAGGACAGAATCAGAGATGCTTCATGGTACTGGAGTGTTTCATTGACCTTGTCATAATTGTGAAATTAAGCATGAAACATCTTTCCACTGTGACAGAGCATTTCTGAAGGCTCACACTATGTAATGTTGAAGAAGGAAGGAATAATCCCTGTACCAGGAAATTTTATTTGTCTGACCATAAGTCAGCTATGGCTTCAGAACATGTGGATCCTGATTAATTGTGGAAAGCAATTAGGAATCTTGTCCTATGTCTGCAAAGTGATTTCTCTCAGCTTAGCTCAGACACCAACTCTATTTCCTCCCAGCAGTATCAGACATCCGCCAAATTCTCATTTTCTGCAGAATCTTTCACATTTTTCTCCAGTCTAACCCAGTCTCAGCATTAAATGCTGTGCTCAGTCAGAGGTGGCAGCTGCAGGCATTAAGTACTTAATTGCTGTTCCCAGAAGAGAGGGAGGTAGAGGAGCATCCCCATGCTGGGAATTCAGCCATTCTTGCTGGATTCTGTGTGTGTTTGAGCAGGGGCTGCAGCTGAATCACCTGAGATTTGTGTTTTTTTGCAGAAAGGGCTCCAGTGCTTCCTTGTGGTGGTGGCCTTGCTGTGTGTGCCGTGGATGCTGGTGGCCAAACCCCTGGTCCTTCGCCAGCAGTATCTAAGGAGAAAACACTTGGTGGGTGACTCCCTTTTCTATTTTACCTATGAGAACTTTTTATGGTTGAAAAGCTATGTTCTCCATCCTCAGCTTGGATTCATGGGTTCACACTGCATTGAAACCTGTAAAGTGTTTTT
The DNA here is from genome assembly GCA_039654755.1 of Calcarius lapponicus. NCBI lineage: Eukaryota > Metazoa > Chordata > Aves > Passeriformes > Fringillidae > Calcarius > Calcarius lapponicus. Next base: position 3,714,085 of record JBBFKN010000011.1, on the reverse strand, counting down.
GCATATTCCTGGGCATACCAGCAGGTGGGTGTTACAGAGACAGAGTGTTGCCTGCCTGCTTCCCAGATCTGGATCCAGCATCAAACCTGCTTTTAAAAACCCCTTATGTTGGTAATGATCAGAACAGTGTCTCTGGCTTGGGCTTTGGTAGCTGGTTTAGGAACAGCCTCACTGGCTGCTGGATGCACTTCTGAGGCTGGCAGTGGGAAACAGAGATGGAATTGGCTGGCAGATTTCTCAGCTACCTTTGTTAAAGCAGCTTGGATGGTTAAAAAAAAAAACAACTAAAAGAGATTTAGAGATGTGAGAGGCTGTGTGCTGGGGTGCTCTATAGGTTTCCAGCTGCACTGTCCCTGTGTGTGAGATGCAGGAACGTGGCACTGCAGAGAATGTGCAGCGAGTCAAAGATCAGCTCAGTTACAGACACTCCCTCTCCCTTCTCTGACCACCTTTCATCCTCCCATGTCCCCTCCATTCGTTTCCCTTTCTCTTTTTGTTTTCTTCCTCCTCCCCTCTCTTTTCTTGCATCCATCCTCCCCCAGGAAGGGCAGCCCGAGGAGGCCCAGGGCAGCACGAACGCGCAGGCGCTCGAGGCAGCAGCGGCTGCAACAGTGAGTGCACTTCAAACTCGCCTGATGCATTGCAGATGGGCGTTGGCTTTGTGTCTGGTTCTTATCAAAGGAGCATGGAATGTATCTGAATTTCATAAGGGAATGGCAAGTGCACCTTTAGGGTGAAAAACCACTTTCTCTTGGAAAGAGCAAAGTTTAGCCAAATTGATACATTCTGGATGAACACCCAGGCTGGAGGATGGTAGTTGTGCGTGCACAGAGACACTTCCTTGCAGGAGTGCTGCTGAATCCAAGCTGCAGAGCAGCACAGGATTTCCTGCTACCACATCCCCCCATGTTCAATTTTCTTCCCTTTTTTTCTTCTGCTTGTCTATTTGTTTAAGACAGATTAGGATTCTTCTCAGAGCAGCATTTCTGTTTGCATTACGTGTTCCCAAACACACAGTGATGTGATGGCCTCCAGCAACTCCATGTCAGTAATCATTGGATTTGTGACACATCTGTCCTGTACACACTTTGACCTGAAATTATTATAATATGGTTGTGCACAAAAAAAAACTTCTTGTTGGCAGTTGTTTTGACTTACATGTTTTTAAGTTTACAGATGGCTTTTTGCTGCCAAAGCTTTCTGCTGAGGATTGTGGCAGCCCCAGAATTTAGTCCTTTCCCCTATTTCAGCTACCTTTTAGTTCTTCCCCCTATTTCAGCTACCTTTTAGTTCTGAATCTGCCTGGCTGCCTAGGAGCTGTGAATCTCACTGATTGAGTGAAGCACATCATGCTCTCCAGGTGCCAGGGGTGCTGGGAGGGACATGTCAGCTGGTTCTCTTGTGACATTGTGGTCTCCTCCCAGAAATGTCAGAAATGAAAATGGATCTTTTGTGCAGGATGCATCCAGCATATGAAGTGCATCTCCATCAGAAAGCTGTGAGGGGAGGCCTTGTGTGAAGGGTGCTTAGAAGGATCAAGTAAACAATTGGAGCTGTTGGAGCTGTGTTTAGGTTGGCTGGGTTACAGGGAATGGATATGAGTCGAGTGTGAGGGAAAGGCTGCTCAAGTGCAAGTTCACACAGGCTAGAAATACATAAATAGAATATTGACCGCAGTCACCAGTGACTTGTGGTGTTTCAGAGATACTGAAAATCCTAATAAAAGCATTGTCTTAGTTGTTAATATGGAGGGGAGTTTAAATTTTATTTGTTTTCAGAGCATAAACGCCTACCTAAGTTATTCTTAGAAACCTGGCAAAACCTCTAATTCATATCTGGTGTTTTGAGCATATTTATAATTCAGCCTAAAATAAAAGCAGGCTTCTAAGAACAAAGGAGGTAGAAGAACTCAGAGAAGCAGTTCTGGTCTGTGCAAGCACCAGGTCATGGGATCTTCAGCCTCTTTCATCTGCATGGGCATCCCTGGACTTATGCAGTCCACATGTGGCAAGTCAGGTCACATCCTGTGTCCCAGGTGACCCAAGACAGTGTTGAAGGCTGGGCACAGGGTTTATTTCTATGTATGATGTTGTAGTTTGTCTCTCTAGGGGTCAGACTCAGGGGTCAGGTGAGATCTGCTCCCAGTTTCAGCATTTCAGCTCAGTCTGTGTGTTGTTCTTTCCTCTTTGGAGTCCTGGAGGTGCAGCTGAGGGTCAGATGCTGAATGTCAGAACAAATGTCTCTAAAAGGACCTGCTTGCATAGCATAGAGGGAAGATCTGGTTTTCCATGCAGTGTTGGTGTGCCTGAGGCTGGTGGGAGTAAATGTGTGTGTGTGTTTGTGTTCAGCTCCATGACCTGCTCCAGCACCCAGCAGTGCTGTGTCCATGCTGGGCAGGATGTGGGGCTAGCAGATGTCCTCTGAGAGCTGTGCCTTTATTGTCCTCATGGTTGCAGTTACACTGTAGAAATGTACCAAGGATTCACTCAGACAGACTTTTTTTATTTTATTTTTCCCCAGCCCTAGCAGGAATCAGCACCTTTCCCATCCAAGCTGGGAAACAGAATTGTACCTGCCTTAATCTGGGCCTTAATATTTAATATTTAATATTTAATATTTTTTTTCCTCTGTGAGCTGCTGCTGCACATGGAGTCATGAGAAACCTGCACTTTTGCACTAAAACCCAAACAACACTTTGCTCTTTCTTTTCTGCATGTGTCAGGGCACGCACAACTTTGGTGGGATCCGGGTGGGCAATGGCCCAACAGAGGAGGATGCTGAGATCATTCAACATGACCAGTTATCTACCCATTCTGAGGAGGGGGAAGAGGTAAGCACCTGAGCATCCTCGCTCTCAGGGCACTGCAGGCAGCAGGATGAGCTCACTGGGACTGGAATTATTGTTTCCAGGCTGTTTAAACAGCAGCATTCCCAGTGAAGTGTGTTCCTAGCAGTTTTCTCACTCGCTGTCTCTTGGTCACTGCCAGGATTCCAGAAAAAAAGCAGCATAATTTGTATATGCTGGGAGATGTGGCTCTGTTTGTCCCCAAAGTGTCACCATCTCAGGGGTGCACAGCACTCCAAGCTGCCACATCTGCTTCTCCCATGCCAGTGGAAATTCAGGGGCTGTATTTCTGCAGCACTGAAAATTTGTTTATATATTCATTTTGACTGCTGGGGGTAACATTCATTACTTCCCTTTCCTCTGGGAGAGGAGAAAACCAGTGGATCTCAGGTAGTTGGGGTTTTTTTGCTGATGTTTTCTGATGCCTCTGAAGGACTGCAGCAGATCCTGCCTCTGCAGTGCATGGGATGTATTACTGCTTTCTGTGGCCTGCCTAGGAGGGAATTGCTGAATGTGTTCGTGATTCATGTGATCAAAACACTGCACTAAATGTAAATTTGTGTTTTCAAGCCTACAGAGGACGAGGTGGTAAGAGCACAGCAGCTTTGCCTTCATGTGTACCTGGGCCATTTCCCATGGGTGTAAAACGTGTTGAATGGAACTTGTTATGTCACAGCATCTTGTATTCCAAAAGATCTTGCTGTTTTCATGTTACAGGCCATTTTTAATTCATACACACATACATCCACAGACTTTTAATGACTTCATCTATACAGCTTGTCTGTCTGATCCCCTGTCTGCAGATTGTTCCCAGTTACCTGGGAAACTGTTCAGCTGGAGGTCTGAAACTGAAAAGTTTTCACTTTTGAGCCTCCAAAGAAGCTTTTTTATGTTGTGGCTTTCTTAATTCTGTGCTGCAGCAAACTGTTGAAAGAGATTTCTTCCCACAAACTATCTGCCATGTTAAGGATGATGTTGGTTGACCCAGAGAGCAAATGCAGCACAACCAGTCCAGTTTCATGTAGTTCAAGAAACTGAACTGGCCAGAGGCTTTGTGTAAAAGAGAAGCTCCATTCTGAGAAACTGCTCATTCATAAGCACTTGTAACAAGTATTAAAAAAGTGGGAGGTTAATACTGATGGAGGATTGAGTGTAGGTTTCAGCACTAGCAGGTAACCAATTTTACTACCAAAAAAAAAAATACAAATGGCATGAAATCAGAACAGCTTGACCAGGGCACTGCTGCTGAAAATGGTGCTGAGAGTGGTTTGCTCAGAGCTCTGCTGTGCACAGGCCTGTGTGGAACAGGGGGAAGGGGAGGGGAAGGGGGTTCCTGTTCTGGTGTCTCCCTGAACCTGGGGAAAATGTGTCAGCCCACAAGGTCTGTCCCACAGCAATCCCAGTGCTCCCACTCCTGGCTCAGTGGTTGCTCTCTCTGGCAGTTGCACTCAGCTTTGAAAGGTCATTGTTTAAACATTTCCCACATTCCCTCCTGTGTCCAGAGCTGGAGCTGTTGGCTGGGGCAGTTTTTAGTGAAGAACTTCACATCTCATGTTCTGTGGAGAAAGGATTAGGATTTTGACAGCTAATTTAACTGAATTGTTTGAAATACTTATTGCCTTGGATGTACTAGGGGAGAATTAAGAATATAAATAGCTTTGTGTGCATGCCTAGAGAATTAGTCACTGGATGTATTTAAAACATCATGTTCACTTAAATCTGAGCAGTTTCTGAAGCATGGATTAAATCCAAACTGCAGGGAATGCTTTCCCAAGCTGCAGGATAAGAAACTGCCCTACATGGCAGACTTCCTTGTAAATTCTTTTATTATTGCAGAAAATTACCAAAGCACAGAGGCTTTGCCAGTGGATGGTACACAGATGTGACTTTCTCAGGGTAGCTTCATGCATTATTTTTGCTTTGAAAAAGGGCAGGTTCATGTCTTGCAGAATGCTCCTGTGGCTCCTGCAGCAGAGGCACACACAGCACAGCACAGCTTGGGGCACTGCCTCCCTCCTGCAGCAGCACCTCTGGGTTCCCAGGGAGTGCACACCAGCACCACCTTCTGCTGAACAGTCTTTTCCTGGCTAAGCCCATGGATGAATTTGGAATATCTGACTATAAGAAAACAATATTCACATCACAGCATTTATCATCCTGCAAAACCTGTCAAGACAAGTTTCATTTCTCGTTTGTGGCCCTGGCGTGCTAAACCAGGAGAAGACAGTGTCAGTGTGCAGTGTCACACACAGTGTCCCTGGTGACAGCAGCAGTCCCCCTGCCCCTGTCCCCACCCAGCCCATGCTCCCAGCTCCCCTCTCCTCTGTTCCTTTGCAGTTTGACTTTGGGGACACCGTGGTGTACCAGGCCATCCACACCATCGAGTACTGCCTGGGCTGCATCTCCAACACAGCCTCCTACCTGCGCCTCTGGGCCCTCAGCCTGGCCCATGCACGTGAGTGTCCCTCAGGGGGCTGGGCTGTGCCTCTGTCTGTCTGTCTGTCCGTCTGTCAGACCTCCCAGGGCTTCCCTGGCTCACTGCTGGGTTTGCATTTATTACCAATCAAAGCTTCTCCGACATTGGTGAGGGAGAGAGAATGATGATTCCATGGATATCAGAAGGCTAAAGAATTACTTTATTGTACATTATTATTATTATTATTATTATTATTATTATTATTATTATTAACATTTATTATACTATATTATATGCATTTATTATACTATGTTATAGACATTATATACATTTTTAAACTGAATCTGCCAAGCACTCACTCTGCACACACTGCACAGAATCTCGTGGCTGTCAGTGACAGTCCTGACACACACACACACACCTGGCCCTGACAGGCCAAGGAAACAAAACCCCATCACTGTGGGTGAACAATCTCCATATTGCGTTCTACTTTTGCACAAACACAGGCACAGCAAAGAGATCAGAATATTCTTGGGAAGAATTGTGCCTTGCTTTTCTCTGTGAAGAGAAATGTGAGGCTACACACCTGGTCCAGATAGGCCAAGGAAACAAAACTCCATCACTGTGGGTAAACAATCTCCATTCCACATTGCATTCCACTTTGGCACAGCAAGTAAGATAAGAATTGTGTTTTCCCCTTTCTCTGAGGTTCAGAGAATGTGAATCTCAGAAATCCTTGGGAAGAATTGTGCCTTGCTTTTCTCTGTGAAGAGAAATGTGGCAACATGCATTACCCAGGAGCAGTGAGCTCCCACACCAGGGTCTGCACCCACAGCTCTCCTGAATGGGAGGAATGGAGTTAAAAATCACAGAATAAAGCAAAGAGCTGCTGAGCAAGGACTCTACCCTGCCCTGTGTGGCAGCTGGAGGCAATGTCCTGACACACTTGGCTGCAAAAACTCTTGTCCCTCAGTTTCCACCTCACTGTAGCAGGGCTTTGCTTGACTTCAGTTTTTATTTTACCAGTGACCCATGCTGTTCTGCTGACCTGATCCTCTCCCCTTTCTCTGCAGAGCTCTCAGAGGTGCTCTGGACCATGGTGATCCACATTGGCCTCAGTGTGAGGAGCCTGGGGGGAGGCCTGGGCCTCTTCTTCATCTTTGCAGCTTTTGCCACGCTGACAGTGGCCATTCTGCTGGTCATGGAGGGGCTCTCAGCCTTCCTGCACGCTCTGCGCTTGCACTGGTGAGTTACTGGCACATCCAGAAACCTGGGCAGCTCCTCAGAACAAGAAAACTGATGTCATCTGCACTGTGCAGAAATGCCATCTTCTAGAAGGCAGAAAGTATTAAGAAGGGTCAGAGATTTCAATTCTGTTTGTCGTAAAGCACTTCCCCCAGTTGTTGTTTAAAGTTCTGCTTAGAAATAAGCACTAAAAGATGAAAGCTTAGGGCCTAAAGCTTTGGGACCAAGGGCTGGGGAGGCTGTGCTGGCTGGAGCAGTGTGCTTTGTGGCTTTCAGCAGAACTTTCTTGTTCCATTTCTTGGTCTTTCCCCTGTTTCCTGTGTGTGTTGTTGTTTGTGTGCAATAGCCACTGACTGCAGGTTCCTCCTCGTGCTCCTGTTCATTGCCATAAAACCTTGCCCTGCACAGGAGTGGCTCTGCCTTCTGCCCTTGGGGTACTTTGGGATGGCTGCAAGTTTTTGCTGGTCTTGCTTTTAGAATTTGCTTTTGCAGGCCCTTTCCTGTCATCATTAAGCTCCTGTGTATGCAGCCAGCAAAGCAGAAGGAATTACTCTGCTCCCAAGTATGGAAAATATTCAAGAGTTTTCTCTAATCCATGTTTAAGAGCTCTCATTGTTCCACTTCAGATTCCCTCTTAGTTACTGCACTGGTGGGATCAGGGAGCAACTGGGAATAGGATTTTCTCAGCCTGAAATGTAGGAGAGTCTGTGCCTCTCTGGGCTTCAGCTGCTGATTTCCTGGGGCAGGGGGGTTGTGAGAGCAAAGGGAAGTCTCTGAAGATCACAAGAAATACTCTTACTCTTGCTTAAATTGGAAGAAAAACTTGGGAGCACTCTCTGAAAGTAATTCTGTGAGTGCAAAAGGAAACAAGTGCCTCTAAAAAAAAAAAAAAAAGCAAGAGAAAATCAGCCTTTTTGCACTTTCCCACTGCTTGTGGGGAGGGAAAGCTTTGGCCTTTTGCCCTCTGCCTTGGCAGCTAGTGAGGTGCAGGCTGGGGGGGCAGGCTGGGGGGTCCTGGGGGTGCAGGCTGGGGGGTCCTGGTCCCCTTCTGTGTCTCTGTAGCCCAGTGAGCCAAGCTGATGCTGGGGTGAAGCCATCTTGTGCTGAGGGAGCTGGGGGGGCACTCCTGGAAATGGCTGCTGGATGGTGCCTCTGTTTTTCCTGGCATCCAGCCTGAGCCCTGCAGAGCAGTCACTCCACAGCTCCTTGCTGGCTGGCCAGAGGTCCCTCATGCTGTCCCTGCTGTCACAGTGACAGCAGGAGCCCTCCAGACCCTGCTGGGCACTGAGGGCTCTGCTCCAAGAGGAGCAGAGGGCAGCAGTGCTGTAACTGCACATCTGGTGGGTTTGCTCTGTAATTCCTTGAGGATTAGAGGATTTCCAGGCCATTTCTAAGCAGCAGCAGGGGAACAGCTCTGAGCAGCTGCTCTAAACAGGCTCCATGGAGCACAAAACACATTTTTGGGGAGGTCCCTATCTTGTGTTAATCACAAACTGCACCTCCTGATATGGCTCAGACACCTGGAACAGGTGTGAGCTGGAGGTGATGGTTCACATTTCCCTAAAGGGCCATTGAAAAACCATCTGTGTGTGTGAGTGAAATGGCAAACAGGCAAAGCCAGGGCAGCAGCAGTGAGAGCAGGGATCCCTCTGCCTGTGCAGGGCAGCTGTGGGACTGGAGTGCTTGACAAAGTCCTGTTTTCCTTAAACATTTGTTTCAAACCTTCAAGCCTTTCATGCACAGGCTCTGAGAGAAAAATCTGTTCAGGCTCAGAGCCCAAAAAAGCAAGTTGAAGGTTCTATTTCAGACTGCAAGTGATCTGCTGAAATGATTTTGAGGTTGCTGGGTGTTGGTTATCAGAGGGAGGCACCTGCAGTGGTTCCAAAGAGCACACTGTTCACATTCCTTTGTGCTCTTGAACTGAAAACAGGGTGTTCCAATGGCAGGTGCTCCCTTTTTAGGAAGAGGAAGGAAGAGTGGAGGTCAAATACACTGTCCTGGGAGGAGCAGATGGGAATTTCTGGCTGTGAGAGAACCGTCACCTATCAGGAATTTGAGGTGTGGGTGGTTCAGCCTTCCTGGAAAGGAGGAGGAATTGAGAATGTGTTTTACTGGTCAGGGAATTCACAGGTTGTTCCACATGCTGTGCCTGGCAGTCCCAAATGAGGGAGGTTTAGTTTGTGCTTTTTCAGTGTGCATTCTTGGAGCAGGTTGGGCTTTTCAGGCCCTTCTGGGGTGGAGGCAGCTCTCTGGATTGCTGCCAGGATTGCAGGGTGTGAATTTGGGCTGCACTGCAGCTCTGTACATGTCTCAGCTGTCATGCTGTCAGCTTCTTTTGCTGTAACCCTTCTGAAATACATCACCCTTCTGAAATACTCAACCTTTCCATTTATTGCTTTTCAGTGATGTAGCTCAACATGAACATTCAGATTAAAGCAGTTTTTCCCTTTTTAAGCTACTCACCTCTTCTAATGTGAGCCAGAACAGACTGTGCCCAAAAGAAAAGGTTTGTAACTATTCAAGGTGCTGTTCCTGAGAGGTGTGGGTGTGTTGGAGCTGCATCACACTCTCAGTCCACTGAGTGGGAGTGGTGGGGTCCAGCTGCTCACCCACCTGCCAGGGTTTGATTTTCCTTTGTAAATGCCCTGAGCCAGGAGTCACCTGCAGGATGGGATACCCCAGACACAGATATGGTACCTCTGCTCTTTTTGGGAAGGAGTAACTGCAGCAGTCTCTGCACTGACACCCCAGTGAGTTCTGTCTGTCAGGTGTGCCACCCTTGAGTTGTGCCTGGTTCACACCTGACCCCAAGCTGTGATACCTTCAGGGACACAAACACAGAGTGGGAATGTGCACTTGTACTGGCTGACAGTTGCCTTTTTTGTCTCCTGCTTTTGTTTTTTTTAGGAGACTTTTGTCTCCTACTCATGGGACTGTGTGGTAGAGTTTGCAGGGGTCCCAGGACGAGGAAGATAAGAGAATTTGGACTCCATGTTTCAGAAGGCTGATTTATTATTTTATGATATATATTATATTAAAAGAAAATGATATATTAAAACTGTACTAAAAGAATAGAAGAAAAAGATTTCATCAGAAGGCTTGAAGGGAAGGGAATAGACTGATAATAAAATCTTGTGACTGACCAGAGTCTGAGACAGCTGGGATTGGCCATTAATTAGAAACAACCACATGAGACCAGTCAAAGATGCACCTGTTGCATTCCACAGCAGCAGATGATTATTGTTTTTCTTTTCCTCTGAGGCCTCTCAGCTTCTCAAGAGAAAAAATCCTAACAAAAGAATTTTTCATAAAATATGTCCGTGACAGCACTGGGGCTGCCTGGTTTGCCACTGTTGTTACCCTGACAGCTTCACACTGTCATTATTAATGCAAAAAGCTGCAGAGAGGCTCTCCTGGAGCACTGCTGCTGCCAGAGGGCTCCTGGGCTGTTTGCTGACAGTGCCAGTGTCTGTAAATCCTCTGCAGAACTCGGACACACAGAGGGCTCAGCAGTAAACTGGAACACATAACAGGCAGTGAGCCTGGCAGCAGCAGTGCTTCCTGCTGGCTTCTGGGTGCTCCTGGAGACACAGAAAACCCCACTGACCATCCACACTGATTATTTGGTTAAATACACTTTTCTGGGTAGTTTTCTAACCTTAGAGCAGCCTCTCTCCCAGTGTCAGGCCTCCAGTTGTAGCCAGTTGTAATGGAATGTCCAAAGGGAGGGTTTGGATGCCGAGGCCAGCTGGAATTGTGAATCATCAGGGTTAACAAGTCAGTCACAGTGAGCTTGGGTGACTCACAGATCTCAGCCCTCTGCCTCTCATTTCCCTTTGCTTACAGAACAGTCACTTAGTCACAGGATACTTATGGAGATTATCAGGGTTCCTGAAAAACTGGAGCATGTTGGCACAGAGCCCTTCCTCCCACATGGAAAATCCTGCTCATCCTGGGGATCCCTTGGCCTGGGAGGCAGCAGAAGATACAGGCTGAAGCTGGTTTTCCTGAGCATTTCCCTCCTGGGCTCTGTGGGGAAATCACTTTTTGCTAGCTGAATCCAGCAGCTCTGGAGTTTGCCATGATTCCCCATTTGGGGAAAAATAATTCCAGTTTGTCTTTGTTTTTTTTTTTTTTTTTCTGAAAAAACCCTTCTCCTGAACTGTGTTAAAGGCTCCCCAGTTTGCTGTCACTTGCTGCCTGCAGGGACTTTGTGCAGTGGAAAATGTCTGTGAAGCCTGGGCTTGTTTTTGCTGGGAATCAGGGGATTAGTTTTCCCTGTCCCTATTTGGCTGTCACTGACTATTGGGCAGTTCTCTGGAATAATAATTTTTTTTTTTACTGGAGTTCATTAGGGGCAGCAGCAAATGGGGCTGAGCTAACGCTCGGCTGGAGCTGGCGGGCACATCCCAGTGCAAATGTGCTGCAGGGAATGAACAGAAATGCCTGTGGGGAGGCTGAGCTCAGTGTCACATGGCTGAGGCTTGTGCTAATGAGAAAGGGAACTTCAGCAGCCCGTGTAGAAAATGCTGTCTCTGCTCCCTGTGCTTCCTGGGGCACTGCAGTCAAAGCCAGCCTTCTGCTCCTCTTGCCATTTTCTGTCCCTGAGGGTGGGATTGAAGTCTCTGGGCAGCTCCACACATAGATGGGGGGTTGTGCCAAAAGATACATTATGTTTTTAATACCTCCTTTTCTCCTTAAAGCTTTTTTAGTCAGTAATCCTACTTTTAATGGAGTTGGATTACTACTCCCTACTTCTAATTGTTCCTATTGAGAGCTGCCTTCCTAATGAGTAATCACTCTTCTGTCTCTTGCAGGATTGAATTCCAGAACAAGTTCTACACTGGCACTGGGTTCAAGTTTCTCCCTTTCTCCTTTGACATCATCCGTGAGGGGAGGTTTGATGACTGAGGCCTCCCACTCCAGCAGTGTTAAATGTTGTGTGTGTGACCCCAACACCAAGGGTGTGGCTGTCCCCTCCTCGTGTGTGTAGTGACAATAATTTATTGTGCAGCACCCCTGAGCGTTACCATGGCATCCCACAGCCAAAAGCTTTGACGTTCTGGGGTAACAACACTGGATCACAGAAACTTTTGGTTCTTTTAAGTTTACTCCCAAAGGTACCAAGTGCATGAGGTGTCTGTTTGGTGTGCAGTCGTGTGCTCCCTGTGTCGTGCATTCCTTGGCAGCTGATCAGGGCAGAAAAGAAATGGCAGCTGTGCTGAGGGGACAGAAGAGCACGTGGAGAAAAGGCTCAAGGAGCAAAGAGTGAGGGCTGTTCCCCCTCTTCTTGCTGGAGGCAGTGGTGAGGAGCCCTCATGTCCTGGGGCTCAGCTGCCTGACTGGCCTGGGGTGGGATGGGGAGGGATGAGCCCTGGTGCAGACTGTCACTGGCCACTGGCAGTGAGGTTTCTTGGGCTTTCTGGTTTGAAGCCAAAGCCCTCGAGGCACATCAGACAGTGCCTGTGTGTGCTTGGCATTGCTGGAGGCAGCTTTTGCTCAGGTGGATGTGCAGTGACTCACATTGTCCTGTGCACTCTCTGGGGAGCCCTTTAAGGGAGAGCAGTGGCCCCATCCTGCCAAAACAGCTCCATGGCAGGGGGGTCTCTGTGCTGTGTCCCTGCATTAGCTGTTGCTTTCTTTCCTGTCTGAGCTGTCAATATTTCCTTGCACTCCTCAACTCGATGTAGCTGTAGCAGCAGTGGGTGTGTCAGTGCTGTGTGTGACTGTCGTGTTCCATTCCTGCAGCGGAGCTGGGTATTTGTGTAAGAACAGATTAAAACAGTAACAAGACTCATTAACCTGGAAGCAAGGAGGAAATGCCTCGAGGTGCCAGGCTGCTTAAAAATTAGGTGAGAATGTTATGTGTACTGCAGTACTGTGCAGTGGGGCACAGGGACCCTTGTGCTGCACCTGGGCAGGCCCTGGGCACTGGAGGATGTGCTGGGCATTCACAGAGGTGTTTGCACACTGAAATCAAAGTGTGGCTGCAGGTGGAGCTCTGACAGGAGTGCTGCTGTGTTCTGCTGCCTGGGTGAAACACGTTGCTGACAGTCGCTGTATAAATTAAATGAACTCCACGACAAACACTGTGCCCTGTTTTCTGCTGAGGGGGCTCAGGGGCAGCCCCTCATCCCTGACCTACCCTGAGCTGCTGGGGACAGCTGGGACTTCGGGCATTTCTGTCCAGATCCTGTGGGCAGGGCTGGTTTGTACAGCAGGACCAGCGTGACCCTGGGCTGTGATGCCTCTGTGCTTATCCTTATCTAGGGATATCCTGAGCAAAGGCCGGGCTGGGGCCATTTATCCCAGGGCTTCCTGCCCTCCCTGATAGACCCAAAAAAGTTAAACAAGTTTTTTTTTGTTTACCCATTCCACGGGCAGTGGGGGTAACACGCTCTGCGTGCCCGGGGCTGTGCCCTGCTGCTGTTTTCCCTGTTTCCCCGTATGCTCCCTATTTATTCCCCGTGTTTACTCAGCCCCTTCCTGCCGGACAGGGTATTTATTTCCACACGTGCGGGAGCAGCGGAAGGGAGGGTTCTGCAGGGTTTTGGCCATGGTGTTGCTCATGTCGGTGTGTTTCCCGTCTCCCGATCTCTCTGGGAGGGGGAGAAGCCGCACTGAGCTGCAGCCCCAGCCTCCCACACCTTTGGGACGAGGAACCGGCTTCCCGCCAGGCCGGGGGATGCTTTTCCTGCAGCTGGAGGTACTGACGGGCCGGGGCAATGTTCTTAGTCCCCTTTCACCATTTTCCCGTGCAATCGCAACATTTCTGCCCGTTTCCATGGCTCTGGGCTCACAGGCGCCGCCCTGGAGCTGCCGGGACACCCCGGCCCGCCGTGGGCTGCACTGGGGGTGCTCGGGGAGCCCCGAATTGCCCCGTCCCTCCTCCGGGTTCCGTCCCGAAGGCGTCTGCGAATTCCCCCTGCGGCTGGGAGAGACCCGGGCAGCCCGAGCCCGTTCGCCGGCGGGGTTCGCCTCCGGGTGGGCTCTGCTGGGCTCCCGGGACGCTCCGGGCGCTGCTGGGCTGCCGGGACGCTCCCGGCCCCGGGGCACCGGCGCTGCCCGGTCTCGCAGCGCCCTCGGCCGGCCGGAGCGGGTCCCGCTCAGCCCCGGAGCCCCGGGCTGATGGATGGGCGGGGCCGGCGGCGGGCGGGGCCGTACCGGGAGAGGCGGGCCCGGACGGGGGCACGCAGCGGCGATGGCGGTGCGGCGGGGACCGGAACCGGGGCTGGGTCCGGCAGCGGGGCTGGCGCTGCCGTTCCTGCTGCTGCTGGCGGCCACGGCGGGGCGAGCGGGGGACGCGCGGCAGGAGGAGGCGGTGCGGGCGCTGGCGCGGCGCCTGCTCGGCCCCCGGGCCGCCGCCGTGTCGCTCTCGGTGGACCCGGCGCTGGCGGCCGGCGGGCCCGACATCTACCGGCTGTGGTCGCCTCCCGGTACCGGGGTGGCCGTCGCCGTAGAGGGTTCCAGCGGCGTGGCGGCGGCCGCCGGCCTCTATCGCTACCTGCGAGACTTCTGCGGCTGCCACCTGTCGTGGTCCGGGGCGCAGCTCCGCCTGCCGGACTCGCTGCCGCGGCTGCGGGCCGAGATCCGCTCCGCCGCCCCCGGCAGGTAACGGGGACGCGGGGCCGGGCGGCGCTCACGCCTCGTTAGCGCGGGACAAGGCGCTGTTATGTAACGGGGGGCCCGGGGGGCGCGGGCGGCCCGGGCGCAGCCTCCGCCGCTCCCGCAGGTACCGCTACTACCAGAACGTGTGCGCCCAGAGCTACTCCTTCGCCTGGTGGGACTGGGCGCGATGGGAGCGGGAGATCGACTGGATGGCGCTGAGCGGCATCAACCTGGCCCCGGCTTTCGCGGGGCAGGAGGCGGTCTGGCAGCGGGTGAGGACCGGGCCGAGGGGTCGGTTGGCGGTGGGGAGCCGTGGCACCGGCTGACCCCCCGGTTACCGGCGCAGGTTTACCGTAACCTGGGGCTGAACCAGTCGGAGATCGACAAATACTTCACGGGCCCCGCGTTCCTGGCCTGGAACAGGATGGGCAACCTCCGCCGCTGGGCCGGGCCGCTGCCGCCCGCCTGGCACTTCAAACAGCTCTACCTGCAGGTACCGGGGCAAACCCCTGTCACCCCCTGTCCTCCCGGCCGAGGGGAGCCCCCCGCTCCCCACGAGCTGCAGCAGCGCCCGGGGTCCCTGGTGGGAAGCTGGAGGCTTTTCTCTCCTTCTGCTCCCTCTCTCCTTTTCTCTCTCCCAGTACCGCATCGTGGAGCGGATGCGCTCGCTGGGGATGACCACGGTGCTGCCGGCCTTCGCGGGCCATGTGCCGCAGGGGATCCTCCGGTAGGTGCAGCCCCTGCCCCAGGGACTCACCTCCAGTAGCATCTCCCTCTGCAGCTTCCCCAGTCTCCATGGTGGCCCTGTCCTGTGCTTCTCCTGATCCCCATCTCTGCCTTCTCCTGCAGGGTCTTCCCCCGTGTGAATGCCACTCGCCTGGGGCACTGGAGCCACTTTGACTGCACCTACTCATGCACCTACCTGCTGGACCCAGAGGATCCCATGTTCCAGGTGATCGGGACGCTCTTCCTGAAGGAGCTGATCAAGGAGTTTGGCACAGACCACGTCTATAGTGCAGACACCTTCAACGAGATGACCCCCCTCTCCTCCGACCCTGCCTATCTCTCCAGAGTCAGCAATGCTGTTTTCAGGTCAATGACGGGAGGTGGGTCCGTGTGCGGTGCTGGTCTGGCCACAGGGGTCCAGGTGGGATAGCAGGGGCTGGGGGAGGTGGCTGTGGGCTCCATTGGTGCCAGATCCCCAAAACCCCCCTCAAGGGGTGGTAGGTGGCCTCAGGGCCTCATGAGACACCTGTGGGCCCTGCCTGGAGAGGGTCTCACTCAGTGCTCTTGTGTCCCCAGCTGACCCCAAGGCGCTGTGGCTGATGCAGGGCTGGCTCTTCCAGCACCAGCCTGACTTCTGGCAGCCAGCACAGGTGCGGGCCCTGCTGCACGGAGTGCCCCTTGGCAGGATGATTGTTCTCGACCTCTTTGCTGAGTCCAAGCCCGTCTACCAGTGGACAGAGTCCTTCTACGGGCAGCCCTTCATCTGGTGCATGTTGCACAACTTTGGGGGCAACCACGGCCTCTTTGGCACGGTGGAGGCCATCAACCACGGCCCCTTCGCAGCTCGGCGCTTCCCCAACTCCACCATGGTGGGCACGGGGCTGGTTCCCGAGGGCATCGAGCAGAACGACATGGTGTACGAACTGATGAACGAGCTGGGCTGGCGGCAGGAGCCCCTGGACCTGCCCAGCTGGGTGACGCGCTACGCCGAGCGCCGCTACGGAGCCCCGAACGCGGCCGCGGCCGGCGCCTGGCGCCTGCTCCTGCGCAGCGTCTACAACTGCACCGGCGTCTGCGTCAACCACAACCGCAGCCCCCTGGTGCGCCGGCCCTCGCTGCGCATGGACACCGAGCTCTGGTACAACGCCAGCGACGTCTACGAGGCCTGGCGCCTGCTGCTGAGCGCTGGCGCTGAGCTGGGCTCCAGCCCCACCTTCCTCTACGACCTGGTGGACGTGACCCGGCAGGCGGCCCAGCAGCTGGTCAGCGATTACTACCTGAGCATCCGCCTGGCCTTCCAGAGCCACGCGCTGCCCGAGCTGCTGACGGCCGGCGGCGTGCTGGTGTACGACCTGCTGCCCGAGCTGGACAGGCTCCTGTGCAGCCACAGCCTCTTCCTGCTCGGCCGCTGGCTGGAGAGCGCCCGCGCCGCGGGCACCAGCGGCCGGGAGGCTGAGCAGTATGAGCTGAACGCCCGCAACCAGGTGACGCTCTGGGGGCCCAGCGGGAACATTCTGGATTATGCCAACAAGCAGCTGGGGGGGCTGGTGCTGGACTACTACGCCGTGCGCTGGAGCCTCTTCGTGTCTGTGCTGGTGGAGAGCCTCAACTCGGGCCGCCCCTTCCACCAGGACCAGTTCAACCAGGCTGTCTTCCAAGTGGAGAGAGGCTTCATCTACAACAAGAAGCGTTACCCAGCTGTGCCAGCTGGGGACACGATGGAGATCTCCAGGAAGCTGTTCCTCAAGTACTACCCCAGCGCCCTGCGGCGCAGCTTGGCTGGGCCTGCCTGACTTTGGGTTCTGCCTCCGGAGCCTCCCCCAGAGAGGGTGGACAGAGCCCCTGCACCCTCCCCCATCTGGGCTCCTGGCCTGAAGGCTGTGTCCTGGAAGAGGGGCGCAGTGGCCCTGGTGGCCCTCAGCCAGCCTGGATGGGCAGGATGTGCCCCAAGAGGGGCTGGCACGTGGGCACGGGGCCGGCAGATGGGTGGGGGCAGGCTGTGCCCCAGGGTCCCATCCCACACCATGCTGTGTGCTCAGCTCTGCCCAGCTGAGCCTGTTCCCAGGAAACCTGGGCTGCCCCAGTGCTCGCAGCTGGGAGCTTGGTGGGACACTGCAGAGGGACAGGACAAATGTGTTCCTGCTGTGGGGCCTTGGCTGGCTAGCAGGGGCAGTGATGGGCGAGAAGCAGATAGAGAGGTGGCAGTGGGCAGGGGAGCAGAGCCGTGTTGGACCCCAGTGCCTGTGGGGACATGGCACTGCATGGCCCTGCCCACATTTGGTGCCTTTTGTATCATAAAAGACTTGGCAGCGTTGTTGCCTGCAGTGTTGCTGGAGCTGCGCTCCCCAGGACGGAGTTTTTGAGGCCTTTTCCACCGCTGGGGCTTGGGCAGAGCCCAGCTGTGGACGGAGCAAATACAGACTCTTTCTCCCATGTGTGTCCAACTCCTTTGCTAGCACAGAACTGTGTGGAACACGGGGGCAGAAGACAGCTCAGCCCTGAGCCTGCCCAGCAGGAGCACCCTGCCAGACGTGTCCTGGCAGCTGGGATGCTGGCACAGCAAAGTACAGCTGGAGCTGCAGCTCCCCTGGTGCCCCAGAGCCTCCTCCAGCAGGGAGGCCCTGGCTCAGTGGAGTCTTTATCACAGCACCTGCACAGGATCAAGGCACAGGGAGCCCCAGGCATGCGCAGGGAGGTGGGTGGAGGGGCCTTGAGATAAGGCAGCAGACACAACACGGTGCCGTGGGGCGGGGGGACCCCTTTCCCAGCCCTCTTAAATGGGGTGCTCCCGTTGGGCAGCACTGCCAGGCATGGAGAGAAGCACGGTGCTGATCACGGGCTGCTCCTCAGGCATCGGCCTGGGGCTGGCCGCACGCCTGGCAGCCGACGCCGCTCGCCGCTTCAAAGGTAAAGGGCTAAAGGGATCAGCACTGCCCTGGGGTCTGGCAGCCCCATGGGGCCTCACCAAGGAGAGGCAGAGCCTGGGGTGGGTGCTGGCCGTGCAGCTCGGTGCCCTCAGCCATTCTTTCCCCAGTTTATGCCACCATGCGTGACCTGGCCAAGGGCGAGCGGCTGCTGGAGCGCCTGGGGGGCTGCTGCCCCGACACGCTGGAGCTGCTGCAGCTCGATGTCACTGACCCCTGCTCGCTGGCAGCTGCTGCACAGCACCTGCAGGGACAGCAGCTGGATGTGCTGGGTATGGCTGGTGGCCCCAGTGTCCCTGGGGTGGCTGAGGGGATCTCTGTGGGGGCACAACCCTCCCCAGGGCACCAGGAGGAGAAGCCAAGTTACGGGAGGTGCAGGCAGTCCGAGGGCTGGCATGTGTTTAGCAGGGCAGAGGTGCAGTAGATGGATTTGGGGGTACCCAGGGAAAGACCCCCCACATTTCTGCCTTGGTGGAGTGTGGGGCTGACTGCAGGATGCCCGGCAGTGTGCAATGCAGGGGTGGGACTGATGGGACCGCTGGAGACCTGCTCCGAGCAGGCCATGAAAACTCTCTTCGATGTGAACGTCTTTGGGGCCGTCCGCACCATCCAGGCCTTCCTGCCTGCCATGAAGAGCCGCAGGGCCGGGCGGATCATTGTCTCCAGCAGCATCGGGGGGCTGCAAGGTGGGACCCCCCGCACCCTGCGGCACACGGAGCTCCCTGCGGGGAACAGCTCTGGTGCTCAGGGTGTGGCCGTGCCCCCAGGGCTGCCCTTCAATGCTGTGTACTGTGCCAGCAAGTTTGCAGTGGAGGGGCTGTGCGAGAGTCTGGCCATCGTCCTGCGCCCCTTCAACATCCAGTGAGTGCCGGTGATGCCGCGGGGGCTGGATCGTGCCCACCGGGATGGGGGCAACGCCAGGGTGGGGGTACGGTGGCAGCTCATGCGCTCCCTCCCGCAGCCTGACGCTGGTGGAGTGCGGGCCGGTCCACACCAGCTTCCTGGCCAACCTGCAGCGCCCCGAGCCCGAGGGCAGCGAGATGCGGGGCTTGGACGCCGAGACACAGGGGCTGTACCGCCGGTACCTGGGGCACTGTCAGAGCATCTTCCGCGACACGGCCCAGGAGGTGGAGGAGGTGCTGCCGGTCAGTGACGGCGGGGCGGGGGTGGCCGCGGGGCCGCGCCGGGGCGGGCTCTGACCCGTCTGCGGTGCCAGCTGTTCCTGGAGGCCATCGGCAGCCCCTGCCCGCCCCTTCGCTGCGCCAGCACCCAGCTCCTCGCCCCGCTCTGGCGCCTGCGGCTCAGCAGCCCCGACGGCTCCGCGTACGTGCGCGCCATGCACGACCTCGTGTTCGGCGGGGAGCAGCCCTGAGCGGAGCCACGCCGACAGCGGAACCGCTGCCCTGCGACCCCCGGCCCGGGCCCGTTCGCCTGCCCGGTGCCGCCGTGTCCCCAATAAAGCCCTTTGCAGCCGCACGGCTCCGCCTCCGTGCCCGTCTCTCCGCGGAGCCCCCGGGCCGGTTCCGCCCCGCGGGGCCGCACCGGGCGGGCCGGGCCGGTCTCCTCCCCCCGCGGGCGGAGCCGGGCTCGCCTCCCGCCCGCGGCGGGGGCTGCCCGGGAGGCGGAGCTGTTCCGCCGCCGCTGCCGGCCCCGTTCCGGTCGGCGGCGCTTCCGGCGGGGCGATGCCGCCCTTCGCCTCGGGGCTGCTGGTGCTGACGGCGCCGCTGCCCGCGCTGCCCCGGCGGGCGGCGGGGCTGGTGGCGGCGGCGGCGGGGCTGGTGGCGGGGCCGCTCTACGTGCATCTGCAGCCGGGGCTGCGGCTGGGCGGCCCCGCCGCCGGCCCCGCCGCTCCTCCCGCGGGCCCCGCGCTGCTGCGGGCTCTGGCCGCGCTCTACACGGCGGCGGCGGCGCGGCGGGGGCTGGACCTGCGCGTCCTGCTCGGGCCCGGCCGCCGCCTGGCGCGGCAGCCCCGCGTCCTGCTGGCGGCCGCCGCCGAGGCGCCGGGGCCGCCGGAGCCGGTGCAGCTCGGGCTGCAGCGCCTGGCCGCCGCCGCGTACGGCTGCCCGCCGAGCCTGCCCGCGCTGCTGCTGGGCGAGGACCCCGCGGGCGGCGACCCCATGGAGGGGGACCCCGAGCAGGACCCCGAGGCGGCGCTCCCCGAGTTCTTGGACGTGGCTGTCGGCGGCACCTTCGACCGGCTGCACGGCGCTCACCGGCTCCTGCTCAGCGCCTGCTGCCTCCTGGCCCGGCGGCGGCTCCTGGCCGGGGTGGCGGACGGAGAGCTGCTCCGCCGTGAGTCCGGGGCGGCCGCGGCACTGCGCGGGCACCGGGGCTGAGCCCGGGGCTCCCCGGGGCAGGGCAGTGGTCTGGGGAACGAGTGGAGTCCTGGCAGTCACCCCCCCGAGGTAGCGCCATCCAGGCAGAGCATCACTGGGGATCCAGTGGGGTCCCCGTGTCTTGCCCACAACCAGCAAAGCGTACAGGTGCAGCGAGGGCAAGGGAAGGGGGAGGCAGCGTTCAAAGTCCCATCTCTCGGTCTCTCTTTTCTCCCATCTCTCGGTCTTGCTTTTCCGTCGCTGTTGTGCTTCTCCGCCCTCCTGGCGCCCGGCAGACAAGGTCCTGCCGGAGCTGATCGAGCCCTACGAGCTGCGGGCGGCGAAGCTGCGCGAGTTCCTGGAGGATGTGAAGCCCTCGCTGTGCTATGACATCGTGCCTCTGGCCGACCCCTTCGGCCCCTCAGTCACAGATCCCGACCTGCAGTGCCTGGTGGTCAGCGAGGAGACCCACCGGGGAGGGGAGGCTGTCAACAAGAAGAGACTTGAAAACGTAATTCTCACGCTGGAGTTACCCATGCCCACCCTCTCGCCCTGCCTGATACTGCCTGGGGGCAAATTTGGTCTTGATTCGCCCCTTCCCTCTGCTGCATTCTCATGGCTGGGGCTCCCTTCTCTCATCAGGGGCTCCCCGAGCTGGCTCTGTACGAAATCCAGTTGGTGAAGGACCCCGAGCACAGTCAGAACGAGGAGGAGAAGATCAGCTCCTCCAGCCTGCGGCAGAGGCTGCTGGGGACCCTGCTGCAGCCCCCACGGGTGAGGGGGGCCTGGGAGGAAGGGTGGGAGTCTCAGAGTCTCAGAGTTTGGAGAGGCTGCCTGCTGCTCTGCAGGCCAGGATCCTTCTCCAGCAAAGCCCAGTTCTCCATCTGCTGCCACGGCTTTCCTCTCTCCCTCAGCGAGACCCAGCCCTGCCGCTGCGCCCCTACGTGATTGGGCTGACTGGGGGCACTGGGAGTGGGAAAACCTCCATGGCCAAACTCCTGGGGCAGCTGGGCGCCTTCATCATCGACGCAGACGAGCTGGGCCACGCCGTCTATGCCCCTGGTGGCCCGGCCTACGAGCCAGTGGTGGCAGCCTTTGGGGCAGGTAGGGTCGCTGGAGGCTGCAGGGAGGAGGGAGGGGTGTCCCAGTGTCACAGACAGCCCTGGCCTGTGCCCACCTCCCTCCCCGTGGGTTCCCCAAGTGTTGTGTGTCCCATGTCAGAGCTGCTGGTGGGGAATGATGAACCAGGCTGCTGTTGGTTTGCCTGGGAAAAGCTCTTCCCTGTCCTTTTCAGGAATCAGGTGAAGAGCTGCCAGGTTAGGTGCTGTTGAGAGCCCTGTGCCAAAGCCCTTTCCCCATCCCAGGCTTGCCACAGGGATGGGAGTTGTCCCTCCCAAACCTGTTGTGCTTCTGCCTTGCAGAGATTGTGAACAAAGATGGAACCATTAACAGGAAAGTCCTTGGGGCCAAAGTGTTTGGAAACCAGGTAAAAGGAGGTTTATTGTAAAGACTTAATGCTGTGAGTGTGGGCTGTTCTCTTGTGACAGGGGTTTTGAGTTTCCAGCCCTTTGAGATGGTGACACCTTCCTGGCTGTATTTTCTGGCATGGGGACAGGGTGGGACAGATTGCATCTCTGCAGATGAATCAGCAGCTGGGCTGGATACAGCTCTTGCCCTGCAGCTGCTGCTGCCTCCCTGTCCCTGTTCCCATCCCTGTCCCTGTTCCCATCCCCATCTCCTCCATACGGTGCTTTTCCCTCACCCAGCTCAGAGCAACACACCTGACAAGCACAGCCAGGGGTCTCTGCCCCTTGTAACCAGTGGCACCTGGCCTTTGCAGGTGCTCAGCCTGTTCCTCTGCTGCTTCCCCAGCCAAGGTGGAGGCACACCACATCCCTGGATGGACATGTCTTTTGTGGGACCTGCTGCACGGCGAGTTTGCTGTGCTCTGGAGCAAAGCACCTCTCACAGCAGAGCTCTGCTAATAGCAGGGCCCTAATGGCAGAAAATAACAGGAAAAAGCCCCCTGACCCTGGCAGCAGGAATGGGAGCCTCTGGCCAGTGTGAAAGCTCTCCTTCATGGTGCTCAGTGATGGGCTGGACCCACCTCCCCACCTTCAGTGGCTCCTTCCTGGGTGTCCCCTGAGTGCTTACACCCCACTCTCCCGGCTGGCTGCAGAGGGGCTCTGAGGGCAAGGGACTGCCTGCATCTCAAACCCCGCTGTGCTCCTTTCTAGGAGCAGCTGAAGAGGCTGACGGACATTGTGTGGCCCAGAATAGCCCAGATGGTGAAGGAGAAGGTCAGGGAGGCTGATGCTCAAGGTAAGGAGGGCAGTGCAGCGTCAGGAAGGTGGGAGCGAGCCCAGGCACTGAGCAATGCCTTTATCCCCTAGGGAAGGCTGTGTGCGTGCTGGACGCCGCCGTGCTGCTGGAGGCCGGCTGGCAGGACATGGTCCACGAGGTGTGGACAGCCATCATCCCCGAGGAGGAGGTGGGCAACGCCAGGGCCCCTCGCTTGCTGCTGGGGCTGCTCCTCAGCCTCTGCCAGGCTCCTGAGCAGCGTCCCCCGTGTCCCCGGCAGGCCGTGAGGCGCATTGTGGCCAGGGATGGGCTGAGCGAGGAGGCCGCTCGGCGCCGGCTGCGGAGCCAGATGAGCAACGGGCAGCGGGTGGAGCAGGCCCAGGTGGTGCTCTGCAGCCTCTGGGAGCCCGAGGTCACCCGCCAGCAGGTGAGAGGGGCTGCTCTGGAGGGGTGTGACAGCGCCTGCAGGGCTCTGGGGGTGCTCAGGGGATGTGACAGCACCTGCAGGGTTCGGTGTGTGCTCAGGGGGATGTGACAGCACCTGCAGGGCTCGGTGTGTGCTCAGGGGGTGTGACAGCACCTGCAGGGCTCAGGGGGTGCTCAGGGGGTGTGACAGCACCTGCAGGGCTCAGGGGGTGCTCAGGGGGTGCTCAGGGGGTGTGACAGCACCTGCAGGGCTCTGGGGGTGTGACAGCACCTGCAGGGCTCTGGGGGTGCTCAGGGGGTGTGACAGCACCTGCAGGGCTCTGGGGGTGCTCAGGGGGTGTGACAGCACCTGCAGGGCTCTGGGGGTGCACAGGGGGTGCTCAGGGGGTGTGACAGCACCTGCAGGGCTCTGGGGGTGCACAGGGGGTGCTCAGGGGGTGTGACAGCACCTGCAGGGCTCAGGGGGTGCTCAGGGGGTGCTCAGGGGTGTGACAGCACCTGCAGGGCTCTGGGGGTGCTCAGGGGGTGTGACAGCACCTGCAGGGCTCAGTGTGGGCTCAGGGGGTGCTCAGGGGGTGTGACAGCACCTGCAGGGCTCTGGGGGGTGCTCAGGGGATGTGACAGCACCTGCAGGACTGAGGTGGTGCTCAGGGGATGTGACAGCACCTGCAGGGCTCAGGGGGTGCTCAGGGGATGTGACAGCACCTGCAGGGCTCAGTGTGTGCTCAGGGGGTGCTCAGGGGATGTGACAGCACCTGCAGGGCTCAGGGCGTGCTCAGGGGATGTGACAGCACCTGCAGGGTTCGGTGTGTGCTCCGGCCGTGCCTGGGTGCTCTGCTCACCATCGAGGCTGCCACAGCGGGTGGATTTGGGGATGAGACTTCGGAATTGAGCCGGGAGGGAAGAGGTGGGGCTGTGCTGTGGCTCTGAGGGCCGCCCGGTTCCGGTGCAGGTGCACAAGGCCTGGGACCTGCTGCAGCAGCGCCTGAGCCCCGAGCCCGGCCCGTGAGGGCCCCGTGAGGCTCCGTGTCCAGCCAGCACTGCCCACCGTGAGCCGGAGCAGCGTGGGACCGAGAGCGGCGGCCCCGTCCAGCGCCGCCGAGGGTCCGGGGCGTCCTGCGGGCCCCGGTGAGGGGAGCCCCGCCGGGCCGAGCCCCGCTGGGTGACAGTAAAGAGGCTGCTCCTGCCGTGCGTGTCCGTGCGCCCGTCCCGTGCCCTCCCCGCTCCCGTTATGGCCCCAGGCTCGCCCAGTGTGGGACCCCCAGTGCCCAGTGGGTCACTCCCGGTACCCGGTTTGGGACTCCCGGTACCCGGTGTGAGACTCCCGGCGCCCGGTGGGTCACTCCCGGTACCCGGTGTGGGACTCCCGGTTGGTCATTCCCGGTTCCCCAGGGGTCACTCCGGGTGCCCGGTGTGGGTCATTCCCGGTATCCCGTGGTCACTCCCGGTGCCCGGTCGATCATTCCCGGTGGGTCACTCCCGGTTCCCCGGGGGTCACTCCCGGTGCCCGGTGTGGGTCATTCCCGGGGGTCACTCGCGGTGCCCTTTGGGTCACTCCCGGTGCCCGGTGGGTCATTCCCGGGGGTCACTCCCGGTGCCCGGTGGGTCACTCGCGGTGCCCTTTGGGTCATTCCCGGGGGTCACTCCCGGTTCCCCGGGGGTCACTCGCGGTGCCCGGTGGGTCATTCCCGGGGGTCACTCCCGGTGCCCTTTGGGTCACTCCCGGTGCCCGGTGGGTCATTCCCGGGGGTCACTCGCGGTGCTCTTTGGGTCACTCCCGGTGCCCGGTGGGTCATTCCCGGGGGTCACTCCCGGTGCCCGGTGGGTCACGGCCATGACGTCACGGGCGCCCCCTGGCGGCGCGCGCTCCCGGTTGGTCACATGACCGGGCGGGCGGAAGATGGCGGAGCCGCCGGGCGCCGCCGCCGCCGCCGCCGAGGACTCGTGGGGGAAGGTGGGGCCGGGATCGGGTCGGGCCGGGCCGCCGGGAGCCGCGGGGGCGCAGGGCGGCGCGCCGGGACGGGGCTCGTGGCGGCCGGGCAGGGTGAGCGCCGGGCCGGGGGGGCGGGAGGCGGGAGCGCGCACGAGTCGGTGCCGGGGCGAGGGGCGGCGGTGAAGGCCCCGGCGGGGCCGCAGCTCGGGGGGTGGCGGGTGCTCCTCGGGCCGACCGAGCTCCTGGGGGCGGGGGGCGCCGGGGCGAGGCCCGCATCTCCGCCCCAGCCCCGCTGACGTGTCTCCTCCGCCCGCCGGCCCCGCGCAGGTGGACGCGGCCTACGGCGACAATGGCCTGGACTCCGGTAGGTGCCCGGGCGGCGCCAGCCCCGTCCGTGGGTGGCAGCGGCTGCCCGGGGACGCCCCTCACGTCCCCGCACCCGGTCAACCCCGAGTTGGGCACTGACCCCGGGACAATCTTAATTCCAGCGCTCTTCATGGAAAATGCCCGGAAAGGCAGCATAGTGTCCCGGGCCAACAGCATCGGCTCCACCAGTGCCTCTTCTGTCCCCAACACAGGTGGGGTTTGCTCTCCGTGACACCGCGGTTCTGCTCGCTGGGGAATCCGGCGCATGCCGGGCTTCAGGTCTGCCCTGCACC
Source organism: Calcarius lapponicus (assembly GCA_039654755.1). NCBI lineage: Eukaryota > Metazoa > Chordata > Aves > Passeriformes > Fringillidae > Calcarius > Calcarius lapponicus. The sequence continues at coordinate 3,688,687 of JBBFKN010000011.1, read as the reverse complement.
GAGGGGGTGAGCGTGGCTGGGCAGGATTCCTGTCCTGGCGAGGAAGGTGGTGGGAGCAGCATCAGGGTTTTGCAGTTTCCAGCAGGGTTTGGAATCGAGAATCACTCTGGTTTTGTCACCTTCCCAAGGGAGCTGTCAGCATCTGCCTCCTGCCCAGCTCCCTGAAAGTGTTGCCAGGGCTCCTTGGAAGGCTTTTCTGCCCAGCCTGCTGTGGTTGAGTGGGGCGGGGGCTATGCTGAGCCTGGCTGCAACTGTACGGTCCCTTGAGCTGTGTTGTGCCCCTCGTGGTGCCTCTGTGTGCCACGGCCAGCCCCACTGTGTCCCCACAGACGATGAGGACAGTGACTGCGCTCAGGAGTCCCCCAAGGAGACCTACAAGGACCAGCGCCGCCGGGCGCACACCCAGGCCGAGCAGAAACGCCGGGATGCCATCAAGGTGAGCGAGGCACGAGGCAGCAGGCAGGGCTGGAGGGCTCTGCTCTCCCAGCACTTCTGTTCTGCTGCTAGGTCTGCCCTCCCTGCTCTGTGTGTGTGCTGGGAGCTGCCCTGGCTCTGTGCTGAGGGAGCTGGGCGTGCTCCTGGGCCTCCCACCACACTCTGTGGCTCTGCTTCCCTGCAGAAAGGCTACAACGACCTGCAGGCCATCGTCCCCACCTGTGAGCAGCAGGATTTCTCCATCAGCTCGCAGAAGCTGAGCAAGGCCATTGTGCTGCAGAAAAGTGAGTGCCAAGGGCAGGAGGGAAGGAGTCAACCCCCAAAGCTCCGCCCTAGAGGTGTGCAGGGCAAAGTTCAGCACCTTGGAACCTTCTGGTGTGAGGAGGCTCCGGGGAGCTTGGGTGCTGCACTCACCTTCCCCAAGGGAACTGGGTCAGTGGGAGCTGATGGAGCCCTGGCTCAGGCACCTCCTGATGGGATCTCATGTGTGCTCCCAAATCCTCACTCTTGTGTTTTCATGCTCAGCTATTGACTACATCCAGTTCCTGCACAAGGAGAAGAAGAAGCAGGAGGAGGAAGTTTCTACCCTCAGGAAAGATGTGATGGCCTTGAAGATCATGAAAGTGTAAGGGAAGAGCTGTTGTTCCCTCACATCCTTGCAGGGTCCTGCAGTGGTTTTCCATCTGGGGACAGGCTTGGGACTGGGGAGCAGGAGCAGGAGCTGGTGTGGGGATTCAGAGCTGGGAGCAGGAGCTGGTGTGGGAATTCAGAGCTGGGAGCAGGAGCTGGATGTGGGAATTCAGAGCTGGGAGCAGGAGCTGGTGTGGGAATTCAGAGCTGGGAGCAGGAGCTGGTGTGGGAATTCAGAGCTGGGAGCAGGAGCTGGTGTGGGAATTCAGAGCTGGGAGCAGGAGCTGGTGTGGGAATTCAGAGCTGGGAGCAGGAGCTGGTGTGGGAATTCAGAGCTGGGAGCAGGAGCTGGTGTGGGAATTCAGAGCTGGGAGCAGGAGCTGGGAGTGGAAGCTCAGAGTCACGTGTGGAGACCTCACTGCTGACCTTGTTGTGCTGTTCTTGTTTCAGGAACTATGAGCAGATCGTGAAAGCTCATCAGAACAACCCGAACGAGGGGAAGAACCAGATCTCTGACGAGGTGAAGTTCAATGTTTTCCAAGGCATCATGGACTCCCTGTTCCAGTCCTTCAACGCCTCGGTCTCTGTAACGAGTTTTCAGGAGCTCTCAGCGTGTGTCTTCAGCTGGATTGAGGAGCACTGCAAGCCCCAGGTGAACGCAGAGGGGCTGGTGCCATGGCTGAGGGGACAGAGGCAGTGGCACAGGGGTGGCTGTCCCTCCACAGACCAACTGACCGTGTCCTCTCTCTGCCACAGACGCTGCGGGACGTTGTCATCGGGGTCCTGCACAAGGTGAAGAGCCAGCTCTACTGAGCCTCCCGTGCCACTTCTGTGCCTGTGGGGATGGGGCACTTCTGCCAGAGGCCAGGGTGCCAGGCACCACCCTGGGCCCTCTCCCTTGGGGCTGTTTTTAAGGTTCTCTGAATTATTTATTGTATTCCTTCTGAAGCCCAACGGTGGCTGTGCAGACACTGCTGCTCCACTTGGTGCCACCAAATCTTACAGGGAGGGAAAGGGGGTGGGGGGCAGAGTCTCTGGCACAGGCAGTGCCATGGGGTTGCCTGTGCCACTGACTCTCCTTGCAGAGCTGATCCCAGAGCAGCCCCACTCTGTGCCCTCAGGCCTGTGACAGCCCTGCTGTCCCCAAGGTGGGCGAATGTGACAAATGCATACTAAAAACAATGGGTTTCTGGTATAGCAGCAGGAATTGCTTTTCCCTGACCCTCTGGGCTGTGCCCTGACCCTCTGAGGCAGCTGTTTTGAGTCAGCTGTGCCATTTTGGAGGAGCCTGGCAGTGCTGGCACCAGGATGAGCCCACCAGCAGCTGGGAGCTGTGGCCCTAGCAGCACATGCTAAGGCCTTGATGAGCCCCAAGCATGCTGCAGCCCTGGGAAGGAACAGAGGAAGTTCCTGCAAATGCTAGAACACCTCTCCTTTTCAGAAACCGTGGCTGTACTGCACAGGAAAGTTCTGCAGCTGTAGCACAGCACGGCCATGTGCACTTGCTGCTCCTCCATAGAACTTTTATACACACACACACGACCAGCCTCGATTGGATTTTTTTTTTATTGTAAATTTTGAAATGGTCCCAGAGTGCTGCCTGTGCCAGCTGTAGAAGCAGCTGCTATCAGGGACATGTTTGACCCTGTCCCACACCCAGGTTGGGTCACAGCTCTGCTGGGCACTGTCCAGAGTGAGGGGACCAGGGTGCTGCCAGCAGCAGGGTTTGTTCTCCATAACCATGTTTGTGCTCCTGCTCTAGGGGCACAGCCAGGGAATGTTTATTTCAGGCAGTTTTTCCAGCACTGAGGAGGGAGTGCTGCCTCCTGCCTTGGGAAGAAGACATGGAATTTTACAGACCTCACATGTGAAAGTGATGTATTTTTCTATTCTGAAAAGTAATTAAATAAATTTCACTGAATGTTTTGATGATTTTTCTGATGCTGAGTTTCTGGAGCTGTGCCCTAGAGCTGGTAGTTTCCAGAAGCCCATTCCAGACCCTGTGGCTCAGGCTACCCTCTCCTGGCTCCTGCCCTCCCCACTCCTCAGGGTTTAAACCCTTCCCTGACACCCTCTGAAGAGACAAACACCACAGAGATGTGCAGCTGAACCAAAATCCTGGTGTTTAATGGATCATATTCTCATGTGACCACTCAGGCACACAGCAGGAAGCAGCAAGAACACATCCAGAGCTCTGCAGCCCAGACAGTGCCTCGCTGCCTTTCCTTACCACAACACCAGGGACACAGCACCAGTGCCCCACGTGTCCCCCCAGCCAGGCAGCTCCGTGCTCTGGGGGCAAGACAAAACAACATTCCACTGCAAGGAGAGGGCCAGGGCCAAGTTACTGCTACCCACCACCCTTCCAACTGCAAAACATTTTAAAACAAAACCAAATATACACACAGGACAAATCCCAGTCCTGCAAAAAGAGAAAAAGAACAACGCAACAGCCGAGTCTCAGAGGCAGCTCTGCAGCAGCTTCTCCCCAGAACAAAGGCTCCCCCAGCACCTCACGTGGTCGCTGGCAGCTCCACGCCGTGGTCCTCGTCTGTCTCTATCCCGACCTCCTCCTGCAGGGCACCGAGCAGATCAGAACAGGCTCAGGGTCTGGCTCGGCAGCCGTGGGCACAACCCAGCCTCGGTACTTACAAAGAATTGCTTCTTGCTCTTGGGATAGCCCTCCAGGATGGCATCCAGCAGCTCGGTGGCCTGGTGAGACAGGGCACGTGAGGGCTGCGGGCAGCAGATCCAGCAGGGCCCTCACTGCCCACCCGTGGCACAGCCGGCACCATCCCCTTCCTCCGTACCATCCTCTTCCTCCGGCGCCACTCCCGGCGGTACAGCTGCTGCTCCCGGCACACCTGCAACAGCCCCGGCTCAGAGCTGCCCTGCAGGGCTCCCAGCAGCCCCGGGCAAGCAATGCCTGTGAGGGAAGTGCTGGATCCTGGATCCACACTGGCCCCAGGTTCGGACACAGCAGCTGTTCACCTTCTCTTTTTCCTCTGGAGTCACATGGTTGGTAGCAGATTTAATCCTCTCCAGTTTCTCCGTGTAACTGGCACAGTCCTTCCTCAGCGCCTCGATCTCCCTGGCAATCTCAGGAGTTGTCATGGAGCTGTTCAAGTCCTTCAGCTCTGGGAAGGCGGCACGGGTCACCGCCCGGGCTGGCACCAGGGCACGGCTGGCGATGCCGCGGCGGCTCGGGGCTCGCACTCACCCGCCTCCATGTGCCGGCAGCTCTGCTGCAGCGCTTGCAGCTGCCCGGAGCGGGCGGCAATCTCCCCGTCCAGCCCGCGGAGCTCCGCATCGCTGGCGGCCGGGAGCTGCTCCTGCGGGGAGCCGCGGGTCAGGGCTGCGGGGCACCGGGGCCGGCGGGCGGCGGCGGCGGCCGGGGCTCACCTGGTCGGCGAAGTAGATCTTCTGCTTCCCGTAGACCTTCTCGCGAACGCGGCCCTGCTGCGCCAGCTGCTCCAGCGCCTTCACCACGGCCTGCGGGACGCGGCGTCAGCCGAGCCCGGGCCCGCCCCGCCCCAGCCCGGCCCGGCCCCGCTCACCGCCTTGCCCAGCCCGTGCTCCCGCTGCAGGTTCCCGAAGGCATCCTGGGCGCTGTACGGCCGGTTCTGCTCGCGCAGGTACCGCAGCAGGACAGCGGCGGCGCCTCCTGCGGGACCAGCCCCGGTCACCGCGGCCTCCCGGGGCCGCCCGCTGCTCCCCCCGCCCCTCCCGCACTCACCGCCGGCCGCGGCCTCCCGCCCTTTGCTCATCGCGCGCCTCCCGCCCCGCTCCGTTCCCGGTTGGCGCCGCTCACGCACTTCCGGCGCGCCGCCCGCTCCCCGCCAATCGCGGGGCAGACGGTGATGGGCGGGGGAACGCGCCCCGCCCGGTACCGGCCCGCCCCCGCGGGAACGGGGCCCGCGCACAGCCCGGGGAGGGCTCAGCGCTCACCGGCCCGAACGGGCGCTCCCGCTCCCTCGCCCGCCGCCACCCCCGCACCGGACTCGGCCAGCGAAGGGGCTCCAGCCCGTACCCGTTACCGACCCAGCCCGAACAACCCGTTACCGAGCTCCCCTTCCCGGCTGAGGCCGGTCCCCCCGTCCCTGCCCTCAGCCCCGGCACGGCCGACGCAGTGGGATAAGCAGAATCAGACAAACAGCAGCCGGTAACGGGGGTCCCTGACGAGGTACGTTCTTGGCTGCACAAACGTGATCAGAACCGGGTCTGTATGGCTTAGGAAAAGTAACGGGGGCGCTCGGTGGGCAGAGGGGGGCTGGCTCTCCCTGGAGTCTGCTGGTTTGTTCACAGGCACGACCTGTTCAGTCACTGCTGGTCTGGGCTGCTGTCCCTGTGCGGTTCCCCCTGCTGGGCTCTGCCTGCACAAGGCTGGAGGCAGCAAGGGCCCAGGGACACACCACGGCCCTGTCAGCCCTGCTCCACCTCCTCCGTCCTCCGGGAAAACGTGCAGCCTCGGCCCTGCCCACGGGAGCGCACTGGAGCAGCACAGGGGTTTCTAGCAAAGTGTTAGTTGGCTGTTAACAAAGGCTGTTAGTTCAGAAAAGCAACACAAGAGCAGGGGCTACACGTGGATGTTCTTGTAGGTGGTCTGATGGTCACAGCAGGTGTCTTATTGCCATTGAGCTCTTACAAAACAGCATCACGAGGAGCTGGAGCCGAGGGAGCAGCCAGTGCAAGGAAAACACTGTGACTGCTCAACATCCATAGTGGAGCAAGGGGCTTGGTTCCACCTGGAGCTGGATATTGCTGGGAGAGAAGACTTGGATTTGTGCACATATTAGGATTGGGGAACAGCTGTCTGAGACAGAACAGCATTGAGGCCCAGACACCACATCTGAGGGGCTCTGTCCTGTTCCCCTGGTTACACATCAGTGCCAGAACTCAGTGCACAGTTGTTCCTGGCGATGCTGTCAGTCCCACTGGACTTGAGAGCTGCAAACACCAGATTTATTGTCTGAGAGATAAAAGTTTGGAGCAGGCAGCATCATGTCAGACAGTGCAGGGTGATTGTGGAGCTATCCCATCAACGCCTCTTCCCTACAGATTGCCAGTGTCCTTTATTTTAAGATCCAAGCGAGGCTACGGAGTCACAAGTCACAGTGGTGCACCCAGCCAGGAGCGGCTGTCACATCACCCAGACTCCCAGGAGACGATTGAGAGAACTGTGCAAAGCTTTTCCTTCTAGGATTCACTCCATGATGCACAATAGAAAACCAGAGGGAAGTGACAGGATGGTTTACTGGCCCCGGGAGCCAGTGGGATCCAGCTGGTTCAGCTCGGACTGATCCAGCAGTTCAAAGTCATCCCCTTCAGCATCAGTGTCCAAGTCCAAACTGGCTGCTCTGAGGTGAGTCTTTGCCCCTCTCTGGGGATTGGTGCTGCGTGAGGGGCCTGCCTGAGAGCCTCCTGACAGTGCCAGCTGGATCATGCCCCTGGTGACAAAGCCAGCGATGTTGTTGGTGAGATTCTGCACCGATGGCAGCGTGCCAAACTCCTCCTGCTCGTAGGGGAGCTGCAGATCCTCTGTCCCTTGGGGGCGGTACGCCAGGCTCGGGATCCCAATGCTGGTGTCATCCTCATCATCTATGCCCGTTGCTTCTGGGTTTATGGAAGGGAAGTCAGGCAGATCCCTGGCAAAAGATTCTTCTGGGTCACTGTGACCATCCAGGTCTGGAAGAGGAGAAAGTGCTTTAATTGCCAGTACTCAATTGTACCCACAGGAGCTGGGCCAGCACCCTCCCCTGGATGGACTGTTGGGAGCTCACAGACCACACTCTCTTCAATGTTTCCCTCCCCTCATGCCAAGTGTTCAGATCCCACTGACCTCCCAGCTCACTCACAAGGAGCACTGGTGCTGAAGCAGCCACCTGTGAGAGGGGAGCACCAGCACCCACAGCCAGACTGACAGAGCCAGATCTGCCTGTGCAGAGCTGCTGCCCTCGCTCAAGCACCACAGGAATGGAGGAGGAAGTTCAGTTCTGAACAAAACAGGCACTTGCAGCTCATTTTCGAGCAGCAAGGCTGACATCAAACAGCCAGACTTCAATGATGGGAGGTAACACATCCTCCCTTCTAGCCTATCACACTGGTGCCTGCTTGGCATTCCACGCCTTCCAGAAGCTGTTCCCTCTCACCTTCTGATCCTTCTGTCAGGGGGGTCTGGCCCCTGGAAAGGTTAAACATCCCATTTTCAGTATAGGAAACCTCAGCATCTGAATGCTCAGAGTCGGAGATGGTCAGTTCCTTGGCAACCACAGAGTCATCCAGCTTTGAAACAGAAGATAAAATTGAAAACATCAGCACTAGAAAGGTCATCCCCATGCCTCAAGACAAAACAGATGATGGAGTGACCTCCAGCTAAACCTGGACCCCATGGCAGACTGGTACCTGAGATTCATTCACATTTACTGCACTGGCTAGGAGGCTGCAGCTGGCACAAGCAGCTCTGGACATTCTTTAGTGGAATAGAGTGGGAAAGACCTATCTGAAAGGACAGTGTCCTCATCTGCTCTCCTATCACTCTCAGCTGTGCTGCCAGATGTGCTGCTCACATCTCAGTCACATGCTGCGTGTCCCCACAGTGAGGTTTGTTCTTTCCAGCTGAGCTCTTCCCTCTCCCAGAGGCTCTGTTACCTTGGGGCAGAATGCAGCCAGCTCCTCTTCGCTGTCACTCCCATCATCCGTGGCTTCCTCACCCAGGCCCCGGCCATGCACTGTTAGAAACCACACACAAAGCTGTCACTGCTGCTGGGCAAGGCTCTGTGCAGGACCAGAAAACCCCAAACTGCACATAACAGAGCAGAGCCAGCTCTGTTCCACAGCAGAGCCATGATCATTTGCAGGTTTTTTGCTGAAATGAACATGTTCAGAACTCCCTCGCACAGAGCCTTTCCTCCTTTTTCCTGAAGAGAGAACACACAGTTCTGACAGCCAAGAACTGGAGCAGCTCAGTGCTGTGAAAAGCCCACAGCAGCTGCTTCCTAGGAGATGGCTGCAGAGGAGGAACTGCCTCTCTCTCTTCCCAAGGCACTTCCAAGGATTTGCCATGCCAGACATGCAGCCCCTACTGCCCAACATGGCCAGAGCCTCTGTTCACAGCCTGTTCAAGGGATCAAGGATCCAGGTGTGAAACCCTGGGGGCAGAAAGGGCACAGGACTCTATTGGAATAGAGCCAATATAGCTGGACAGGACATGCCTGAGCTTGTCTGGCCCTTGGTGCTGAACCAAATAGCGGCAACTGTGGTGTTTCACCCAGAGACACTTTTGGCTGGCTGGGTGTGTGGTATTTCACCCAGAGACACTTTTGGCCGGCTGGGTGCTGCAGCTGGGCACTTGGAGGCAAGTGCAGGCCTGCAGGAGCTCTGGTGGTGGTGGATGGAGCTTCCCCCCATAACAGGGGCTGCTCCTCGGGGTTACCTCTGGCAGAGAAGCTTTAAGGTGATGGTGAAGGAAAGGAGTCGGTTCTGATGGAGGGTTTGGATCCAGAGCTTTATTCTGGCCCACAGCCTCTGAATGCAGCACCAGCTCCAGCAGAACTCCCTGAGCCCATGGCTGCTGCTCCTTTGAGCCCCGGGGAGAGGGGCAGGGAAGGGGCAGGGAGCCACCAAGCAGGGACAGGAGGGGAGGGACAAAGGGACAAAGGACACCTGGATGGCCCAATGTCCCCCAGGGGTAGAGGGCATCCTGTGAATCTGCCAATCACTCTGTGCCCTTCTGGAATGCCAGGACTGACAGACAGCGCTGGGAAGGGAGAGGAGAGGTGGCTGACACACCTGGCAGGGAATTATCAGGGGAGGGACCCGAGGCTCTGAGGTAAACCCTGAGATCACAACACAACAGGACTCACGCTGCCTCTGGCGCTGCCTCGCTGTCACGTATCCCCGCACGCTGAAGTCCAGGCGCTGCAGCACGGGCTCCAGCCTGTGGTACACACGCTGCCCCAGCCTGTGGTACACAGCCAGGGGCCACAGCAGCACCAGGAGCACTGCAGGAAGCAGGAATGTGGGTTAGAAAGGTGCTCAGGATGCTGCTTGGCAAACATGCTGCTTGTTTTGTGATGCAGCACGACACACAGAGCGTGGTGGCTCTGAGCACTGAGGGCAGTGCTGTGGGAGGCTGTTGGAGCAGGTGCCATCACTATAGCAGTCTGTTTCTTGTTGATGGAGTAACAAAATTATTTTTTGGCCTTTTAAAAAGGAAAGAAGCTTAGAAGTTTCTCTCCTCGATTAGGTGAAAAAAGCTACCTCACAGGTCTAGGGGACTTCACCTGAAATACAAGGACAGCTAATTGGACAGGAGCCAAAAAGTCCTGCCTGGGCAATTTAGTAGAAAAATAAGTGAACAATGAAACTAATGGCTTTTGTAAGGTGTTTTACTAGGAGCAGGACTTCTGGCACCTGGCTCAGTTTTCCTCTGTTTGTTATTTTGCCTTTTATTAAACCTTTTTGTTTCCAACACTGCAACAGAAGCCATCCTGCTGATTTTTATGCCTCCAAGGGTAGCTGAGCTATCTTGGGTGTATTATAGCCCTCCAAGAGCTTATTAGACGTGTCTTGAGGAGGCTACTATATCACATCACCTCTGCCAGTTTAACAAAATTGAGAGGCCAGCTCAGATCTGTACTTACTAAACACCTTCTTCTCTCTAAACATTATCTTCTCTCCAGACCAGACTTCGAGTCCTGGTCAAGAAGCACCACTTTCCTGGTGGAATGTATTGTTTCCATTTTAAAGCCATTCACACAAGCTTTCCTTTTGAGCCCCATTCCTCATTCAGCACTGCTCATCTCCTTTCACATGTGTTGGCACAGAGATTTACTTACACAGCAGGTAGGAGAGCAAGAGCCCAGGGATGTAGCGGCCCAGGACAGCCAGGAAAGTGAACACTCCACAGACTAGAAGGCAAAACTGAAGACATGAGAGACAGTGAGTTTTCAGGGTTAAGCAGTAGGTTCACTCACTTCTTGACCATCTCAGCCTCTGCAAATCCTGGGTCAAATCATTGTTTCAAAGAGGGTGAAGCCTTCCCAGTGTCCAACCCCCTGCTCCAGTGTGGGCACAGGGGTATCTGCCCTCAGAGCCACAGGCAGCTGAGGAGCTTCCCAAAGCAGGGACACCAACAGCAAGGAAGAGGTTAAACTAGAGAGCTCTTCAAGGTGAAGAGGACAAGGACAGTATCACTGTGCTACAGGTTTCTCTTTCCATTAACTCAAAAAAAGAAGAAGGAAAAAGCTTGACACACTTTCTCAAACTGTTAAAACCCAGTGAGGAGACAAATTTGACAGACACTTGAAAAGCCACAAACCTACAGAAGGAGCAGCCACGCTCTCACTTCAGTGGTGCAATCCACACACTGACATTCACTTTCTCCTCCCTCCTCCACAACCTGATTATTCTGCCTGGGTTTTCCATTCCTCCCCACCACATAACAGGCATGGTGTTGTGGGAGACCTCCCATCAGAAACGTGTTCAGCCAGTGCTGGATGCCAGCACAGGAGGATCCTCGTGGTCAGCAGAGGCTCCACACCAAACAGGTCATTTCTGAACTCTACATTCTTACCTTGCCAGGACTTTGCCTCTTGAAAACGAAGAGATTACTTAAGAAGTTGGTCCCAGTCACCCATCCTTCAGCCAAATGATGACAGAGCTCTGGCAGCCCGAGCAGCCGAGGGTGGACGTATCCCCAGCTGCAGTGAAGGCACAATTTGGGAAGATATTGCTGCATCAGTGGCAGGGATGAAGACCCTCCTTACAAATACTTGTCTTAAAGCTTCCTCCTGTTCCCACCCAGCACAGAGCTCTAGAGATGAGGGCCACTTGCCCTCCTAGCAGTGCCCTGCTCAAAGCAGTTCATCCTCAGCCCCTCTAGCAGCATCCCAGTGCTCCCACAGCAGCTGACGAGCAGGAATTTCAGTCAATGCCCTGTCAAATTTCAGTTTCCATGCTGCTGGAGGGAGTGCACAGTGCAGAGGCAAATCAAGGGAATCCATTTACTTTTTCTGTGTTTATCTGGTCAACTGCAGCCTCCAAGTGTTCAGCATGAGGTCTAGGAGCAGCCTTGCACTTCACTTCATGTACTGTTACTCTGGAGGCTGTGAACTGGTCAGTTTTGTTAGTGTTGCCTAACTGCTAGTCAGGAGTACCTGAAGGTTAGAAAGAGCAATTCCTTTTGTGCTTGGGCCTCTTAAAAAAAATAAATAAAGACAATTGTCCTTTGGCAGCAGGTCAGGTGATTTAATCAGGAACTGCCATCCAGCAGAGCCTGGCAGCAGGGCAGGAAGGTGTGCCCAGAGAGGCAGGTGTGAGCAGTCAGGCAACACCTCAGCATTTCTCAACCCATAATTAATGCTGCAGTCAGATCATAACTATGCAGAAACAACTGCTGGAACAAGCCTGTTAAATATTCCCCATCAAGTCTCAGAAGACTTCATTAATTCCCACAGAAATGCTGCTTTCCTGCTACTGGAGACCCATACAAGAGGAATTGCTCTTAAAGCAGCATTTCTAACTTCAGGGGGCAGGGAATCAAGCAAGCTGGTATAAAGACAAAGTATAATAAAATGGCTGGGGCATGTCAAAAACTTCTCATGACCACCTGGCTGCACCTGGGTCTCCACCTGCCCTCTGCTGAGCAGCTCCCTCCTTCCCCTCACCCAAAGGTGCCAACATCCCAAGCATGTGCAGGTAACAACACAGTATCACAGCAAAGTATCACAGCAGAGCAGTCAATTAGTTTCCTACCTCTCATTGTCTAATTCATCAGGTCTTGCCACTAAAATATTAAGAACAGACACTACATTAGTTGCAAGGAATTTGCCGTGGGAATGCTTAGCTCTTGGGATTTAAGTAAAGCTTTAATAAGCTGGGGAACACCTGGAAAAGACATTAAGTGTAATTACAGGATGGAGAAGCATCACTCCATAACAAATCCTGAGTGTGTACGTGTGACAGCACAGGACTGCAGGAGTCTCCCTGGTGCTCCTTGGTGTTTGTTGGACTCTAGAGGCTGCCCACCTCCCTCTACACACCAGCTGGGGAGCAGGAACAGCCTGCACACTGGAGGCATCAGGGATTTAAGTCCTTTAATACCTTCCCACCCAGGCTGGGACTTGAAAGGGATGTACCAGAGATCAAATCAGAGGGATGAGGGAGCTGGACAGACACTGTCTCCTAACAAGGAGCCTGAGCCAAGCTTTGAAACAGGAAAGCTTTAATGTCTTCCCAGGAAGTACAGAGAACATGGATTGAAGCATAAAGCTGGGAGCTGGACTTGCTGGTTAGTCAGGGAACCAGCCCTGGGAACATGCAGACCCTCACACTGCTCCAAACTAACCTGTCCATGCAGAGCCAAGGGACCCTCAGCTGCCTGGACTGGGGGTGTTCATCAGTGTATTAATGGCACAAAGGAAGGAAACAACTGCTTTGGGCACTGAAAGCTGAAAACGAACTTCATTTCAGCTGTTCAGATGCCACTTCTCCCAAAGACATCTCTGATCAGCAGCAAGGCTGGGACTTGTCTTCATCCTAAACTGATTATGGATTCTGAGGGGGAATCCAGACGAGTTCCATACGCTTCTGTTTCTCACTCTGGTACTGAATGCTCACAAAGTGAATCACTGTCTCAAACCTGCACTAGGTCACGTACATCCTGTGGTTCAGGATTACAAGACAAATACCAGTGTCACAAGCACAAAAAGAACTTGTGTTTACACAGGTTAGAACATTCCAGCTCCAGAAACGGCATGCCTGCAGTACTCTTGCTGGCTTCTAGACCCTTAAAGCAAAAAGTTGAGGTTTTAACAGTGTAACTGCAAGGCAGTGCATAACCTGTACTTGTGGGGCTGGAAACTGGGCTTGATTTGCTGCTATGAGCTCAAAATGCAACTTACCACCGATTTCTGGCCAGATTTTGTGCTTCCACTGGTCTAGACACACTACTACTATGAGGGTTACAGCAATCAGGAACAGCAAACGAAGGGAAGTCAGAGCAAAGAACCTGTGGGGAAGAAACCAACGAGTTGGTACCGGCCAGATATTTATGAGACAAAAAGGGGTAACACAAACCCACCTCAAACCACTCATTGAGGGGCAAAACTCAGCACCTGCTACTCCGTCAGCACACAGCGTGCCCCGGGGGCAGCTGCCGGGTGACTCCGGTTTTCCCGTGTCAGTTGTCCCGGGATAGCCCTGCTGTACAGCTCCTGTCCCGGGCAGGCTGCCCTCCCTCCCCTGCCTCAGAGCAGGCTGAGTTTTCCCGGCTGGTTTGATGCTCTCAGGTACAAGGAGAGCACGGGGACGGGGCTGCAGCAGACCCAGCGCTCCCGGTCCCTCCTGTCCGGAACGGGGCACGGAGCAAACCCGCGGCCCCTTACGGACCGCTCCTTCCCGGGGGCAGCTCCCCCAATCCCCCGGTGACGGAACTTGGTGGGGTTCGCTGCGCCACCCTATCCCGGTCCCGGTCCCGGCGCTCACCAGAACAGGCCGTGCACCGCCACCCAGCACAGCGCGCTGCGGCCCGGCCGCTCCCACACCAGCGCGGCCTGCACGGCGCCCAGCAGTGGCTCGTAGGGCCCGAGGCGGCAGCGCAGCGCCGCGCTCAGCGCCTGCACCCGCCGCTGCCGCTCGCCGGGCCCGGGCCCCACCGCCGTTGCCGCCGCCGCCATCGCTCCCTCACGGCGTCAACATCCGCCCGCCCGCCGCGCGCGCGCGCCCGCCGCAACCATGGCGGCCCCCAGCAACCGGCCGCGACGCCACTGCGCGCGCCGCCATCTTGGCGCACGCGCGGCCCACACCTCCTGCCGGGACGCACGCGCGTTGCCGGGGCGGCGCTGCCCCGGAAGCGAGCAGCGCGCACGCGCAGTGCCGTTGGCGCCGGCGGGAGACGCGGCGGTACCGGAGTCGGGCGGGGCGCGGAGCGGGAGCGGAGCCTCGGCCGCGATGCCGCGGGAGATCATCACCCTGCAGCTGGGCCAGTGCGGCAACCAGAGTGAGCGCGCCACGGCCGCGGCGGGCCCGGGGCAGGGCGCACCGGGCGGGGTCGGGATGCTGTGGTGGGTGGGGGGGGCAGTTAGCGGGGCCTGGCGGGACGGGGCGGGGCCTGGCGGGGCGGGGCCTGGCGGGACGGGGCGGGGCCTGCGGGCCGGGCCTTGCCCCGGTACCGGGCCCGGTGCCCGGCCCGTCTGAGCGCGCCTCCCCGCAGTCGGGTTCGAGTTCTGGAAGCAGCTCTGCGCCGAGCACGGCATCAGCCCCGAGGGCATCGTGGAGGAGTTCGCCACCGAGGGCACCGACCGCAAGGACGTCTTCTTCTACCAGGTACCGGCAACCCCGGGCCGCGCAGCGTGAGCTGCCCCGCTCCCCGCGGGGCTCCGTGCCCCGGCAGGCTCAGCTCGCTGTCCGTGCCCGTTCCACACCCCCGCGGGCACCGGGACCGTGCCGGTGCGAGCGGCCCAGCCCGGGCTCCCGCTCCGGGCTCCCGCCCGCGCTCCCGCGCTGTCCCTGGAGCGCTGTGGAGGCGGAGCAGAGGCACGAGGCTGCCATAGATAGTGCCTTATGTAAGCACCGGGAGTTCCTCCCCCTCGCCGGCTGGGAGAGCTCGGGGCCACAGAGACGCTGCACTGAGGATGGGCTGCACAGGAGCAGCCTCTCCCTCCTCCCCTCGCCGTGTGAGGCTCACCTGCAGCTCATGCACAGGAGCAGCCTCTCCCTCCTCCCTCTCACCTCACCTGCAGCCAGGGGTGGCTCATGCTCTAGGAAGGAGGTGGCAGCAGCACGGAGATCCTCTTGCTCCCGTTGTAGGCAGATGATGAGCATTACATCCCCCGGGCCGTGCTGCTGGACCTGGAGCCCCGTGTCATCCACTCCATCCTCAACTCCCCCTACGCCAACCTCTACAACCCAGAGAACATCTACCTGTCTGAGCATGGAGGGGGAGCTGGCAACAACTGGGCCAGTGGCTTCTCACAGGTACCACCAGCCCTAGTGCTGCTGGGTGAGACTCTTCAGCCCTGGGGTTTGTCCCGTGTCCCTGCCCTGTGTGGCACAGCACCACGCTGCCAGTCTGACTCAGCTTCACACTGAGCTTGAGCAGCTCTTGCCCATATTCTGTGTGGGAAAGGAGCAAAACCAGTCCTGATCTGTCTTGCAGGGAGAAAAGATCCACGAAGATATTTTTGACATAATAGACAGAGAGGCTGATGGGAGTGACAGCTTGGAAGTAAGTAAACAAGGGATTTGGATCTGGTGGCCCTGCCTGGTGCTTTCCCAGCTAGGTTGCTCTTTGTAAGGTTGAGCTCAGCACTCTGGTGGGCACAGACTTAGCTCAGTGAGCTTCTGAGCACAGAACATGTAGAGAGGAGATCTGGGGACAGATCTGTCCATCCCCATTCCACCTGCCAGCCTGCCCCAGAAGTTCTCTCACTGTTTGCTTATTTTTCTTTCCTCTGTCCATGTGAACCATACCCTGTGTGCAGACAGACAGGGCTGCCAGGTGCTCGTGTCAGGCTGTGACACGGCAGCAGGGGAAGGGAGAACATCACTAAAACAAGCTGGCAGGAGATTCAAGTGCCTGGTGTGGGAGCTGAGCATGTGGGAGCTGCCCTGGAGCCAGGCAGTGGGAGCTTGGCCTCAGTCATTCTAGAAGGAGGGAGGGATGTGAAGGAGCCAGGAAAGAGCTGAGAACGTGCAGTCCCATTTCCTGTGCCAGACTGGAGCCCGGAGGTGACATTGGAGCTGTTCCAATGCTGGTCTGGGTGGGAGGAACCTGAGTGCTCTGGAGCAGCTGTTGCACTTTGTGGGGTGTGCAGAGATGTGGATCCCACTGTGTGGGCAGCGGTGGCCTGAGGAGCTGCAGCTGCTGCTGGGCTCTGGAGGAGCTGGGGTTGAGCACCCAGGTCTCTGGCCCTGTCTGGCAGGTCTCTGCTGGAGGTAGCAGGGCTGACCCATTGTCTGCCTGCTCTGGGGCTGAGCTTCACCTTCAGCACCTTGCCTGCTGCTTCCTTCCAGGGCTTTGTGCTGTGCCACTCCATTGCTGGTGGAACAGGCTCTGGGCTGGGCTCGTACCTCCTGGAGAGGCTGAATGACAGGTGAGCAGAGCCCTGGACAGGTGAGCACAGCCCTGTCCCCTCCCCACGCCGCAGTGCCCGGCCCAGCCCGGGCAGCCTGCCTGGAGCTGGAGAGCGCTGACTCAGAGCCACCACCCCCAGCCAAACGCTGCCTTGTGCAATCCCTGGCATGCTGCCTGCACAAGGCTGGCTCCTGACACGCCTGGGGACTTCAGAGGCTCTGAAACTGGACTTGATCTGTCCAAGCTCTGCCTTCCTTCAGCCGTTCTTATCAGGCGGATACCCTGATGGTGCAGGGGAGGGTGGGAGGCTCTGGCTGAAGGCTGTGAGCTGCCATCCTGGCCTGTTGCAGCTTGCATCCTCTTGAAAAGACTTGTGAGCAGCTGCTTAATCAGCCTGTGGATGGCTCAGCCTCCCTGTAGCTCCTCTGGCAGGCAGCTCCTGTGCTGCTGGGGTAGGCATTGCTGGGACACATTCTCTCCCTCCCTGGGAGCCACTCTGGCTGCAGCTTTGGTGACTCACCCTGTCCTGAGCCCTGGAGACTGCTAAGGCAGCTTGTGGGAGGGGAGAGAGCAGCTTGATGGTGTTAACCCTTGAGATGCTGCACTTCTGTCTTACTAGGTATCCCAAGAAACTGGTGGAGACGTACTCAGTGTTCCCAAACCAGGATGAGATGAGCGATGTCGTAGTCCAGCCCTACAACTCTCTGCTGACACTGAAGAGGCTGACCCAGAATGCTGACTGTGTGGTAAGAGGCCCGTGGGGCAGCCAGCCCTGAGGAGGTGGCCCTGTCCCCACAGCTCAGAATTGCAGCCCATGCTGGGGAGATGAGCAAGCTCCAGGTGCTGCAACAAGCACACTCCAAACAGAGCAGCCAAGCAGATGTGGCCCCGGGGACCCTCACTGCTGCTCAGCCCTGCAGAGCTGCCTGGCATTTCTGCCTTGGCTCCAAGGCAGTGAGGACTGGCTGTGCTTCCTTTGGAGCTGTGCTGCAGCCCCTCCTGAATGCAGCATTTGCAGCACCCACAGCATCCCCAGCCAGGCAGCACCTTCACCCTGCACTGGGGCCTTTGGTCACATCTGACCAGACACTGCTCATCCCTACAGCTGCTCCCTGCATGTGGCAGTGCAGGAGCAGTTGCAGTGGAGCTGCTGCAGCTGACAGTGCTGGCCCAGGGGCAGAGCTCTTGGGGGGAGCATGGGGAGCTCAGCCAGGAGAGAGGGCAGAGGCTCCATTGACGGTGTCAGTTACGTGCCACACATGAATCAGCTTGTGGTTTCAAGTGTCTGCCGCTTGTGCAGAGGGCTGCCCTCAGGGCCTGTGCTGGACCACCAGTGCCCTGGGACACATGGCCAGGACTGGCCTTCCTCAGCTGCCTCAGGGGCCCTTCAGAGCCAGGTTTCTCTTGCAGGTGGTTCTGGACAACACAGCCTTGAATCGGATCGCGACAGACCGGCTGCACATCCAGAACCCGTCATTCTCACAGATCAACCAGCTGGTGAGAAGGGCTTTTCCCTCAGGAGAAGCAAGCAAAGGGTTTCCCTGCTGTGTTCACTTTAGTCTGAACCAGCTTCATGGGCTGGGCTCAGGGGTGATGGGCAGCCTGGAGCTGTGAGTGAGGGTCCAGGTGCCCCAGCTTCCCTTGGCCATGCCAGCACGAGGCAGATTTTGACACGCTCTGTGACCCTGTGCTGAGCCTGTCCTCTCCCCTAGGTGTCCACCATCATGTCTGCCAGCACCACCACGCTCAGGTATCCCGGCTACATGAACAACGACCTCATTGGGCTGATTGCCTCGCTGATCCCCACGCCCCGGCTGCACTTCCTCATGACGGGCTACACACCGCTCACCACCGACCAGTCGGTAAGGCAGCCCCGGGCTCTCCTCCCCATCCCCAAGGGCACAGAAGCTGCCACACTCACCTTGCAGCATCTGTCAGGCTCATCTCTCTGTGAGCTGTCGCTGCACGTCCCAGATCCCAGGCTCACTGTCCCAAATCCCAGCCCCACATGCTCACGCCACGTGACAGCTGCGTGTGCAGTGAATCAGACCTGAGCAGGCAGTTGTGCTTGTGCCAGGCTACCTGCTGCATGCATCAGGGTCTGGACTGGCAAAAGCCACCCTTAGCAGTGATGAGAGCAAGGCCAGGAGAGTGGCCTTGCCAGTCCTGCCACCCATGTGAGCCATCGGCTTTGGCAGTTTGGGTCTAAACACCAATGCTCGTTGTCACTGATGGTGGGCTACAGGTGTCAGACCCTACCTGAAGCACAGTCTGTGTCTGAGGGTGAATTTGCCACCCCTCTGCACTTCAAGTGCTGCTTCTTGCATTTGGCTGGTCCCTAACCAGTGCCCCCCAGCCCCTGGTGCCAGTGGGGCAGTTCTGTTTTGGGAGGTGCTCACCTGCACTGACCCACCACGGCCCGGAAGGAACTAACAGCTGCTCTTCTCCTCTCCCTGTGTGCATTTCCTCAGGATGTTTCTCAGAGAAGCAAATCTGAAAAACTGCTGGCTCTGAAAAGGGTATCAGTGTGTGATCTGTCCTCCAAAGGAGGAGTGTGGGCAGGGCTCAACCAGTGCAGGAGGGGGCTGTCACCTCAGCCAGCTGTCCCTGCTGTGGGCAGGCTGGGTGCTGGCCCTGGCTGTGGCCCCCCCTGGCCAGCAGCAGCTCTGGGCAAAGCCCTAACAGCACTCAGGGACAAGCTGCCCATAGCTCAGAGCTGGGCAAGGCAGGGAGGGCACACAGTGGGGAACAACTCCTTTGCTGTTGAACCCCCACTGCTCCCTGCCTGGCAGTGGGACAGAACCCATGTTTGACAGCAACAACATAAAACAGGTTCCTGTCCCTCTGCTCTCAGCTGAGCTTCACCCCCAGCCCCTGCTGTGCTGCAGGGTGTGGGGCAGACAGCCCCCATGCTGGAGCCTCCACTGACACTTTTTTTCTTGGCCTGGCTGTGCCTGTTGTGCAGTGTTGGGATTTCCCTGTCTTGCGTGTGGCTTTGCATGTGACTCCATCCCCTGTGTGAGGGCATTTCTGTCCAGCTGCCCCCTGCTCCTGTGTGAGTGTGTACCCGGCAGCAGGAGGGCAGGGAGCAGCACACCCCACTCCCTCTGACCTCTGGCTGGCCTGTGCAGGTGGCCAGTGTGAGGAAAACCACAGTCCTGGATGTGATGAGAAGATTGCTGCAGCCTAAAAACGTGATGGTGTCCACAGGGCGAGACAGGCAGACCAACCACTGCTACATTGCCATCCTCAACATCATCCAGGGGGAGGTGGATCCTACACAGGTGAGTCCCCGTGGCTGTTCAGGTACTGATGGCCGTGGTGTGGCACAGGGAGGAGCATGGTCAGTGTGCAGGGATCCTGGGGTGAGGCTAGGCAGTGCCTGAGAGCTGGCTTCAGATTGCTCCTTTGGGCTTTGCCTCATGGAAAGGCAGCAGTCATGCTGAAATGACTCCCCATGGCTGTGGGGAGCAGCTCCTGGCTCTGCTGCAGCCAGGCTGTTTGTCCCTCACCCTGCTGTCCCTTGCTGTTCTCATGCTTGCAGGTTCACAAGAGTCTGCAGCGGATCAGGGAGAGGAAGTTGGCCAACTTCATCCCCTGGGGCCCTGCCAGCATCCAGGTGGCTTTGTCCCGCAAGTCCCCTTACCTGCCCTCTGCTCACCGTGTCAGCGGCCTCATGATGGCCAACCACACCAACATCTCCTCAGTGAGTGCCTTCCCTGCCACACCCAGCACTGCAGCCCCAGACCTTGTGGTCCATCCCTCCTGTCCGTGGGCATTGTCCATCCTCCTGTCCCTGGGAATTCTCCCTGTCCCTGGCCATTGTCCATCCTCTGTCCCTGGGCATTGTCCATCCTCCTGTCCCTGGGCATTGTCCATCCCTCCTGTCCGTGGGCATTGTCCATCCTCCTGTCCCTGGGCATTGTCCATCCCTCCTGTCCGTGGGCATTGTCCATCCTCCTGTCCCTGGGCATTGTCCATCCCTCCTGTCCCTGGGCATTGTCCATCCTCTGTCCCTGGGCATTGTCCCTCTCCATGTCCCTGGGCATTGTCCATCCTCTGTCCCTGGGCATTGTCCCTCTCCATGTCCCTGGGCATTGTCCATCCTCCTGTCCCTGGGCATTGTCCATCCCTCCTGTCCCTGGGCACTGTCCATCCTCTGTCCCTGGGCATTGTCCCTCTCCATGTCCCTGGGCACTGTCCATCCCTCCTGTCCCTGGGCACTGTCCATCCCTCCTGTCCCTGGGCATTGTCCATCCTGCTGTCCGTGGGCATTGTCCATCCTCTGTCCCTGGGCATTGTCCATCCCTCCTGTCCCTGGGCATTGTCCATCCTGCTGTCCGTGGGCATTGTCCCTCTCCATGTCCTGGGCACTGTCCATCCCTCCTGTCCCTGGGGATTCTCCCTGTCCGTGGGCATTGTCCATCTCTGTCCCTGGGCTTCATCCATCTTCTCTTCATCCTGGGCCTGTCACAAAGCCAGGGATATGGGGGTGGGTGGCTCCCACAGGGCTCAGATCTGGCCCAGTGTCCTCCCAAGTCCTGCTGGCTCCTCTGGGAAGGGTCCCTGGGGAGCTGTGGCCGCCCTGACCCGGCGCTGCTCCCCAGCTGTTCGAGCGGACGTGCCGGCAGTACGACAAGCTGCGCAAGCGAGAGGCTTTCCTGGAGCAGTTTCCGCAAGGAGACATCTTCAAGGACAACTTTGACGAGCTGGACAACTCCCGGGAGATCGTGCAGCAGCTGATCGATGATATCACGCAGCCACACGCCCCGACTACATCTCCTGGGGCACGCAGGAACAGTGAGCGCCCTGCCGGGGGACGGGAAGCTCCGTGGCCACCCCCACGCACGCCGGCAGGGCTCGTCTCTGCCGTGCCCACGTTTGTCACCCCTCAGCGCTGCCTGGCGTGGCAGAGCCCTCGTGCCAGTGCTCCTCTGTGGAAAGCTCTCTGCTCTGGGGAGCTGCAGCTCCTCAGCGGGGCGCAGCCCCCGCCCCACCGTGTGCCCTGGCCCAGGACAGGACTGGGGCAGCTGCGCGCTCTGCTGGGAGGGAACCTCTGCCTGTGGGAGCAAGGCTTGCTGTGAGGAGGAGGAGGAGGAGGAGAGTGACCCTGGGGCTGGGAACAGGCCTGGCCCCCTGAGTTTGGGTGCACACAACCCCCCGTGGCCAAAGGCTCCGTGTGGCTGAGCTAGTCCTTGCCCTGGGCAGGAGCCTTGTTCCTCCTTGGCCAGATCAGGCCTGGGGCACGGGCTGTATCTATATTTTTGTAGGTTATTTTGCTTTAATAAAGGCTGTTCCTGCACTGATGCTGCCTGCATGACTCCAGATTGAACAGCCAGGCAGGGAAGGCAGATGCAGAGACTGGGGTTGGTGCTTGCTTGTCGGCTGGCCAGTCAGCCCTACTGCACAGGAGTACCATGACCACTGCTCACTGACGTGCCCTGGGGTGTGCAGGGCCAGCTCTGCCCCGGCTGGCAGTGCCATGGGGCCCAGGCAGCACTGGGCAACTGCTGCAGCAGAGCCAGAAATACTGTCAGGACCTGCCTGCACAGCTGACCAGGGCTGGCACTGGCACCGCCCTGCCTGCAGAGCACACAGCCACCCACATGCATCTCCTACAGCAGTGAGGCCCTGGGCAGGGGTGGCCGTGAGGGGCTGGGGGTGCCCTCACCACTCAGGGTCCGAGGCAGGGACAGCAAGACCAGGAAGGACATGGCTGGGAGGCCGTACAGCGTCAGGGGCTATGGACACCAGCAGCAGCTCTGGTCCTGACCTGTGGGAGTTGGGCTGTGGCCTGGGGACACTGGGGCAGTGCTGGCGTCATCCCAAGACCCAGGCAGCCCAAGGTGAAATTAGCATTTTCTCTTACCCTTTGGGGCACAGAGCAGGTGACTAAAAATACAGCCACGGTGGCAGCGTGGGCTCCCACGCCCTCTTTGGCAGCAGCCCCCGTGGCTGGGGCAGTTCCCCCCGCCGGGGCAGCCAGTGCCAGGGGCTGCCGGGGAGCCGGAGCTGCCTGTGCTCTTGGTGAAATGCCAAAGGTCGCCTGGCAATGACCAGAGGGACAGCAGTCCCTGCCCCCAAGGACACGCTGTGCTGCTCCTCCCCACTGCCTGTTCCAGGCCCTGCTGCCCTGGCTGCCCCAGGGATCCGACTGTCCCAGCCTCCCGCTGTCAACCCACGCTCCAGGACAGGAGGCCCAGCCTTTCCTTTGTGCATTTATTTAGAAAAACAACCAACCAACCCCCCCCATCCCAAGACAGAACCAACAAACTCTACAGAGGCAAACACTGAGGGGCCGAGCCCCAGCCGTACCAGCTGCCACTCCACCATCCACCCCTGTGACATCAACCTGGCCACAGGGCCACTGCAGAGCCCAGCCACTCATGCAGGAGGAGCCCGTGGCTCCCCAGGGCAGCTTGGCCAAAAGCCGCCCGCAGCTTTCCAGAAGGGGTGGGTCCAGAGGACGGACAGACAGACGATGGCACAGCACTACTGCCTGGTACCCTCTGCTTGCCCAGGGCACGAGCAGGGTGGCCAGGCAGCACAAGTGCTGGAGGCAAAGGCACCAGGGTAATGGGGGACAGGGACAGGCCTGGGGGCAGCGTGGGGAACCACAGTGGGCGGCCCCACTGCCCACCAGGAAAGTGCTGGGAGACGTGGGGCGCGCAGGCGTCTCAAAATAAATTAAGGGAATAGCCAGAAAGGCAATGGCAGTGGGGGAGCACGACCCCCTGGCCCCCTGCTCTCTGGAGCAGCTGGGGGCCAGCACAGAGCTGCCACTCGCTGCCAGGCTTGGCTGCCCTCCCACGCCGGCCACCGGAGCACCTGCGTGGCCACAGCAGCTGCTGGGCTAGCTGTGGGGGGAACCCACTGGTGGCCGGTGCTGCCAGGGCCCGGGAGCAGGGCAGAGCCCCGGGGGCAGCACAGTGGGCTCCAGAGTGGGGGGACTGCTGGGAGGCTCCTGGGGCGGGGCAGCCGCTGGGCAGCCGCGGAGGCGAGGTACGTCTTGAGGAGCTGGGCAATCTCATCCACCTGCAGGTAGAGGGGGCACAGGGGTCAGCGTGGGGCACCCTTGGTGAGAGGGGAGGCTGGAGGTATGGCAGCCCCTTACCTGGAGGTCTCAAAGAGCAGGTCTCGGTCCTCCACGGAGAGGCGGAAGGTGCTGCTGTCAGAGGCACCAAAGGAGGAGATGCGGCCGTAGCCGAAGCTGTCCAAGGGCTCGGGCTCTCCCGGCTTGTACAGCGAGACAGCCTTGGCCCCGATGCCCAGCCACAGGCGCTGGGGCCCGGCGCCCACTGGGCTCTGCAAAGGAGAGGGCTGTCAGCGTTGCCCACCGCCAGGGCTACCCCCGTACCACCCCCAGCCGGGGCCTCACCGCCTGCAGGTCCACATCGAAGAGCGTGGAGCCGAAGCCAGGCCACTCCCGCACCAAAGCCACGTAGGCGGCCATGGCCTCGGGCCGGCCCATGCCCTGCAGCAGCTTCCACTTCTCCACGATGGCAGCCATGGTGCTGGCGCCCTCCTCACGCAGCCGGCCCCGCAGGCGCTGGTCCCGGCTCCGCCCGCTGCTTGGCCAGCGCCTGGCCCCAGAGCCCCCCGGCCAGCAGCCCCGCGCGCAGCCGGGCGCCCCGGCACTTGGCCGGGGGCCGGTGGGGCAGGGGCGGCAGGCGGGCGTGCAGCACGTGCGGAGGGAAGAGCTCCTCCAGGCGCGGAAGGGCGCGTGGGTGGAGAAGTCGCTGTTGAGGCTCTGCAGGCGCAGGGCCGCCAGCGTCTGCAGCGTCTCCTCTGATGTGGGCACGTAGCCCCGCAGCACCATCTCGTGCGCCTGCCAGAGAGCGGGGTGAGCTGGCACAGCCAGCACGGCACGGCCACCACGGCACGGCCACCACGGCACCGGCCACCCCGGCGTGCCACTCACCTGCTCAAAGAGGAGGGCAAACTCAGGCTGTCCCGTGGGACGTTGTCCGTGTCCAGGAAGCCGTAGTGCTTGAAGCAGAGGCGGCACGGTGGGTCCTGCTCCCGGTCATCTCCAGCCAGGCTGCGGCAGACAGGAGCGGCTCCATCAGCTTGTGGACGTGCCCCATACCCATCTGTCCTCCCCCAGCCCATCTCCTCCGTAGGCAGCAGAACAGGACATTTACTTTTCAAACCTGGTGAGGACATCAGCCAGCAGTGTGGCACTGCCCACTGGCTGCTCCCGTCGCCGGGACTGCTCGTAGAGCGCAAAGAGGTTGGGGCTCTGGGACAGCCCCAGGCGTGACACAAGTTCCTGGGCCACCTGGGCGAGACAAAGGCAACCGATGGTGACCACGTGTTCCTGGCCACGGCACTCAGGGCTGTAAAGGGACACAGATTGGTCATGGTGGGCAAAGGCAGACAGCCCCTGGCCCCTTTCCACCACGGCTCAGCTGGGAGAGAACCTGCTCACCTGCTGTGGCACACTGCCCACCCAACCCTGCGCATCAAAATGGCCCCAGCCCCCTGCTTGGCACAGCCATAACCCCTCACCTCCTCAGCGGTGGTGTGGGAACTGATGGCCACACTGCAGGCAGGTGCCCCAGGGCAGTGCACTGTGCAGATCATCTCTTGCCGCTGCATCAGCACCAGGATCTCCTCCAGAGAGGGCACACACTCCCTGCCCTTCGTCTTTCCCAGCGCCTCTCGGATGAAGCAGGCGTACTTGGCCATCTCCGAGGCAGGGAAACGGTTCTCTGTCCTGCAAGAAATGCCAGGACGATCAGGGTGCCAACTGACCTGGGGGGTGCCCGGCACCGGGTGAGCTCCCTGGCACTCACCTGTCCAGGTGGAAGCGCAGGAAGCGCAGGACAGGCGGGGAGGGCAGGAAGGTGCAGCTCATGCAGGTGAGGAGCTGCCAGTAGTGCAGGTCGCCCTGCCCGCCCGGCGCCGGCGGCTCCGTAGTCTGCTTCACCAGCTGGCAGTAAATCTCATCCACCAGCGGGGGCAGGTCCAGGCAGGTCTGCAGGACACCCTGCATCAGCGGCACCGGGTCCCGCTCTGACTCCAGCTGCTGCAGCGAGTTGAAGAGCTTCACAGCCTCGTCACGCAGCGTGGTGTAGCTGCGGGGGCCAGGGGCTGTGGGATGGGATAGGAGTTACAGCCCCGTGGTGTAGCTGTGGGGCCAGGGGCTGTGGGATGGGATCAGGTTAACAGCCCCGTGGTGTAGCTGCGGGGGCCAGGGGCTGTGGGATGGGATCAGGGTTAACAGCCCCGTGGTGTAGCTGTGGGATGGGATCAGGGTTAACAGCCCCGTGGTGTAGCTGTGGGGCCAGGGGCTGTGGGATGGGATCAGGGTTAACAGCCCCGTGGTGTAGCTGTGGGATGGGATAGGGGTTAACAGCCCCGTAGTGTAGCTGTGGGTCAGGGGCTGTGGGATAGGACGGGATAGGGGTTAACAGCCCCCATGGTCCTCTCCAGGACGCCCTGCCAGCAGCTGGGCACTGTCCTCACAGCCAGGGCCAGCCGGGCCCCAGCCCAGTGCCCACCTGCCCTGCACAGCAGCCATCCCAGCCATCCCTGCTGCCAGCCTAGAGCGCAGGACCCAGCTCTGTGCCCCCCAGCTGCCGCTCACCGCTTTGGTCCAGGCTGCCGTAGGGGAAGGGCAGCAGGGGGGCGTAGAGGGGGCCACTGGTGTAGCGCAGGATGGGGTTGCAGCGATAGATCTGCTCCAGAACCTCGGGGCTGTCTCTGTGCTCCTGGAGGGCAAAGCAACAGCTGCAGAGGGGTAACCTGGCACAAACCCCCAGCCACCACCCTGGGGGGCACGTGAGGCCCCAAATACCCACCCCAATGCTGCCTACAGCTGTGGGCACGGGCAGCCCGGTGCCTGGGCTCACCTCAACATCCCGCATGAGCAGCTGGGTGGGTGTTTGGACGGGAGCTTTGCTGTCAATGACCTTCTGCACGGCACACACCCAGCGCACGGCCTCGTTTGAGGTGCTCCGTGTACAGGCGGTAGCAGTGCTTCCTGCCAAACACCGTCACGCTCCAGTAGCCTGCAAGGCACAGACCCGCTCACCCACTGCCCACCAGCACCCCAGCCAGGCTGGCTCAGAGCCCCAGGGCTCAGCACAGCCTCTCCTCCGGGCTAAACAGGCCCTCAGGGCTGGGAGGGTAACGCAGGGTACAAGTTGTGCCGGGAAGATGAAGCCCGGCCAAGGGGAATGGGCACCTCACCCGTCTCCTTGCTAGAGCTGCTTGTCTGGCCAGAGCACAGAGCAGAGGCTGGTGAGCACCAGGGAGCCCAGGCGCCTGGCCCCCTTCTCGTTGCTGCTGTAGTAGTCCAGGGAGTCGGGAGTCAGCACGAACCAGTACTTGCGAGGGCGGATCCAGGGCGTCTTCATGCAGCCCCGCATCTCCCGCTGCAGCCAGCCTGGGAAAGGGAGCCCTCAGCCTCACTGACATCCACCCCACCGGCTTCTCAGCACGGGGAAGGGTCTGCACGGGTCTGAGCATCCCTCTGGGGGGGCACCAGCCACAGCTGGGGCACAATCCCACCTTTGACGAGCGCGTCAGGCTCGTCCTCCACCGGCCCTGGGCCCTTCTCCACGATGAGGCTGGCGCATCTCCTCTGCGACAAGCAGGGACCTGAGGACAGCATGGGGCTGAGCTCAGGCACCCACGGGGGTCTCTCAGAGCCCCTGAGCAGGGAGCTGGCCTCGGGGCTGGGATGAGCTGGGTCCCGAGGGGCTCTGGGCACCCCACAGCCCTGCGGTGGGAACGGAGTCATTGGGTGCAAATGACCCCGGCTAAAAATAAGCTGTTTGCAGTCTTGGCCCTGCCAAGGAATTCGGAAAATGAACAACCAGGAAGGAATGTTGGCAGCAGCGTCAGAACTGCGCGTTCAGCGAGCGAGCAGGCCCCTGTGCCCCGGCACCCGACTTCCTCAGCACCGAGCACCCCAGGGCACAGCCTCTGCTGATGGACACAGCCTGGCAGAGCCTCCTGGCACAGGACGAGTCATGCACAGCCCCATCAGCTAAGCCTGAGGCAGTCAAGCTCTCCGGCACGGCAGGGGGATGGAGACATGCCTGAGGATGCGCCAGGGATGGGGACAAGCGCGGCAGTGCCGGCTCTGCCACTCCCTGCTCCAGCTAACAGAGCAGCACAGCCTGGTGCTAGCTCGGTGGGCAGGATGGTGGAGCACACTCCCACAACATGCCAGTCCCTCAGCTCCTGCAGCACCACGCAGGGGACACGAGGCAGGGGAACACTCACCGCTCCGAGCCACTGCTGCTACGGGTGGGCTGGCTCAGGCTCACCTCCAGGGATCCCTGGGGAGGAAGGAGACATCTCAGCCCCACGGTCCATTACCTGGCACCCCATGCGATGAGGGTGAGGCATGACTGTGTGCCTCCTCCTCCTCCTCATTAACCCAGCTCTGGGCCCAGAGAGACAGGCTCACAGCCCGCTGCCATGGGGCAGGAGAGCCCTGGCACCCCCAAGGCCACGGCAGGAACCAGGGCTGCAGCTGGGGCGCCCCGGGTGCGGGGGCAGCCGGCGGGCGCGCTGGCCGTGTGTCCTGAGCTGACCCAGCTGGCTGAATACCGTGCAGAATTGCACAAGGTCAGTGCTGAGTAATACGCTTACGGCACAAAGTCCCATTGTAATGGGGCCGCTGACTTCCTGCCCGCGGCGGTGGGACGCAGCGCTGGGAAGTCCCTGGCCCTGCAGTGGGACAGGGTCAGTTCCTCCTCACGCAGCACAGCTTGACATGGACAGTGCCACTCACGTGACGGCCCTGGCACACATGCCGGGACACGAGGCCGAGCCCAGGCACAGGCAGGCACCGGGCCGGGCACGGCGCCCGGCGCAGCGGGGTGCGGGGACATGGAAGCACCGGCAGCGCTGTCCTGGGAGATGCACGGCAGCTCCTGCCAGCTGCAGCCCAACGGGGCAGCCAGAGGGAGGCTCGGCAGGCCAGAGCACGCAACGCCAAGAAAAAGAGACAGACGCTAAAAATAGTGTCAGGGAAGGGGGAGCCGCCGCAGGTATGGCCGCGCTGTGGGGCAGGGCCGGGCGCCGCTGACCTGTGGCATTAAGGGCACCTGTCACACAGCGCTGCTGCCCAAGCACAGGGCCAGCAGCTCCAGACACTGTCCCACCGGGGAGGGCCTGACACGGAGGCAGTGCCCGGCTTCTCGCGGGCAGCGCAGGGGAGGCAGCGGCGGCAGCCGGCTCTTTCTCAGGGATATAAATAAACAGGAGAGGAGCTGCGGCGGCAGGGCCAGGGGAGCTGCTCCCACGCTCCCACCAAGGGGCGGCTGACACCGCGGCTTTCCAAGGACCCCCTGGCCACAGCAAAGGGCTCTCGGGGGAGCTGGCGTCACCAGTCGCCCACGCCAGCCCGGAGCCAGCGCGGCCCATGGGATGCGGGAAGCCCAAAGACGGTTCCCTACGTAGTTGTGCCCTTGGCACTGCCACCAGCCCCCAGAGGGCCCAGCTCCAGCTCTGTCACTGTCCCCGCGGGCTGGCGCTGCTGTGAAAGGGGACCTGCTGCTAAAGGACCGACAGAGCCAGGGCCGTGCTGCAGCCCCGGCAGCGGGCAGGGGAGAGGGGGCCGCAGCAAGCGGGACCGGGCAGTCGCCACCCCCTGCGTGCCCCGAGTCCGGGCAGGGACCCACGGCCCTCGGAGCAGGAGAGCGGCGGGACAGAGCGGAGCTGCCCCCGCAGCCCGCGCTATCGGCCGCCGCACACGCAGCCCGGCCGGAGGAAGCACCGGTTTCCGCCGCTCCGTTTCCCTCCAGAGAGGAAGCAGCCGGAGAGGGGAGATCCAGGCCCGCTCCCCGCGCCCGGCACGTGCTCCCGGGACAGCCCCGCTCCGCTCGGCGGGGCCCCCGCCGCGGCTTTGGCACGGAACCCCGCGGCCCCCGTCCTAAGGAGCGGGCAGCCCTTAGGGGCAGGAGCACCCGGCGGTTCGGTCGGTCCTGCCCCGCGGGCCCGGGACCTCCGCGCCCGCCCGGAGCCTGCCCTGGGCTGCGTCTCGCCCGCACCCACCGGAGCGACCCACCCTGCACCCCGCGCCCAGCGGGACCGTCCCGGCCGCGCGCCCCCGCCCGGCCCGGTGGCCGTCCCGGTGCCGGCCCCACCTGGTCTCCCTGGGCGCGGAGCTCGAAGGACGCCTCCTCCTCCTCTTCGGCCTCGCCGTCCGCCTCCCGCTCCGCCTCGCCGTAGTCCCGCCGCAGCAGCGTGAAGCCCCGCCGACAGCACAGCAGCCACCACAGCCCGCCCGGGAACGGCATCGCCCCGCCGACACCAACGGGACGACACCGGGACGCGACGGGACCGGCCCGCCCCGCGCACCGGCCGCCGGCCCCGCCGCCGCCCCGGGCGGGCCGGGCCGCGCGTCACCGGGCGCCGCCAATCGCCGCGCGCGGCCCGGGGCGGAGCTCCCGCCCGGGGCGGCGGGGCCGCCGGTGCGTCACGGCGGGGCGGGG
Organism: Calcarius lapponicus; assembly: GCA_039654755.1. Classification (NCBI taxonomy): domain Eukaryota; kingdom Metazoa; phylum Chordata; class Aves; order Passeriformes; family Fringillidae; genus Calcarius; species Calcarius lapponicus. The sequence goes on along the minus strand of JBBFKN010000011.1, from coordinate 3,659,089 downwards.
GCAGCGCGGGGCCGGGCTGCGCTACGGACGATGCTCCCGGAGCCGCCGCCGCCGGTAGGGTGCACCGGGCACCCTCGGCACATCACGGGGGCGCCGTCACCGAGCGCCGCCTGCACCCGGTGTGGGCACCGGCACCGGGCACGGGCCCCTGCTCTGCCCCGCGGCGCCCGCAGCGTGCGCTGCCCTAGCTCCGGCAGCGCTGGCGCCTGTCCCAGCATGGCGACTCAGCCAAGTGTGTGCCAGCGGGCAGCACCGCGGGCTCTGTGCTCGGGCAGGAGGGCACCGTGGGCAGGAGGACACGGTGGGCAGGAGGACACCGTGGGCAGGAGGGCACCATGGGCAGGAGGACACGGTGGGCAGGAGGGCACCATGGGCAAGGAGGGCACCGTGGGCAGGAGGGCACCATGGGCAGGAGGACACGATGGGCAGGAGGACACGGTGGGCAGGAGGGCACCATGGGCAGGAGGGCACCCTGGTTAGGAGGGCACCGTGGGCTCCGTGCTCGGGCAGGAGGACGCCGTGGGCAGGAGGGCACCATGGGCAGGAGGACACGGTGGGCAGGAGGACACGGTGGGCAGGAGGGCACCATGGGCAGGAGGACGCCGTGGGCAGGAGGGCACCATGGGCAGGAGGGCACCATGGGCAGGAGGACACGATGGGCAGGAGGGCACCATGGGCAGGAGGACACGATGGGCAGGAGGACACCATGCCTGTCCTGCAGGCCCTCATAGTAACTTTCCACCAAGCAGCTGGTGAAGGCGTTCATGGTCACCCTGTGTGGCTCAGCTCAGCCCTGGCGCTGCCCAGGGGCAGAGGGTCTGTAGTACCCTCGAGCCATGGGTGCCATGGCAGCGTCCAGGCTCCGGTCCCGCTCCCGAAGCCCCAGGAGCTCAGGCTCTGGCTGTGCTGCAGCTGTTGGGTCAGCGCCGTCCCTGGGAGCCTGTGGCTGCTGGGATGTGCAGGCAGGAAGCTCCGGCTGCCAGCTCCCCTCCCACGCAGCCTGCTCTGGATTGCGCCTGGGGCTGAGCCCCTGGTGTGGGGCCGGCTGTGCAGCCAGGCCAGCAACCAGCGCCCAGCAGAGCCCACCAGCTGAGGGGGCATCGGAGGACCGGAACGGGACCGCCCCAGAGCACAGGCTGGGTGGGCAGCAGGGGCAGCTGTGCTGTGTGGCCAAGAACGGCCCGAATCTGGCTCTTGATCCCCACCGAGGCTGTGGGGGACAGAGGCCCATCACTCTGCCTCTGCAGCTGCTGAGTCAGCAGTAACCTGCTTCTGGCCCAGCAGTAGGTGAAGCTTCTGGAATGGCTTCTTCCAGTCGAGACCTGGGCTAAGCCCAAACAGAGCAGGGGTGAGCAGGAAGCAGCAGGACCAGGAGGTTCTTCCTGCATGCCCAGCTCTGCTGGGAGGCTCCATGAGCAGCTGCACCACAGCCAAGCCCAGTCCTGTTCCGTCACTGTGGAGCGTTTCCTTAGCCAGCCCTGGTGATGAGGCACGGCCATGGCACCGTGTGCCAGCCCGTGGGACAAGTGTCGCTCGCCATGTCCCAGCCCGTGCTCCTGTGCTGGTCACCACGTGTCCGGGCCGGGCCAGCCCCAGCACAGCACCCCGGTGCCGCGGAGCCTCGGGGCCGGGTTGTGTCCCAGGAGCTCGTGGGGGGAGTAAGGAGGGGAGACAAACCTCCCTCTGCCCCCGCCCTGGGGTGCAGGACCCACGGAGGGATTTTCCGGGGTGGGGTGGGTCTCTGCTGTCCCCTGTCTGGGAGCTCCGTGTCCCTCCAGCGGCGGGGACGAGCGGGGGCGACCAGGAGCCGTGAGCTTCTGCTGCCTCCTGCAGGCATCGCCCGCCGCTGCCCGTGGCCACGGAGCTCCGCAAAACCCCCGCACGGAGACCACACTCGCCCACCGGGACTCGCTGGGTGTTTATTGCGAGAGTGAGAACCAGCTCGCTCGTTGTTTATTGTGAGAGTGAGACCAGCTCGCTCGGTGTTTATTGCGAGAGTGAGAACCAGCTCGTTGCGGATTTATTGTGAGAGTGAGAACCAGCTCGCTCGGTGTTTCTTGTGAGAGTGAGACCAGCTCGCTCGGTGTTTATTGCGAGAGTGAGAACCAGCTCGCTCGGTGTTTATTGCGAGAGTGAGAACCAGCTCTTTGGGGGTTTATTGTGAGAGTGGGAACCAGCTGCCTGCCTGGTCCCAGTGTCGCACCCACCGGAGCACGCACACACCGCAGGGTCTCTGCAGGGACCGCGGCTCGCCGGGCAGTGCGGGCACTCGCAGGGCGTGCAGGCGCTGCGGGGCTGCTCTCCCCTCTGCCCCGTGCGCCTTGTCCGGCGCTGCCCAGGTCCCGCTGCTCCCCGGGGCAGCTCTGCGCACGGACGGGGTTGTCCCCGCGGCGTGGCGGAGGCACCGAGCCCGGCGGCACCGGGCTCCTACAGCACGTCCCAGCCGCTGGAGAGCGATGTCCGCCGGCGGGGACCGGAGCGGCGCGGGCCGAGGGACCCCACACAGTCGCTGGCGAGCAGCCGCAGCTCCCGGCGGAAGCGCTGGCCGAGGAAGGCGTAGAGCAGCGGGTTGAGGCAGCAGCGCAGGTACGCCAGCCCGCCCGTCACCAGCAGCGCCAGGTCCTTGCGGCGGCTCTGGGCGCAGCTCATCTCCCAGGGGAGCAGCAGCTCGGCCGCGTCCAGCAGCACCATCACGCTGTGGGGCAGCTGCAGGGCCACAAACACGAGCACCAGGGCCAGCAGCACCCGCAGAGCCCGCTGGGGCTGGGCACCGCGGGCCGCCAGCAGCGTCCGTGCCACGGCCGCGTAGCTGCTCGTCATCACCAGGCAGGGCACGGCGAAGCCCAGCAGCACCTGCAGCAGGTTGGTGGCGCCGCGGGCTGCCCGTGAGACCTCGCGGGGAAAGACCACGCGGCAGAGGCGGAGGTCGCGGTGCTGCTCCGGCCGGCTGTAGATGAGCTGGGGCAGCGCCAGCAGCGTGGCCAGCGCCCAGGCCAGCCCCGCCGCCAGGCAGCCGAGCCGGCGAGCCCGGGGCCGCAGGCGGCAGGCGGCCGGCACCCGCACGATGGCCACGTAGCGATCCACGCTGATGAAGGTGAGGAAGAGGAAGCCGCTGTAGAAGTTGAGGGCGTAGAGGCCCTGCAGCGCCTTGCAGGCGGCTGTGCCCGCGGACCAGGCCTGCAGCGTGTCGAGGATGGCGAAGGGCAGCGTCAGGAGCAGCAGGAGGTCGGACAGGGCCAGGTGCAGGAGGCAGATGTCGGTGATGCTGCGTGCCTGGCGGTAGCGGGTGTGTGTGAGCAGCACCAGCGCGTTCCCCACTGTGCCCAGCGCCGCCAGCAGCAGGTACACGGCAGGCTGGAAGGTGCGGGCAAAGCCCTGCACCGCCTGCTTCTCACAGAGCTCAGGCAACAGGCTGGCCCCGCTCGAGTACCAGTCCTCCCAGGGGTAGAAGTCAATGGTGGTCGTCAGCTCTGTGGAGAAGGGGCTGGGAGGCACCTGTGCAGAGGGAGGCTCGGCAGGGGTGGCCCGGCCATGGGGTGCAGAACCTGGGGCAGCCCTTCTCCACGAGCATCACCACGGGGAGCCCTGGGCATACCCAGGACAGCCCTGCTCCACCAGCCTCACCACGAGGAGCCCAGCCCAGGTGTGCCGCAGCCCCCACCCCTGGCTCTTGTTTCCATCTCACATCCACCCCGCAGCAGTTAATTTTGGTCATTTCAGCACTCAGTCATTGCAAGAGCGACCACAGAGGCTTCCTGAGAGGCCTCTTCAAAGATCTAGTGGAAGGACGTGACCCCAGCCATAGCATCACAGCATCCCCAGCACAGCACCTTGTCCCATGAACTCATCCTGCATGTACCAGGGAGCTGCTCTGGGGCTCAGCACCCAACCTATGGCCCTGGGCAGTTGAGTCTTGGGGATCCACACCAGCATCCCCAGGTGCCCAAAGCCCCCACGCACCACTCTGGGGAGCCCAGACTGGGCACAGCCTGCACTGCCCGGTCCTGCTTCCAGACAGGGAGCTCCTGCCTCACCCAGGGAGCACAGTGCTCCCACCTCCCAGCTGCTCACCCCCTGGGGCAGCAGGCAGTGCTGCAGCCTGGTACTGGTCAGCTGGGACCCCCGCTGACCTGGAGATCAGGATCTGACACTCTCTGACTCACCGTAGCCTCATATCAGCAATTTCACTCTGGCCCCTCTCAGTGAGACCAGGCAGTGGGACTTGGGCCCCTCAACTGCTCTGGGGCTGCAGCTGGGACCAGAACCCAGTGCCAGGGCAGGCTGGCTCTCCAGCAGCTCCTCCAGACCCTTTGCTGCTCAGGGCCTGGAGCACCAGGCACCACCCTGATTCCCCAGGGTTTTGCCTTTCAGTCTGAACCCACAGAACTCACTAAAAAAAATAGGAAAAGCCAGTGATGGGGGGTCCTGCCTGGCACCCAGCAGACCCCTCACCCTGCAGCCCCCTTACCTGCTCTGTCATTGCCGCTTTCCCCTGGCCTCTGGGCCTGAAGCTGTTGATGTCTCAGCTTTTCTAACCTGTGGTTTGACCACGTGCAGCTCCCAAAACCGAAAAATGCAGAGCAAAGGCTCAGCCCTGAGGAGGAAGGCAAGGGGTGTCAGGTGCGATCTCACTGTGGAGCTTTAATGAATCTTTTACTCTGTTCATCTTTTACATCTGCACACTGGGGACGGAAATAGCAGCTCTGCTCAGTCTCTGTCATCTGGGTGTGCAGGACAAAGCTGGGAGCACCCAGCCAAGGGAGCAGGGTCTGGCCAAGGGCATCCAGCACATGCAGGAAACCCCAGCCCACCCCAGGGCTGTTGTTGGCTTCTGCAGGACCAGAGAGAATGGGGACAATGCACAGAGTTGGGGCTGCTGTGGGCTGGCACTGAGCTGGGCACGGGCAGGGTGGTCCTCAGGGAAGATCAGCAGAGCCCTGTCTGGTCTAGGGTTGTCTTTTCGGGATGGCAAACGTGCTGGTGCCACAAGCTGGGGTGGCTGCTGGTGCAGGGCACTCACCCAGGGCTCCCAGCCTGGTGCTGCATCCCCACAGTGCCTGTTGCTGGTTGTTGACAATTCCCAGCTCCTCATTAAAAAGCAGATTAGTTCCTGTGGGGCAGAGCCCCCATTTCCTCTCCTCAGGGGGGAGAAGATTGATCCCTAGCTTTGATGGGCTCCTGGCCATAATCCCTCAATCCCCCTTTCTCCCAGCTCCAGCTGTCTTTGCCATGGCTTATCTCCACCCTGCCCTCGGCCCTCCTGCTGCCTCCAGACAGGATCCTGGCTGCTCCCTGTGGGGCTGGGGAGCTGCTGCATGAAGAGCAGCCAGCACAGGTGCCCCCAGCATCCAGAGGGCCCCCAGGGCTCTTTGCTGGAGGGTCTCTTCCCCCTCTCCTGCTCTTTCTGCAGTGCAGGGATGCTAACTGCAGGTCTCTGCCCTGTGCTGGCTCTGGGGGTGCCTTCCTGCACCCTGCATCTGGGGGGAACAGGAGGGAGGAGGCTCCTGGGGCCAGAGCAGGGATTCCACACGTCCCTGCTGGGGCTGTCACAGATCTGACCCAGCCCAGGGTCAGGACATGGGGCTGTGGCCAGGGCAGGCAGCCCCTGGGGTGTCAGGGTAAGGCCAGGGGGGCTCTGCCTCTCCTGGGATGGACCTGCGGGCACTGCCGGGTCTGGGGGCCAGGAGGGAGGGTGACAACGTCCCCAGCTCACAGTTCCAGCTCCTGGTAGCAGAACTGGTGCACTGCCAGGTGTCCCACGTCCCTGCCACACCTGGGGCTTTCTGTTCTCTCTGCCTGCCCGGGCAGGGAGGAGGCTCAGCCCCGGCTGCCCCAGCTGCTTGCTGCCCTGCCCGGGCAGCCGGCCTGGCACATTCTGCCAGCTCTGGAGCCACCGGTGCTGGGCACAGCCTGGCCCTGCTCCTGCCCAGAGCCATCCCCGTCCCCCGGGACTACTCCAGGCCCCCGGGACAGCAGCACTCCCGCTGTAGGGTATGTAGGGCACGCAGGCGCCAGCCCCCCCAACCCCTCTGTGGGCGTCTGGGGGTGGTTGAGAGCAGATACGAACTAAATCCCTTCTTCTGCACCACTGGAGAGAGCGGCGACCCCGAGACCTGCAGGCCTTAATCCCCGGCTTGATTACAAACCCTCCACATCTGCTGCGGGGGGGGCTGCGGGCGCCGCTCCGACCCTCCCCGAGCGGCGGCTCGGAACGGGCACTGCCTGGGAACCGAGCGGGGGTGCCCGGGGAGCTCCAGCACAGCCTCCCGGTGCCCGGTACCGCACTCACAGCGCCCCGGTACCGCCCGGTACCGCACTCACAGCCGTGCCGAGGAGCGGGGAAATCGCGCTCCCGGGCGGAGCATCTCCCGGGGGCGCGGCGGGGCTGGCCGGGACTCTGCGCCGCGCCCGGCCCGGCCCGGTTCCCCCCCGCCCCGTGGGCGGAGCCGCCGGCCCCGCTCCGCCGCGCGGCTGCAGCACCGGGAGCGGCGGCGCCGAGGGGCTCGGGGCGCGCAGCATGAGCGCCCGCCGCCTCTTCGGGCTCTTGCTCGCCGCCTGCGCCGCCTTCCTGCGCCCCGGTCCCGGCTGCCTCGCACGTAAGTGGGGCCGCAGTCCCGGCGGCGGCCGCTCCGCACTGCGGGACCGCGCCCGCCGCCCCGTCCGCGCATCCCCGAGCAGTCCCCGCATCCTCCGTTCCCTCGGGCGTCCCCTCTTCTTCCCCGGGCGCCCCCCGGCATCCCTCGGGACCCTCCGCCGCCGCCGCTCGCGCCGTTCCCAAGGTCACCGCAGGACGCGGCCGTCCGGGCTCTCCCGCCGACCGCGCCCCGCCCGGGGCGGCCCCGCCGCAGCCCCCCCGCCGGCCGCAGCCCCCGGGGACCCGGGGCAACCGGGACAACCGGGGCGCCCCGAGGCTCCGGCATGCCCCGGGATGCCCCGGGATGCCGAGGAGAGCGGGGACGCCCCGCGGGAGCTGCCGGGCTCTGCCAGCACCTCGGTCAGCGCCGCCGCCCGCCGGGCTGGCCCCGCCGCGGGGCTGCACCGGGCCCGACCCCACACCGGGGCTGGGGGCAGCCGCTCGGGAACGGGAATCGGCGAGGCCCCGGTCGCACCGGCAACTCCCCGTAGCCCCCTGAAACGGCGCCCGGAGCCCCTTCCCCGGGGCCGCGGCGAGGGGCATCGAGGCGGGGGTCGGTGGTACAGGGGAGGGCAGAGTCGGGGGGCGGTGGGCCGGGGTTGGTGCAGCACAGTTCCTACAGTGAGAGCTGGGGATGCTCCTGAGCTTCCCGGGCTCCGTCCGACCCGGGAAGGGAGCCTGAAAGATGTTCGAGACCCCGGCCCCTCCGAAGGGTCTTTTGCTGGTGCCGCGAGGGTTCGCCCGGGATCCCCCGGGATCCCACGCGGGATCGTTCCCCGCCGGGGCGGGGCAGAGCGGGGGTCCCGTCGCCCACGTCAGTGCGGAGGCGGCTGGGTGCCGGCGCCGGGCCCGCAGAGGTGTGTCAGCTCCGCTGCAGTGGGAGGGGAGAGCAAAGCGGGGCCGGCCCGAGGGAGCCCAGAGGGTCCGCAGGGCTGGGGAGCTCCCACAGGGCCACTGCCCAGCTCAGGGCTCCGAGGCCGCCCCCAGCTCCATTCTCCCCTCAGGACCCTGCTATGATGAGCTCGTTGCTCCTCTCTACTCCTACTCCATCGGTGCCTCCTCCAGATACAACATCTTCTACTCGGCCAGCTTCGCCCGTCTGCACAGTGAGTGCCCCCCCAGGGCAGGTGGGCAGGGGGTGTCCCCGGCCGGGTTTTGCCTCCCGCGGGGCTGAGGGGCCCGGTCAGGCGCTGCGGTGGGGCCGAGCAAGCAGCCGCAGGCGCTGAGCTGCTCCCCCCGCAGGCACCAGCGGCTGGTCCCCCGACCCCCGGGACAAGCAGCCCTGGCTCCAGATCGACCTGATGCAAAAGCACCGGATCAACGCAGTGGCCACGCAGGGAACCTTCAACACCTACGACTGGCTCACACGCTACATTGTGCTCTATGGAGACCACCCCACGAGCTGGAAACCCTTCTTCCAGCAGGGCAGCAACTGGGTAGGGGGGAGCCCGGGCTGGGAGGGGGCTCTCTGAGGTGGGTAGAGGCCCCTGACTCGGAGCAAGGCGCTGACAGGGACCCTTCATCCCCAGACATTCTTTGGGAACGTGAACGAGAGCGGGGTGGTGCGGCATGACCTGCATTACCCCATCCTTGCACGGTACATTCGCATCATTCCCGTGGCCTGGAACCCCCGTGGGAAGATTGGGCTGCGCCTGGGCCTCTATGGCTGCCCCTACCGTGAGTACCTGGCCAGGGGCTCCAGCAGCCCTGCCTGGTGGGATCCTGGCTCTGGCACACCTGGAAAGCTCTCCCAGAGGGGGTTGTGCCCAAACACCCTGCGGCCGTGGCAGCAGAAGGGTGTGTTCCCCGTGCCAGGGCACCTGCTGCTGCAGGCAGTGACATGGCTGGGGCTGCTCTGCTCTCCCCAGGGTCCCACGTGCTCTACTTTGACGGGGACGATGCCATCTCCTACCGTTTCCGAGCCAAGAGGGTCAGCACCTTCGAGGATGACATCTCCTTCAACTTCAAGACGCTGGAGCAGGATGGGGTGCTGATGCACGGGGAGGGCTCCCAGGGTGACTACATCACAGTGGAGCTCAAACAGGCCCAGCTCCTCCTGCACATCAGCTTAGGTGAGCCGGGACCAGGGGCCGGGGGCGTGGGGCCAGGGGGCCACGGGCTGATGCTGGTCCTCCCCAGGCAGCAGCCCACTGCACGCCAGCGAGGGCCACACCACGGTGGCCGTGGGCAGCCTGCTGGATGACCAGCACTGGCACTCCCTGCACATCGAGCGTCTGGGCCACTACGTCAACCTGACGCTGGACGGGGAGGTCAAGCGCTTCCGCTGCCGCGGCACCTTCGACCAGCTTGACCTGGAAACTGAGGTGGGTGCGCGGGGCAGGGGCTGCCAGGATGCTGATGGTGCCCTCCAGAGAGGGGTTGACGCCCTCCCTCTGCCTGCCAGGTGTTCTTTGGAGGGGTGATCGACCACGACAAGCAGCACCTCACGTACCGGCAGAACTTCCGGGGCTGTGTGGAGAACATCATGTTCAACGGGGTCAACGTCGCCGACCTGGCCCGGCACCGGCGGCCCAACATTCGCTTCGAGGTCCAGCCTGGGGGGTGGCCCCTTCTCTCCCTGCTGTCCTGGGTGTCCTTAGCCCCACTGTGGGGTACCCCCTTCCCTGGGGCAGGGCTCCCTGCCTGCTGTGGGTGATGTGGGGCCGGGCAGCGGCCGTGCTCAGCCAGGCGGCGCCGGATTGACCCTGCAAGGTTGTCCCTGGCCTGGGGCGCCCGCCTGGCTCTGCCAGGCATTGGGATCAATTGGGCACGATTGAGGCCAGCACTGCGGGGATGAGAGGGGGACATTCCCTTCCTCACCCCTCCCACGGTCACTCCTAGGGCAACGTGGGCCACTACTGCCAGGACCAGCTGACCAGCCCCATCACCTTCGCTGGCATCAACAACTACGTGCGGGTGCCGGGGATCCCGCGGAGGAACCGCCTGGCCGTCAGCTTCCGCTTCCGCTCCTGGGACACCGTGGGCCTCCTGCTCTACACCGGCTTCTCTGACCGCCTGGGCTCCCTGGAGATGGTGCTGAGCGAGGGGCAGGTCAATGTCTCCATCGCCCAGCCTGGCAAGAAGAAGCTGGAGTTTGCTGCAGGTGGGCTGGGGGGCCAGGCTGGCAGTGGAGCGTCCCCAAGCACCTTCCTCTCTGGTGTTATTACAGTGCAAGAGTTCTATTGTCCTAACATTGCAAGGGTTCCATATCGCTAGAGTTTCGTCCCTCCTTGATGTTTCTTGTAGGGAGCTCCTCTAGGCACTGACTCTTCCTTATCCTCACAGCAGCCAACTGACTCCAGCTCCCCTCAACCAACCAATCCACTCTTTTATAACACTCTTCTTATTATCAGCTGCAGCTGTGGCCTGTTAAAATCAGGCCTGCTCCTAATCTTTAATAACTAACCCATCTGCAACTCTTTAGGGGGTAAGATTACTTTCTATACTACCTTTATTTACTTATATTCTATCCCCCTACACCTCTCTGCACAGGGCATCGCCTGAATGATGGCTTCTGGCACTCGGTGCACCTGGTGGCACGGGAGGGCTCAGCTGTGGTGACCATTGACGATGATGATGGCGCCGAGTTCCGGGTGGCGCACCCCTTCCAGCTACGCACTGGCAGCCAGTACTTCTTTGGAGGTGGGCAGCAGGGCGGGGTCTGGGGCAAGGGGTGCCTGAGGGCTGCTCACCCCCGTCTGTCTTGCAGGCTGCCCCAAGCCGGCCTCAGTCACCGGCTGCCGGTCAAACCAGACGGCTTTCCACGGCTGCCTGCAGATGCTGAACGTAGACATGCAACCTGTGGACGTGGAGCTGCTGGCACTGCAACGGCTGGCACAGTACCACAATGTGTTCTTCAACGTCTGTGGGATCACAGACAGGTATTGACGGGGATGAGGGTGCTGCCTGGGAGTGGGGGGCACTGGGGGCTGTGCTGGTGCTGGGACAGGAGCTCACTGTGCCCTCAGGTGCACCCCCAACCTGTGTGAGCATGACAGCCGCTGTATCCAGTCCTGGGATGACTTCATGTGCATCTGTGACCTGACAGGGTACAAGGGGGAGACCTGCCACAAATGTGAGCCTGGAACCTCGTGGGTCAGGGACAGTAGGGGCACCTGCAGCCCCTACTCCTGCCTGGTGTCTCCCTTGCACTGACCTCCACTCCATTCTTCTCTTCCAGCCCTTTACAAGGAAACATGTGATGCTTACCGGGTCAGCGGGAAGACCTCAGGCAATTACACCATCGACCCAGATGGCAGCGGGCCACTGAAACCCTTCACGGTGTACTGTGACATCCGAGGTGGGGGCAGCAGGAGGGCAGAGGGGACCTTTGTCTGATGCCCCTGGAGCAGGGGTGTGTCCTAGGGATCAAGTCCTAAAGCTCCCCTTTCACTGCAGAGGACCGAGCGTGGACCATCATCCGGCACAACCGTCACTACGCCACGCGGGTGACGGGCTCCAGCGTGGACCAGCCCTACCTGGGGGCCGTGGAGTACTGGAACGCCTCCTGGGCCGAGGTCTCAGCCTTGGCCAACGCCTCTGAGTACTGCGAGCAGCGCATCGAGCTCCACTGCTACAACTCCCGCCTGCTCAACACCCCCTGTGAGCGCCGGGAGAAGGGGGTCGGTGCTGCACGGCTGCACTGCAGGGCTGTGGGTCGGTGCTGCACGGCTGCACTGCAGGGCTGTGACACGGGACAGCGTCCTGACCCTCCTCTGTGCCTGCAGCCGGGCTGCCCTTCAGCTTCTGGATGGGTCGGAACGATGAGCGGCACTACTACTGGGGGGGCTCGCGCCCGGGCATCCAGCGCTGCGCCTGCGGGCTGGACAAGAACTGTGCTGACCCCCAGTACTTCTGCAACTGTGACGCCGACCATGCAATTTGGTGAGTGGTGGCAGCTGTGCAACAGGAGCTGTGGGTGGGGACTGCAGCCATGGGGGGCACAGACTCTGGGGCACTCAGATGGGGGGTAACAGGGTTGTGGGCTGGCGAACGGACAAAAAACACCTCATGGCCCCTCTGATGCACTCACATTTGCAGGAGGACAGACAAGGGTCTGCTGACCTTTGTGGACCACCTGCCTGTCACCCAGGTGGTGGTTGGAGACACCAACCGCACTGGCTCTGAAGCCCAGTTCGTGCTGGGGCCCCTACGGTGCTATGGAGACCGTAAGTGAGCGGCCCCACCGAGCATCCCCTGCCTGCAGAGTGCCTACATGGAGGTGGCCCACATGGAGGGACCCTGCCCACCCCTCACTGCCCCTCCTGTTCCCCACAGGCAACACCTGGAACACCGTCTCCTTCAACAGGGGCGCAGCCCTGATCTTCCCCACCTTCCAAGCCAACCACAGCCTTGACATCTCCTTCTACTTCAAGACCACTGCCCAGTCTGGAGTCTTCCTGGAGAACCCAGGCTACCGAAACTACATCCGCATTGAGCTCAACAGTACGGGGGGAGCAGAGGGTGCAGGGCTGTTGGGGGCAGAAGGGCTGGGGGCCTCTTCTCAGCACCGTGTCCTTGCAGCCACCAGGGACGTGGCATTTATATTTGACATCGGGAATGGGGACGAGAACCTGACGGTGCGGTCGGTGGTACCCTGGAATGACGATGAGTGGCACCAGGTGAAGGCTGAGCTCAACGTCAAGCTGGCCCGGCTGCGGGTGGACAAGCTGCCCTGGGTGGTGCGGCCATTCCCCCCACAGAGCTTCGTCCGCCTGGAATTTGACCGGCCCCTCTACGTCGGTGAGAGCCCCTGGCCACGTCCCTGCACCCCCGGGTCCCCACGTGCCACAGGGCGCTTAGTCTCGGCCCCGCTGCAGGCGCGGCAGAGCACAAGATGCGCCCGTTCCTGGGGTGCCTGCGGGCGCTGCGGATGAACGGCGTCACGCTCAACCTGGAGGGCAAAGCCAACGAGACAGAGGGCGTGAGGGTCAACTGCACCGGCTACTGCCAGGACCCGCCGGTGCCCTGCCAGAACAGCGGGCTCTGTGTGGAGCGCTACAGCCACTACACCTGCAACTGCAGCGTCTCCGCCTTCACCGGGCCCTTCTGCAACCACGGTGAGTGGCAGCGCTCGGCGGGGTGGGAGGGCCCGAGGAGCCAGCGCTCCTCTCACCCCGTGGGCTCTCCCGCAGATATCGGTGGGTACTTCGAGGAGGGCACCTGGGTGCGGTACAACATCCTGCCCATGTCGCTGTACGCCGCCCGCGAGTTCGCCAGCATCGTGAGCAGCCCCTGGCAGCCCCTGCCTGGCTACAACCTCACCAGCGAGGAGGTCAGCTTCAGCTTCAGCACCACCTCAGCACCTGCCGTGCTGCTCTACGTCAGCACCTTTGTCAAGGACTATATGGCCGTGCTCATCAAGGATGATGGTGAGGGCAAGGCCCCCTGCCCTGGGGGTGCCACTTTCTGAGCCTATAGATGGGCTGGATGTGCCCACTGAGAGGTCCAGCCCTGCTGACAGCCCTGTGCTGCTCGCAGGGAGCCTACAGCTGCGCTACCAGCTGGGCACCAGCCCCTACGTATTCACTCTCACCAACAAGCCAGTGACGGACGGGCGGCCCCACCGTGTCAACATCACCCGCCTGCACCGCACGCTCTACACCCAGGTCGGGCTGGGGCACCCTCCCAGTGGGGCCTGGGGGCTTCAGGTCATGCTGGGAGAGGGCATGGGCAGGGTGGCTCTGTGGGCACTGATGCTGTGCACCTTCCTCCCAGGTGGACTATCTCCCTGTCATGGAGCAGCAGTTTTCCCTGTTTGTGGACAGCAAGCTGGACTCGCCCAAAAACCTGTACCTGGGTCGTGTGATGGGTGAGCTGGGTCCTGCCCATGCTGGGGTCTCCTCTGCACAGCATGGCCCTTGCCCTCTGAGAGGGATGAATAATCTCCTTCTGTGACCCCACAGAGACTGGCGTGATTGACCCCGAGATCCAGCGCTACAACACACCTGGCTTCTCAGGCTGCCTCTCAGGGGTGAAATTCAACACCCTCGTGCCCCTCAAAGCCATCTTCCACCCCACCAGTCCCCTGCGGCCCTACAGCATCCGGGGAGAACTGGTGGAGTCGAGCTGTGCCTCAATGCTCCCCCTCAGCACCCTCCTTATCCCTCCTGAGATGGACCCCTGGTACATGGCCACAGGTGGGTGCTGCGGTGGGACCCTGGTGGGGATGGAGCCCTCGTCAAGCACCAGCTGCAGAAGGGAAGCTCCAGCATGAGACCTTGCTGCAGCCTGGTCTGAGCTGCCTCCTCTGTCTCTGCAGAGTTCCCCCACGTGCACGACGACGGCTGGATTGGGATCATCATCGGGTGTAAGTGAAGCCCTGGCTGGTATTCCCCACTGGCACAGCCCCGCGGCCCCTCCCCAATCCCTCACTGCCGTCTCTTCCCCGCAGTCGTGATCTTCCTGCTCCTGCTGCTGTCAGGGCTGCTGGCGCTGCTCTACTTCTACCACCACCGCTACAAGGGCTCTTACCACACCAACGAGCCCAAGGCCATCCAGGATTACGGCGGTGCTGCCAAACCGCCGGCGGCACGCAAGGAACAGAACCTGCCCCAGATCCTGGAGGAGCCGAGAGGGGACTAACGGGGCCGGGGGTGGGACGGGCTCACAGCCCCCGGGAGCCGCCCGGGAATGAGCGAGCGTCGCGGGACCAAAAGGCCGAGCACACCTGAACTGCCAACACCCGCCTTCAGACTGAGCGCACCGGAGCGGACCGAGCGCCACCTGCTCCCCCCGGAGCGCGGCCACGATCCGCCGAGCCCCAGCCTCGCTCGCCCCGGATCCACCGACAGCCCCCACGCCGGAGGCCTCCACAGCTGCCAAACCCTGCCTGGCCTCTGCCGCTCTGTCGGGGAGCCCCAGGCCCGGTGCCCACCCTCCCTCTGGCCGGGGGCACCCTGCTGCTGCCAGCCACGTAGCTGACCCGCTGCTTTGCTCGCTTCGCCAGCGCCACGCAGAGCCACGAGCAACACTGCCCAGCAATACTCCGCACCGGCGCCGCGCATGCCGCCACCGCACCTTGCTGAGATGCTGCTTTCATAAATCAGGTACAGATCCTTTCTACCATTTTTGTTGCTGGATATTCTACTACACTCTGGTTTTTTTATTCTCTCGGTTTGTATAAAAAACCAAACGGAGGCTCCCGCGGGAGTGAGGCCCCCGCGTGTCGTGGTACGTGGTCTGTAGTTTGCTACTTCTCTGTACGAAGTGCCAGTCCTGCCGATTACCTCCAGCCCAGGGAAAGCTCCTGTTCACTTGCTGTGTTTGTGGTAAGACAATGTTACAGATATGCATTTATCTACCCAAAGGCCTGGCTCAACTGGGCACTTTATTTTTAAAAAGTCTGTTCTTTTGAATGAGATGTGAAGATAATCAAATAAAGGCAGAATGATGGCATTTGACACTCCCCAGACTTCACCTTGGCAGCCTGGGCAGATCCTCTCCTCTTACCCCGGCTCAGCCTGCCCCAAGGGAGGCACCACATTGGCAACAGCAATTCCTGGTCCCACAGTGAGATGGAGGGTGTAGGGAGCTGGGACTAGAGGCAGCTCAGCTGCTGCTGCACACACCCAGCATGTCCTGCTCTCCCCACCACCACCTCTGCCCCCTTCCCACCCTGAGCCAGTGTGATTCAGGCAGCTGGCAGCACCGGGTCACTCTGTCCCCCCTGGACCCTGAGCCACGCTGGGGACAGCTGGGCAGAGCCCAGCAGGCAGGGACAGTCTGGGGACAGGCTGCTGCCCAGGGTAACAGAGGCCAGGAACAGGGGAGGGTCTTTACTACCACTTTATTATGACAAAGGCTACAAGCCATGTTATTTAAAGTGCATTATTATTACCATTATTCACCGTCAACAAACCACAGACACAAGCCTGGCATAGTGCAGATATGGCCGAAGTGGCAGAAGACGCTTAGGCAAGAGCAGGGCTGGCAGGAGCTGGGCGGATGGAGGTGGCAGGGAGCAAGGCTCAGGCAGGTGCTGGGATACAAGCACTGCTCCAGACACACCTAAACACCTCCATGCTCCAGGGGGCCATCACGGACAACGGGAAGGACAGACAGACAGCCTGGCCTGCCGTGGTAGGGGACTGGGCAAATAAGGTGAGGGCTGGGCAAGGGAGGGCTTGGCTCCCAGGCAAACCCAGCACCTCTGTGTGTTCCTGGAATAAACAGCTGGGAGCGGGCTGGGGCCCTGGAGCCAGGTCAGGGCTCAGTCAGATTCCCCATGTCATCCTGGGAACCCAGCCCTGGACAGTGGGAGCACAGCCCAGCACCCAGCACAAGGCCAGGCAGGAGGCTGGCGGCATATATGGCTCTCAGGGGACAGCCCCAACCTTCAGGTCACCCCAGGCTCCATCCAGCCTGCTCTGTCCCAGCCCTGGAGCAACATCCCAGCAGAGGTGCTGACAGATGCAGGACACCTGGGATGCCTGCAGTCCCTCCACCCCAAAATACAGGGCCCAGTCACCAGTTGAGGGTTAGTTTAAAGTGCTTTTCTCTTTCCTTTTTGCATGGAGTGCAAGGCTAAACCTCACCCTGCCAGAGAATATTTCCCCTTTATTCCCAGGGCCAGGGGGTCACAAAGCCAAGGAAGGTTTCTGAGAAGCCCCCCCTGGGTCACAACAGGCAGGGATTTTAACATCATCCTCTACCCAGCTCAGTGGCACCCCTACTCAAAGTATATTGCATAGTGCTGCTCTCCCATCCCCAGGCATCCCTTGGTGCCACTCCAGCCACAGCTGGGCAGTCCCCATTTCCCAGCCAGCTGGGGCAGAGGGGATCTCACCCTGGGACAGCCATGGCCCAGGGGCTGCTTACACTCCTGCCCCGAGTCTCTCTGGTGTCTGGATGGAAAGTAGCACTTGTGACACACACAGCAGCAGGAACAGCAGCAGTCATGTCAGCGTGAAGCAAACATGGCATTGCTTACAAGGTGCAGCAGCAAGGTGTGCCAGAAACACCCAGGAACTTAGATGATGTCCGTCTCCCTCTCTATGCCGACATACTTCAGGGCATCTGCCTGGCTGTACCTACAGGACAGGAAGGCATGGCTGCAGCAATGCTCCCCCCACAAACATGCACAGAGGTGGGGTCAACCCTGCAGCCCAAGGTACCTGTAGTCAAAGAAGAGCTCCTCTCCTGCCTGGATGGCTCTCTTGGCGAAGATGCCAATGCGGTGGTCTCCGTTCACCATCACAACTGCAACCAGAGATGCAACATCAGAGATGTGCAGCCCCAGCTTGGGCTGGAGCTCTCACCCACCATGTCCTGCCTGGCCTGGCTGGGCAGGGGGACCTCACCTTTCGCATAGCAGTTGGGGTTCACCGAGTGGTTGGCAAAGCGGATTTTATTTCCTTTGCGAGTAGCATCAACAACAAAATCTATTAAAAAAAAAAGAGAAGGAAACCATGGTGTAAGGCCAGGTCTGTCACCCAGGCAAGAGGTGGGCTGAGCCTGCCCACCTGGCCTCTCCACCCCTAGAAACCTCAGGAAGTTACCATTGTTGAGGTTGAAGAGGAAGCTGGACATGTACTTGTCATAGACCTTTCCTCGCCTGTCAGCTTCATCCTGTGAAATGAGCTGTAGAGGGAGATCACCTTGAGAGACTCAGCAGCTGAGGGTTGAGCCAGGTTCCAGGGCTCTCTCCTGGAAACACCCTCCTGCTCTCCCTCCCACCTCAGGAGCTTGCCAGGGCTCCCAGGGATGGGGCAGGGCCAGAGCAGGGCTCTCAGGCAGCAGCACACACACAGCACACTCCTCCACAGCGCAGGGCCAGCGGTACTGAGATGTGTCCCCAAACAGCACAGGGCTCCATCTCCAGACCTGGTCAGAGCCCATGGGCACAGCTGAGCCAGGGAAGGAGCTGACCCTGCAGCCAAAGGAAGCTCTCCCACCACACACAGCCCCCGTGTGCCTGGCCAGCAGCACAGGCACAGCACTGACCTCCCCGCAGTACTCGGAGATGAACTCGTTCTTCTGCACTGCCTCCTTGATGAAAGTCCCCCAGCCAGCCACGTCTGATGGGGCCAGCAACAAATGCTGGAACCAAAATGAAAGGAAATGGGGAGAGTTGGCAGGTACAGCACTTCAAAACACAGGTCAGGGGGACAGCAGGGAGCCAGTGTCCATCCAGCATCCCCTTGTTATGGTGACACAGCTCCCTACAGACTTACACCATTACTTGGAGCTGCACAGGGACCTGACACACACAGATTTGCAGCTTTCTCTGAATTTCCCTTTTTTTAAAATGCTCAATTCCTTGCTCTGACCAGCAGAATTCAAGACTAAATCTTTCTCTAGAGCCACTTTATAAACTCTCTTGCTCTCACCATTCCTCATGTAACTCCCGTCTCCTGATTCTGACATCCACAATCCCTCCTGATTTTTACATCTACAATCCCTACTCCAGAGTAAATGCAGCAGAGTCCCATGACAGAGAAGCTTCTTTTCCAGACTCTGGCATCTCCAGGGAAGCTGCTCCCCCTCCACACACAGCAGCAGCAGCTGTGTGTCAGCTCTGCCCTGAGGCAGCCCCTGCCACACTGCTGTCAATACCTTTTTGAGGCCTCGCTGGATGCTGCAGTTCTTGCAGGAGACCACCTTGCAGTCCCAGTGCTCTGAAGCCCCACAGGTGAGGCAGAGGTCAGGGTCACACTCCCTCACAGCCAGGTAGCAGGGGCACTGCTTGGTGTTGCACTGGGTCTTGCAGCGGCAGCCTGGGAAGCGGTTCTGACCTGCAGCAACACACACAGCGGGTTTGCACTGTGAGCTCTGGCAGAGAACAGAGGGGCCATGCAGGCTCTCTGCCCCAGCTGCTCCTCCCCAGCCAGATCTTGAGCAGGGACAGAATAAAGTCTGGTTTTCTCCACTGCAGAGCTGGGAATGGAAGTCCAGACAGGAAAAACAAACATGGCAGAGCAGCGACCCGGCCTAACTGCTGGAGGCACACCCTGCTCACAGGGGACCACAGCAGCACCCAGAGGATACAGACACAGGGATGAGCACTAGCAGGAGTGTCTCTCAGCTGCCAACAGCTGCATGGCAGCACAGAACCATCTCCTTTTGGACTTTAGCAGACTGCTAACAGAACTGCTGTGGATGGACAGAGCAGCAAGTGCAGGAATAAAGTAGGCACCCAGCAAGCCCCAGCTCTGCACCCTCCCCGTGCTCTGTGCCAGGAGAGCTGGCTGCTTTCCTGCCCAATAGTCCTTGACCTCTTCTTACAGTCAGGGTTGCACTGGCAGAACTTCTCACAGAAATTCTGAGTCATGATGCAAGGGCAGGAGCTGTCACAGGGATGCTCAGGGTGGTCACAGGGCTGGTAGTTGTACACCTGGGTTGGTGAATTATCTAGAACAAGAAGAGAAATGCCAAGATTGGAAGCTGAATGTTGCAGGAACCTTTTCAAAGCAGCAAATGCAGGGCACTGGAGCCAAGAAGGTGCAAGCTGCCCATCTGCCTGCACTGGGCAGGGAGCCTGGCAGCACCCAGCTCCCACAGGCACACACATGGCTGTGCTCACTGACCACAGCAGGGCTGCACACTCCCCTCAGGCTGCAGCAAACCCTGCTGCACATGCAGCATCCTCAGTGGGCACTGGGATGGCCACGATGCCCCTGGCACCCCAAGGAGCCTGGCCAGGGGCACTCACTCCCCTCAGCAATGCTGGACCTGCCAGGCTGGTGAGCAGGACACAGCCACCCTGCTGGAGAACTCAACCCTTGCAAACCTCCCATGACACAGCCACGGCCAACTCTACCTTTCTTCAGCTGGATCTTCCTGCAGTGTGCAGCCCACAGCCTGCAAAAGGAGCAGAGAAGGTTGAGGGGATGTGTAAGCCATCAGGGAGAGGCAGCCAGAGCTGCTCAGCACCAGCAGCCAGCACAGCAGAGATGAGCTTGGCAGATTCATGCATTAATGATCAGCAGCCACCATAAAGTGGAGAGAGATGAGAGTGATGCAGCTGCAGCAGCTCTTTAAGCCAAACACCAGAGCCAGAACAATACTGGACACACTGAGATCAACACACAAAGTGGGTTACAAGTCAGGGAGCTGAGGCAGAGGCTGCTTTTAGGGAAGTGGCACCAGGACCAGCAGCCAGCGCTGCCCTCTCCTCAGGCTGAGCCAGGGGCTGCAGGGCCACTGAGCCCCCAGGCAGAGCAGCAGCCCTGGAGCTGGGCTAGGGCCAGCACCCAGAAGCAGCAGCCCCATGTGACAGCAGGACGTGCTCACAGATGGGAGCCAGATGGGGATTACCAGGAATGCGTTGGCACAAAAAGCAGAGGATCTGGTTGCATTTTAAGAACAAAACAAGCTTGTCCAACACTTGCCTGTGCTTCCTTTTCTTCTTCTGGGATGGATTCATTAACTCGTTTGTTGGCAGTTTTGTTATAAGCGATTCCTTCACTGCAAACTGAAAAACCTACCAAAGAACACAAGCAAAAAGAAGAAACAAGTTCAGTGCACTCAAGTTGTTTTATCAAAAGCATAAATAAGGACAGTGTGAGTAAGCACAGCAAGGCTCCCAGGGCTGGGCCCAGAGAGCAGCAGCTCTGCCCCATTTTCGCTGTGCCTATGGCACACTGCTTCCTCCTGCCTGGAAAATGAGTGCCAGCACACCTGGGAGGGAATCCACAATACCAGCACACAGGGCTCACTCTGCCAACAGCAGCACTGCTGCACAGTAACACCCTGAGCTCCAAAAGCGTTGATGTGGCACCTTCCTGTGGGGAGCTTTGTGGCAGGGAAATAAAATCAACAGGCAGTGGCTCTGGCCCTGGCCCCTCTCTTGCAGCTGCATCGCCTGCTCTGGGCACCCACCTGCTTGCAGGTCTTTGTCCCCAGCAGCCTGGCAATTGAGCAGAAGTTGTTGAAGTAGGTCCCATGGAAGACACGGAAGAGCGACTCCTCTGCTCCTGTCCACTCCACGGGCTCCTGCGGCGTCTCCACCGCAAACAGCTGGGAGGAGGCCGGGCTCAGCTTCTGCTTTGTGGGAGTTTGGCAGCGGGAGTTGGCCTCTGGCAGGAAAGGCACATGGTAAGCCAAACACACCCTGGCCATCATGGTTCTGGGGGGCAGTGGTCACCCCCTAGTGCCCTGCAACCCTGCACTGCACTCCCAGCCACACACTCCTGCTTCAGGCCAGCCACAGTGCTCAGAAGCCAAGGGTTTGCTCTGGGCTTTGCAAGTCTCAGCAAAGCTCTTGCTTTGCCTGGCAACATTCCTCCTTCCTGGGAAAGGACTGAATCCCACAGCAGCAAGGGCAGAGCTGGTGTCCCTCATGTTTGCTGGGAACACTGACTGCAAACTCCAAATTCTCCAGCTGTGCAGGAAGCAGAGGGGAGCCTGGGAGAACTCCAGCTGGGAGGAGCTGCCTGCCCTCACAGAGAGGAGTGGGGTGTCTCAGGACTGGCACCATACCCGAGGAGCTAGAGGCCCACTCGTTGCCCGTGTCGCGGTCGCTGTCGCCCTCCCTGGTCTCAGT
Organism: Calcarius lapponicus; assembly: GCA_039654755.1. Taxonomy (NCBI): domain Eukaryota; kingdom Metazoa; phylum Chordata; class Aves; order Passeriformes; family Fringillidae; genus Calcarius; species Calcarius lapponicus. The sequence continues at coordinate 3,637,970 of JBBFKN010000011.1, read as the reverse complement.
GACAGCCGGGGCGCTGGAGCAGGACGCGCCCACCACGTGGTGCCGCCGGCGGCGCCGCCCGGAGCACTTGGATCGGGGGTTGTGCAGGGCAGCAAACTCCTTGGCTCCTTCCTGCAAGCAGAGCAGAAGACAAGACAGGTGGCAGATGACCAGGCAATGCAGGAAGGCTTTTCCACAGGCCCTGGGACAAGCCCTGTCCTGCCACCACCAAGAGCAGGTAGAAGAGGCTGGCCATGTGTGGTCCCTTCAGCAAGTTCCAAACCAGCTGCTTGTGTTGCATGTTCCCACTCTGTTCCCTTTGGCATTGGTGTCCAGTCAGCAGAGGCTCCCTGGCCCTGAATCCCCAGCCCACTCCTCTGGATCCTCCTGACTTCTCGCTCTGCTCCTTTTTAGCATGGGCCTAATTTCCCTAACACTGCACTGAGTCCAGAGAAATCATCTGTCATACAATTTCCATCTGCCAGCTCTGCAATTAATCTTTATTGGAGAGCTGCTATAATATGCATCTGGTAAGGTCTGCATTTGCATTCATGCTCCTCTGAATCCAACAAGGACCAGAACTAATTCTGAAAAAATCATCCAAGTTGTGCAAAAGATCCACAGAGTTCTGCAGAGCACAGCTGGCCAGGGCACTTCTCTCATGGTTTCTAAGGTGACAGAGAAACATACCAGCCATAGGAAACAGTCTGCGCCGCAAGGATCTGGCTCAATCTTGGTCTCTCTATTCTTTCGTTTGTACACATTAGGAGTAGCATGAAAAGCTGAAAAAGTAACAGTTATCTTTACTATTAGCATTCTCCAAGAGTCTCCCCCAACTCTGCAAGGGACAGGAAGCAGGAGCCTGTGTGGCTGAGGTGGGGCCTGAGGTGACCAGACCCACAGGGTAACCCTGCTCCAACCCACAACGGGCACTAGGCAGCTTGGGAAGGAGAGGCCAAAGGAGAAGGATCAGCTTTCACACTGAAACAAAAAGACCACGTCATATTAATATTATATCTTTTAATAAATAATTCACTGGAAAAAGTCCTGTGACTTCCCAAAGAAGCCCTTAAGACCTGGAGAACAGCAGGTCCAGCAGCTAATCAGTATCCAAAAGGCTTTGGCAGGAACCGCAAAACATGACTAAGACGAAGCTGTAAGTTCCAGGGAGGCAACAAAACACAGGGGCATGTCCAGACTTTGACAGTGAAACATTCATGCCTTTCACTGAGGAGCTTCTGCAAAGCAAGAGCAAAGTCTGGTGGTGGCAGGACTACTGCACAAACTGCCGGGAGCTCGGAGGCGGCGTGCTGAGCGCGGAGAGGGGACGGCCACGCGCGTCCGTCTGCCGTCCGTGGGAGCCGAGAGCGGAGCCGTCTGTACAAAAGGCTTCTGGGCACCCGTCAGCTCCTAAGGCCCCACTGCAAACTCATGAGGCACCACCCTCCAGAGACTCCAGCACGGACTAAGCAAGGCGTGCAGAGGAAAACTGAGGAGAAAGGGCTCTAGGGAAGCGTCCGGCTGAGGCGGCACTTACGATGCAGAAAGCAGTCGTACTTGAAGCAGCGGCGGCAGAAGAGGGTGTGGAAGGAGTGCAGGGACTGCTCCCGCTGCACTGACTTGGCGCACGGCCCGTCGATGTTGGGGGTGCACTGCGGCGGCAGCACGTTGGGGTCGGACACCTCCGTGAGCTCCCGGTACCTGGGGACAAACACAAATGGAAGAGTGTCGGGGGTAGGATGGTGGGGATGGACGGAGATGAAAGATCTCTGGAGCCAGGTCATGGAGCTTGGGGTTTATTGCAAAGGGCCTTGCTGGGAGCTGCCAGGAACAGCTCAGAGCAGGCCTGAGAGAAGAGAGGGGGAGAGAGGATGAAAGGGTAAGAGAGCAAAAGCATAAGAGAGTGAGGTTCCTGTTCCAATACAATAAATCTTCTTCTGTGTTGAATATTCTAATTCTCACTGACCAATCTAGTACAATATACAAATCCTGTAGCATTTACACACAGCCTATAAGAATCATTACATTACCATCCTGTGTTACATTTTAAACCCTAAAAACTCCTCTTTGGACCCCTTCTGCCAAGCCAGTAGAGTCTGCTCTGACCCCTGGACCTGTCTGCAAGCAGAGGGTGTTTTTTCATCAACCTTCAGCCAGCCACACTGTTTTCCAGTTGTTCAGTAACTAAGGGATATCAAAGCTTGCTTTCATTTCAATCTCGCTTCTACTTTCCATATTCTCAAAATCTTTTGCCAGACCATCATATTTATAAGGCTTTCCTGTTTCATCTTCCCCAACACACAAACACCCAGGGATGTGCTTTCCCCATTTGGGACAGTTTTATAGCACCAACTGGCCCTGGCCCAGGTACTGTCAGAATTCAGCACATCCCTCTGGCTGTCCTGGATTGCCTGCCAGGGGGCTCAGAGATCCTGGCACAGAGCTCAAGACACCTGTGACTTTGATTATGACCTGTGGAAAAAATTACCAACCTTATATGAGGATCTGCAAGCCATGAAAGTTTAAGTAGAATAATAGTTAGCTTGTCACAGGGTGAAAAATAGATTTTTGGGGTTTTTAGATTGGGGGTTCAGGAGGCAAGATGGAGGAATTTGGGCATGTCCAGCCTTTCTCCTTCTTCTTGGCCTCCATCTTCTGCTGTGATGGTGGCACTTGTGGATTGGTTTAAGGTATGTCTAACATAGGTGATAGGTATTGGGAAGTTATGGTAAATAATGTACATGTAGTTTTTAGTATAAAAAGATAACACCAGTGTGCCTCTGTCTGACCTGTTGAACGGACCTCGGCAAGTTAAGAGAAAGAATTTTATAGATAAGAAACAATAAACAACCTTGAGAAAGAGAATAGAAGAGTTCCGACTCCTTCTTTGACTGCTGGGCTGGGAAAAGAGACTTTCTAACACATCTCGGGGTCCCTCTGACCAGCACAAGTCCCAAGAAGGTACCTCAAGGCCAAACTGCAGTTTGTAACACTCAAAACACACTCTGCTCACAGAGCCTGCAGGCACTGAGCTTTGTGGCACAGCCAGCCCACAGTGCTGCTCTCTGAAATAAAGATTTCAATTCTTGCTAAGAAAGGGAACAGACAACAGTGCAGGGATTTTCTACCTTTCCTTCATATCCTCTGGGAAGCCATACTCAGGAAACATGGAAGAGATAGCAGTGAATATCATGTCATTGGGGAACCTCTTCTTTGAACACTTCTTGTTACCTGCAAAGAAGAGGAGACACAATTCTTCAGACAAGCTGATGGGGATGGGTCTTCCCTCCTTGCACAAAGCCATTCCAGAGATGCTTAGGATTGTGTTTTAAGACAGAAATGTAATCCCATGCACAGCAGATAACCCTGTGATCTGCACCAGGCTGAGGTAAGTGCTAGGCCACTTGCAGTTCAGCACAATGTACTGCTGGGAGCACCAACTTCTCTAAAGTGCTATTACTATTTATTTCTGCCAAGGCAGAACTTGCAGACAATGCTTTTCTACATCCACAAAAGTGTTGGTGTTTGTGCTGCCCATATCACTACAGATCAAGGACAAAGACAAAATTACCCATCAGCATTCAAAAGGTCATCGAGGACACATGAAAATCCCATAAACCAGAGCTTCCTCTAGGCAACAAGAGCTCCAGGTGGCACAGGAGAGGGAAGAGGAACACTAATACATGGAAAGCAGGTCTGGAAGGGATTTGAAAACGTCCATCTCCCTGCCTCCCACAGAAACAGATCTACCCACACCTCCCTGACAGGTGTTTGCCAGACCAGCACTTGAAAACATCCCACAGCCTCTCAGAGAACACCCAGCTCTGCTAATCTCACAGGAAGTGGGTTTCCAGATGAATCATCTAAATAACTTCTCACCACACTTTTGGATGGTGATTTCTTCCCCTGTCCACAGCAGACAGTGAGAATAAACCAGTTCCCTTCTGCTACAGAACTTGTCAAGCTGGAACTGCTCTTGGCACATTAAAAACCCAGTGATGGCAGGAGAGCAGTGCCCAGTGCTCAGGTGGGGCAGGACAGAAATGTGACCAACATAATCTTCACTCCTCTGGGGGCAAACCCACCTTCCACTGCAATTCGCTTTCTTTTCCTTGTCACTGGCAGCTCCTCTTTTCCATCCTCCTGTTTCACCTCAGAATCATTGTGTCCTTCCTCTTCCTCATCCGAGTACTGATTCAGAGCATTCACTAGCTCCAGGAACACAGCATCACTGATGAGGACTGACCCTGAGATCATTTCTGAAACACACAGAAGTGGCAGTGCCACCATCTTTCTCATTTTTTGCCACGGCAAACCACAAGCCTATGTGCTCTGCTACCCACCAGAGCCCTTCTCTCAGTTTTTTTGGGGTAGGTGGAATTTTAGCACTGAAGTCAATAGTGGTATATCATTTTCAGCAATCTGGGGACAGGCCACACCAGTTTTCCCTGTCTTCCTCCCCGCTGGGCAGTTTTATGATGTGGCAGGCAGCGCTTTTCATTGATTAAACTCTTGGCTGAGGCAACAAGCAGAACAGGGTTGCTGAGCTACTCCCCCTCTAGCACATTTTCAGCATCCCAGAGGATGTCTGTGAATCCCTGCACACAGGAGAACTGGCTCCAGAGCACTCCAGGCATTCAAATGGAGTGAGGTACCCAAAGGCAGGAATGTGCCCTTGCAAAGAAGAACGGCAGGCACCATCCTGTTCCCTGCTCTGAGAGCTTCCACAGAAAAGCTGGCTGCTGCTGCCACCTTTTGACTTCTGAACTACTTGGATATTTGCAAGAGACTGAACCACAGGATCATAGGAAGGTTTGGGTTGGAAGGATTTTAAAGCTCATCTTGTTCCACCCCTGCCATGGACAGGCCACTAGGCCAGGTTGCTCCAAGCCCCATCCAGCCTGGCCTGGAGTGGACAGAGCTGGTTGCTCCCAGGTTACCTTCCTCTCCATGAACTTTGCCATCATAGTTATTAATAAGCTCTTCAATGAAAGTTTCATCTTCTTCCTTCACCTCGTCGCCCATGTACGGGATATTGCACAGAACTGTTTCATCCTCCACCTGAAGAGAGATCAGACACAATTCAGAAAAACAGAATTTGCTCACCCCAACGAGAGCAGAGCTGGGCTCTGGTCCCTCAGACCTGCCAAAAACACACAACAAAGCTTCACTTCAGTGCTACCCCATTGTAACCCAGTCACAAACAAAAAGACCTGCCTAAGAAATAAAACTCTTCATATAAAGGGAAATAAAAATATTAGGGAAAAAACACAAACAAACAAAACCTCCCAAAAAGCATATTTACTCCTTGAATTCTGTGAAACAATGGTAACTCTGTCAAGAAGCCACATGTAAAGGAGACTACCTGGTGAGGTAGTGTGGACACAAGGCTGGCTGGGATTGTACAAAACAAGCAACTAAAGCAACACTTTCCATCACCTCTCAAGCAGATGTTGCCTGAAACAAGTGGGACGAAGAGCCACTTCCCAGCTGTGTAACAATCAGATGCTGACCTCATTGAGACCCCATGCTTCCCACGTACCATGAAATTCTGTTGAAGAGGGGACCAGGAGTACATAATGGGCACCAGAGCCACTGTGTTCAGGGTCCTCATGTACAGTGTCTGGCTTGAAAATCCTGGGAAAATGCTCTCAACAGTGCACTGGAATACAAGTACAGAGAAGGTCAGTGAGGAACCACTCTGGGAGGCTGCCACAGCCTGAGGAAAACTGAATTCAGGACAAACACAGAAGCCCCACATGCACTCTGTGGACTCCATCACAGGAAAAAGCCTTGGGGGTACTTTTTATCCATTTCTGCATTGCAGAAGTGTGAGGCATGGACAACACAGACAAAAACTCATCCATATCCCCACAGCTCCCTGCAGAGCCCTGGTTCCAGTCCCCACTTGCTGATGGTGCCCCTTTTCCTCTGCACACCTGTTTCAGGAACAGGTGCCCACTGACTGGCTTCATCAGCTGCACTGGCTGCACTCGAAGCTTCTTCCAGTCTTCATTAAGGATCTGAGTCTTTTCATGGACCTTCGCAAAGTTGGCCACAAAGAGAGCCTGAAAGGAGAGAGGGGAGCTGTCAAAACTTAAGAAAATCCACTGCACTCAAAGGGTTCAGCAAGGAGATCCTGTAAAAACCATCTGGAAATGAGCTCTCCTGCTGCAGTTACACCAGTGCTCGTTCAATGGCCTCGTGTGTGTGACAGCTGCTGCCCACACAGCTCAAGACAGAGCACGAGGAGAAGTGGCATCTCTTCCCATTAATCCAAGTCAAACATAGCTTATCAATTCACCTTGCTGACACCCTCTGGTATCACTCAAGACACTCTGAGCTGAAATGAATTCTCTTTTGGGGCATCTCAGCCCAGTCCTTGCTGTGGCTGTACCTTTGCTCCCATGTTTGCCTGGAACCTCTTGAGCTGCCGCAGACGCATGTACTCAGACTTGACTTTCCTTTTCCAGTACATGATACACTTGGATGTCGGAGGAGTGGTAATTTCCATTTTTCTGTAACGGTACAGAAAGAATAAATATTAAATAACGGAGAGCTCAACGCCGAAACAAGTGATACTAGAAAAACGTGCCTGTGGATGAGAAAAACACTCTATACATCACGGACTTAAACCAAGCAAAATAACGCCGTCGCTCTGCAGTGCTCCTGACTGCGGAACACCCCCAGCCGAAGCGCACGGACAGGCCCGGGACAGCAGCGAGGGGTGGTGCCGACCAGAACCGCCCGTGCTGTCCCCCGAGCCCCCGGGGCTCGCTGGGGTCCCCGCCCTCCCCCGGGACACGCCGCCGGGAAGCCGCGGCTCCACTCCAGCCGCCCTCCGTGCCGCTCCGGCCGGGCCCGAGCGCGTCCCAGCTCCGCCAACCAGAACCGGAGCGAGCCGAGGCCGGCCCGGGGGAGCGGGCCCGAGCCCCGCAAATCCCTGTCCCCGGGACCCGGCTGGTACCGCGGGGACCCGCTACCCCCCGGGAACCCCCGGGACCCCCCGGCCCCGCCCGCACTCACTGCTCGGCCATCGCGACAGGGGGAGGCCGCGCGCCCCCGCCTCACTGCGCGCGCGCCGGCCCGCCCCGGCCTCCGCCCCCGGCCCGCCCCGGGTCCGCCTCAGGCACCGGACCCGGCCCCAGATCCCGCCCTGTGCCCGCCTCAGGCACCGGACCCCGCCTCGGCCCGCCTCAGGCACCGAACCCGGCCCCGGATCCCGCCCTGTGCCCGCCTCAGGCACCAGACCCCGCCTCGGCCCGCCCTGGGCCCGCCTCAGGCACCGGACCCAGCCCCAGATCCCGCCTCAGGCACCGGACCCCGCCCCCGGCCCGCCCCGGGCCCGGTCCCTCACATCGCCAGGCCCCGCCCCGCCCCTCACACCCCCCTCGGGGCCGCCCCCTCATCCCCAGGCCCCGCCCCTCTCATCCCCAGGCCCCGCCCCCCTCATCCACAGGCCCCGCCCCTCACATTCCCCAGGCCCCGCCCCTCAGGTTCCCCAGGCCCCGCCCCGCGCCGCCGGTGCCGCCGGTGCCGGTGCCGGTGGGGCCGGGGTGCACGCCCTGCCCCCGAGGAGCGGACCCGTTCAAGGAGGACACCCCTGTCGGCTGCGGGGAACGGGTTAAGCAGCGGCTCGGTGCCGTGCCCGCCCATGCCCGGTGTGCCTGGGCCCTCCCGGCCGCTATTGCGGGACCGGCCCGGTCCCGCGGGAAGCGTTGGTGGGACAGCGCCGTTCCCGCCCGGTTCCACCGCCCTCCGGGCTCCGGGACAGCCCTGCCCGGCGTGGCCACGCTCCCCGACGAGCCGTGCCGGTGGTGCCGGGTCCCTGTGGCCCCACCCCTCCCTGCGGCGGCGCCGGGCAGGAAGCCGCTGCTGGCGGCCGCTTTCCTGCCCCGGGGGCCCCGGCGCTGGGGAGCGCACGGAGCTGCCTCTGCCCCGGCGGGGGGCCCCGTCCGCGGTGCGCCGTGCCGGCTGCCCCGGGGCTCCGGCAGGGTGACCGCGGGGTTCCAGCAGGGCCGGCCCGCACCCGCAGCCCCGCGCCCTGCCCGTAGCTGGGAGCTCCGCCGAGCCCGGTGGGGCGGGGGCCCGGCGTCCCCTGACCCCGCGGGGCATTGGCTCGGGAGCGGGCGGACAGCCGGGATCCGGGATGGGTGACCAGGGCAGCCCCAGCCCGAGCGCAGGGATCGCGCTGTCGGGAGGATGAGGATGCTCCGCGGGCCAGGGCTGCTCGGTTCCCCGCTCCCGTCTTTGCTCCCGCGGGCGCGGCAGAGGCAGCTGGGGGTGCTGCACGGAGGCCCCAGTGCCACCCCACGCACACTCGGAGCAGGGCATCACCAGCAGGGATGTGTCCCCAGCTCTGCAAGCTGGCCCCATGCTGTCCCCTCCGCAGCACCCACAGCGAGCTCTCCAGTGGCACCCAGCTGCTCTCCTGCCCTGGCCTGGGGCCATCGACACCTTCTTTCTTTTCGGAATTCTTCACCAGCTGCACAGAGGCCAGGCTCCCCAGTGTGGCTGTGGCTGCCTCGTGCCCCTTGCAGCTGCCCTCCCACTCAACAGAGCCCAGAAAGGGGTTCAAATGCCAGGGAGAAGCTGCCCATCTCCTGTGTGCCCCCAGGCTTTTGAGGGGCCAGCGACAGCCTCCTTCCCTCCCAGGCCTGGCAGCTGATGAGTGGGAGGACAGGACTGAGGGTGAGGGTGACAGGTCAGAGCAGGGATGGGGAGCTTGGGATTCTCTGGGTCCCGCGGCGAGGGGAGGCTGGGCACGGGGCTCCAGATGCCTGCATCTGCCTGGGGGAGCACTGGGAAGAGAAGAGCCCCACACAAGCGACCCCGCACCCCAGGTGGGGGCTGGCAGGGAGCGCCGGGGATGCCAGGCTGGGTGGGGAGCCCTTGGCAGGCAGCCACCGTCCTGTCCCTGCCCATCCCCTCCGGACGCCCCAGGAGGGGGGCGGCCGTCCCAGCCCCGGGGCCGCGCTGAGATCATTGGGTGTCTCCCTGGCAGAGGCTCCTGCCACCCGGCTGGAGGCTCCGCCGGCTCCACCAGAAACAGGGACCAGTGGCTCCAGCCCTGCAGGCACCGGAGTGCCGGGGATGACTTCCAGATGTGGCCACTCGCCCGCAGGACCTTTGCTGGGGAGCTGCGATCCGCAGCAGGGAGGGTCCGTCCGAGCTGCCCTGCCCTGCTCTGCAGGCTGGTGTTAAAAGAGAGGCTTTGGGCTGCGCTCTGCCCCGGCCAGGAGTGAAAGGTCCTGTGTAGGAATGTCACAGACCCGCGGGCTGGAGTCACCCCAGTGCGGGGGACACGGGCCCCTGGGGGGGAGCTGCTCCAGCGAGCGGGGCTCTGGCAGAGTCAGGCAGGCGCCAGGCTGGACAGAGCAGGAGGAAGGCACTGGGGCCAAGGAGTGGCAGGGTCGGCCAAGTCTCTGCCCTCTCCCCACCTCCTCGGCCTGGCGCCTGGGGGTGGATTGTGTCATCACCCTTCCCTCCTCGGCCGTGGGCAGGAGCTGGGGCTGCCCTGGCAGTGGGGCAGGTGCCCGGGTGAAGCAGAAACTGCGGTTTTGGGGCCGGGGGTCCCCCTGCCGCCCCCATTGCCGGGCGGCAGCACCCGGCCGGGGACATTGTGCTTTCCCGTCCACTCCCCCCGCTGCTGGGCTGCCTGCCCTCCACGCAGGAGACGAGGGATTTCACAACCCAGCCCAGACAGGATTAAAGAGAAATACACAAGTAAACAAATCGCGGCCTCCTAACGCTGGACGTGCCGTTCGGGGAGCGGATCCTGCAGGCCGGTGGGTGCCGCGGTGCGGGAGCGATGCCCGCGGGGGCCGGCACCGCACGGGACAGCGCCGGGTCCCGCCGGGAGAGCCGCTTCAGAGCAGCGCTGAGCAATCTCATTTTTCACACGTCTCCTGTAGTCAAACTGCCCCTGTCAGAGGAAAGGAGTTGCTTCCTGTTATTTCCATTGAAATCCTTGTCCCGCTCGTTAGCCGGCAGGCTTTGGCAGGATGGCACCGCGCACGCACATCAGCTCCGGCCGTCTCTCCCGGGGGCTCCTGCTGCTCTGCGGTAAGTGCGCGGGGCGCGGCCCCGGGGGCTCCGCACCCCGAACCAGCCCGCACGTGGCCGCCCTCCCACGCGTGGGGCCCGGGGCCAGGGTCCGCGCTCAGCCCGCCCCCATCGCCCCACCCCACAACGGGACCGGCCTGTCAAGGCTGAGGTTAGCTGGGGCTGGCACGGCCGGGGGGCACGGCAGGTGAGCACCAGGTGCTGTGGGCAGCTCCCACCACGATCTGGCAGGGCTGGGACGGGAGCTGGAGCACCACACATGCCCAGGCAGGGGGGCTGGATGGGGCCATCAAGGGCACAAATCGGGACAGGGTGGGCAGCCCTTAGCACAGCCAGTGTACCAGCCCAGGAGTGCCCCGTGGGCAGTGCCCAGCTGTGCCAGAGCTCCCCACAAGCAGCCCAAGGAGGGCACAGTTCAGCACGGAGCCAGCATCAGTGCCCCGCAGCTGAGGGTAGAAGGTGGATTGGGCAGTTTCCCTGAGCCGTGGGGCTCCCGTGGGCCAGGCCAGACGTGCCCCACGCCCTTGGCAGGCAGTGCTGGGTGTGGAGCTGATGGCAGGCGGAGGGGCTCTCCAGCAGCTCTGTGCTGGGGCCAGTGCTTCCTCTTCCTGCCCCAGCCCTGTCCAGCTGACGCACAGCACCACGCTGGCTCCCCGTGGCTGGGGCTCACAGTTTGTCCCCATGCTGTGACCATGGCCCGGGGTTTGTAGCCCCTAAACAGCCCCTCTGAACCTTTGGATAGCTGCCTGCAGCCTGGCTAGCCCCTGCCCATACGGGGGGCTGGACACCTCAGCTCCAGCATGTGCCAGGCTCTGGCTCCCTGTGCCCCATCTGCCGGCTCCAGTGCCAAAATGAGTTATTTCCCAAATCCAAAATCAGTTATTTCCTCCAGCCCCAGCCTCTGCCAGGGCAGCTCCTGTCAGCACCTTTACCCCCCAGACCCTGTGTCCCCTCTCAGCCCGTGTCCCTCCCTTGCAGTGCTCCTGGGGACTGGCCTTTGTCACATGGACACCGTGACCACGAGCTTCAGCCTGGACACCGGGACAAGCCCACCCACGGCCACGTCCAACGGGACAGCCCAGTCCATGGGTGAGTGTTGGGGTTCAGCAAGGGCCAGGCAGCACTGTAGGACAAATGGTGCCCTGCCCAGGCCACAGAGTGACCCCTTCTTTCCCCTAACCATCCCAAAAATAAAGCCCTTGTCACAAAGCTCTCCCTGCCACTGCCCACAGTCAGCAGCAGCCTGCCCTCCCTCTGTGCCCCTGGCATTGCCCTGGGCTGCTGCAGGCTCCAGGCAGCACCCCAGGACTGCTGTAGGGTCCATCCCTCACTGTGCTGCTGTCTCTGCCCCCGGCCTGGGCAGGGCTCCAGGTGCCAGGTGTCACCTGACAGCAGGGCCAGGCAGGGATGCACTGTGGGCAGAGGCACCCTGCCCGTGCTCAGCCCCTTTCCTCACAGAGGGGAATTACACCGCCATCACACAGCACTGCTGGGAATACTTCGTCTACCTGATGAGGAATGTGCTGACATCGCAGCTGTGCGAGTGGAAAGTCATCAGCAGGTACGGGCCAGCAGGACTGTCTGAGCCTAAATGAGAGATGTGGGACTCCAGGTGGCTCTCCAAAATGCAGTTTATTCCATCCAAGATGTCACAGCAGCCCAGGGTCATGGGTGGCAGAGCTGTGCCTACAGCTGTCAGCTCCAGCTGCAGGCAGGCCTGGAGACCTTAGTTTAGGTTACAATGAATTATATACTTTTCTTTTCGTTACCCTGCATTATATACTTTTCTTTGCTGAGCATCTTCATACAGCAGAACCAATCTATACCTCAACTTTTATCTCTAGCCTATCATAACTACTGTAATTACCATATTCATGTTACTGTTCTCCAATCACTCAAAGTTAGTACATCACAGTTTAAGCTAGAAGTTGTTTCTCAGTTTTCTTGCAGTGGAAAATTCTGAGACCTTTTTTCTACTTGCAGCATTGTCAGTCCTGTTTGCCTGTGCTATCTTCCTGCTTGGTAAAAACATCTTCTTGCTCTAAGCCATAAAAACCCCTTCTAACTAACACACCCTTTGCCTCCTTGGTTATCCAGTAAGAATGGCTCAGCAATTCTTTTCTTCTCTATCAAAACTTGCTTCCATCTCTATTTCTTCATCAGAGTGTACATTTAAAAATCTTTCTGCTAAGCACACGTATCTGTGAGACTTTCTTGTCAAACTTTCATCCTTCCCAACACAGCACCTTCCCCTCTAGAGCAGGGGGCAGGGGCTGGGCACTCCACCAGGGTACTGCCGGTGCCCGGGTGCGTGCCCCCGGTGTCCCATGCCCTGCCGGTGTCCCGGTGTCTCTCCTGCAGGCCCTACAGCGAGCTGCAGCGCTGCCTGGAGGAGTGGGCAGAGCGCCTCAACTACAGCTACCCCAACGCCCTGGCCGAGCAGTACATCTTCCAGAGCCACCACATCTACTTCCACAACTGCACCCTGGAGCACCCGGTGTACTTCGACCCGCCCGAAGATGTGCTGCTGGCCATGATCATCGCGCCCATCTGCCTCATCCCCTTCCTTGTCACGCTGGTCATCTGGCGCAGCAAGGACGGCAAGGCGCAGGCTTAGAGCTGCCCGGCTGCGGGACCCCGCACCGCCCGCTGGGCTCTCGGTGCCACCAACCCGCGCTGCGGAGGCGGCCGGTTCCTCCCGCGCCTTCCCCACCCCGCGGCCCGGCATTAAACGCTTCTCCCCCCACGCCTGGCGCTGGTTCTTCGGCCGCTCCATCCCTTCAGGGCCCGGCCCGGGCCCGCTCCCGCCGCCAGCGCCCTCCCGGCAGCTCCTTGCCGTAGGGAACGCTCCGGCGGGACACCGGCACCAGAACGGGCACCGAAACCGGGGCACCGGGCGGGAGGGGCGGGGCCGCACGGGGGCGTGGTCACTCCGTGGGGGCGTGGCCTCACGGGGAGGGCGTGGTGTTGTTCGGAGGGCGTGGTCTCGTTGGGAGGGCGTGGTCTCGTGTGAAGGCGTCGTCTCATGTGGAGGGCGTGGTTTGGCGGGAGGGCGTGGTCTAGTGGGGGTGGGCGTGTCCCCGCGCGATGGGCGTGGCCCGCGGCCGGGCCGGAAGCGGGGCGGGGCGAGGCGGAAGGCGGCGGCGGCGGTTCCGGTAGCGGCGGCGGCGATGAGTTTCGTGTGGCCGTGGCAGTACAGCTTCCCGCCCTTCTTCACGTGAGCACGGCCGGGGTTGGGCTGGGGCTGGGGCTGAGGGAGGCGGGGCGGGGAGCGCGGGAACCGTGAACCGGCGGTGCCGGTGTCCATCCGTGCTGACCGGGCCCCGCAGGCTGCAGCCGAACGGCGAGACGCGGCAGAAGCAGCTGTCGGCGTGGTGCGCACTGGCGCTGGCCTACAGCCAGGAGCACCGGCTGCCCGCCATGACGGTGCGGGAGGCGCAGGACATCCCGCTCTTCGCCAACCACCGGCTCCAGCGTATCCTTTGTGCTCCCGGTGCTCCCGGTGCCTCCCCCCGCCCCTGCCCCCCGCCTCCGCCAACGCCTCCTTAACCCGCAAGCAGGGAAGCTGCCGCTGGAATCCATCCAGGTGGTGCTGGAGGAGCTGCGCAAGAACGGTGCGTGCCCCGTCCGTCCGTCCGTCCGTCCGTCCGTCCGTCCCCTGTGCCCGACCCGCGCAGCCACCGGGCAGCTCCGTCCCGGGGGTTTGGGCTGTGCAGGCTGTGAAAAATGCGTGTGTTTTATGATTGGCTTTTCGCAAATATTGAAATGAATATTGTCTGTGTTGTGTTAGGAAGTGATGCTGCATTGATTCTCTTAAGCAGTGTGTTATGTACAGTTTCAGGTTATAAAAAATGTTAAAATAGAAACTGTGCTATGTAAGATGCTTTGTTTAAAAGAAAGGACTTGCAGCGAGATAGCAGCCACAGGACACCTGAGTCTTTCAGAGAAAGAGAATTTATTGCCTTCTTATCAGAAGAAACGAACTTCTTCCTGCCTTGAAGGCACCTTAGGATTCAGAGGAAGAAGCTGACACTGCCCAGACAGAATCCCGTGTTTGAATGGAATTTATGCATCATGGATGAGGTGTATGAATATGCAACAGGCTGTTGCTTTTAAGGGTTAATCCTTTGTTAACGTGGGTCCTTTTTCGGGCTCGTGCTGCCCAGAAAAGGTACCCAGACTATCCATAACTCTTTGTTTTTATTGTCTCATATTGTCCTAATTCAATTTGTCCAAGTTGTTATTACTCTAATTGTGTTACTATTATTTTAACCATTTTATTACTATTAAACCTTTAAAAATTTTGAAAACAAGTGATTGGCATTTTTCACAGCAGGGAAGAGAGGGCTCGACAGAGAAAGCACACTCTGAATATTGCTCTAGAAACACAACAATATTCAGTGTATTCAGTGTGCAGGGCAGGGATGGTCTGTGAGGCTGCCTCTGGGTGCAGTGCCTGGCACATGTCCCGAAATCTGCGTGTTTGATCATGTGAAAAACGCCAGTCGCTTGTTTTTAGAGTTTTAAAAGTTTAATAGTGATAAAATAGTTATAAAGATAGTAATGTAATTAGAGTAATAAAAATGTAGACAGTTTGGATTAGGACAATATGAGACAATAGAAACAAAGAGTTATGGACAGTCCAGGTACCTCTTTCTGGGCAAAATATGCCCGAAAAAGGACCCACGTTAACAGAGGATTAACCCTTAAAAGCAACAGCCTGTTGCATATTCATACACCTCATACATGATGCATAAATTCCATTCAAACACAGGATTCTGTCTGGTCATCCTCAACTTCTTCCTCTGAATCCTAAGGTACCTTCAAGGCAGGAAGAAGTTCGTTTCTTCTGATAAGAAGGCAACAAATTCTTTTTCTCTGAAAGATTCAGGTGTCCTGTGGCTGCTATCTTGCTGCGAGTCCTTTCTTTAAAAAAGTATCCTACATAGCATAGTTTCTATTTAAACATTTTTTTATAACTTAACGTTTTTAAATTGTAAAACACTTATAATTAAAACATTTTTAATAACCTAAAACTATATTTAACACACTACTTAAGAGAATTAATACAGCATTACTTTCTAACACAACACATAGTATTCATTTTAACATGTGCGAAAAGCCAATCATAAAAGACACATTTTTCACCATCCTTATTTCTGACTTCTCTGCCTCAATTCCTGCTCCCTATTGCTTCTAGGGAACCTGGAATGGTTGGATAAGAACAAAACCAGCTTCCTGATCATGTGGAAGAGACCAGAAGAATGGGGAAAGCTCATCTATCAATGGGTGAGAGCACACCCAGACCAGGCTGTGTCCATGAGGACGGGAGGTCCTGGCTGCCCCTTGGGAAAGAGCACTGCTTGCACACTCAGTTTTGCACACCCCAGGGATGTGTGAGAGGGTTGGATAAGGATGTTCAGCCACATGGATGAAATTTGCTGTTTTGCCTTTGTGTTTCCAGGTGTCCAAGAATGGCCTGACCAACTCTGTGTTCACGCTGTACGAGCTGGTCAGTGGAGATGATACAGAGAATGAAGGTAAAGCTGGGGCTCGTGTTCTGGAGCAGGACACTGGATTGGAGCATGTAAACAGCTGATTGTCAGATTGCAGTTTTGTAGATTAAATATTCTGAAATCTCAGGTGTGCAAACTCACCCTTTCCCACCATTGGCACATGCTGCTCCAAAGGTTTTTATCACTTTGCAGGAACATCCCCTCTGTAATTGCATTTTCCCTTCCCCAGTGCCCAGCATTTTTATCTGGTGTGGTGAGGGGTGTTTTGTCTTCAAGCCCAGCCCCAGCTCTGCCTTGCAGGCTGCTGTGGCTCATCCCTGCTGCCTCCTGTCCTCCAGGCTCTGTTCCCCAAGCAGAGATGATGTCAGTGTATCCATCCCTCTGGATTTGCTGTAGTGTTACAGTGCTCTGAGAGCCCTCAGCACTGCTGCCCCCAGTCCCTGCACAAGCTCTGTTTGTTTCTTGATGTTATTTTTCCATCCTGTTGATGAGGATCTTTGTCCTCTATAGAGTTTCATGGCTTGGATGAGGCATTTTCCCTTCCCCAGTGCCCAGCATTTTATCTGTGTGGTGAGAGGTGTTTTGTTTTCAAGCCAAGCCTCAGTTCTGCATGTCAGGCTGCTGTGGCTCATCCCTGCTGACTCCAGGCTCTGTTCCCTCAGCAGAGATGATGATCCTGTCTGTGTGTCCATCCCTCTGGATTTATGGTGCTCTGAGAGCCCTCAGCATTGCTGCCCCCAGTCCCCTCACAATTTCTTGATGTTATTCTTGTTATTTTTATATTTTTCTTTATGTTATTGTTATTTTGTTTATATTATTGCTATTTTTCCTTCCTGTTGATGGGGATCTTTGTCCTTCCCTAGAGTTTCATGGCCTGGATGAGGCCACGCTGCTCCGTGCCCTGCAGGCCCTGCAGCAGGAGCACAAGGCTGAGATTATCACGCTGGATGATGGCCGAGGAGTCAAGTTCTTCTGAGAGCAGCCTCCTCCCCTTCCCTGCTGCAGTCTGGGCTCTCCCTTGCCAAGCCTTCCTCTCTGGGCCTGGCCTCAAACTGTGACTGCAAGCAGCTGCATCTCGGGATTTCTCGGGGCAAGATGAGTCTGAGAACCCTTCCAAAGACTTAGGAATATCCTGAGCTCCTCTGTCTGTCTGTTCTCCCTGTTGATGTGTTCCAGAGGCTGAAGCTGCTCTAGGCAGTTCTGGGAGGGACCACCCAGAAGTGGAACTGGACTTGCTGCTGCTCCCTGTGCCTGTGATGGCCTCGAAGCAGCCCCAGCTGGGGTCAAGCTTGGCCTCCAAGGGGCTCCCCTGTGTCCCTGCCAGCCACGTGTGCCTGGGTGCTGCAGCCCTGCTGCAGTGCCAGGGGATGAGGCAGGAGCAGGGGGCTGGCTGTGGAAGCCCTCAGTGGCAGAAGGAAATGCACTTGCTGCCAAGCAGGCTGGGGGAAGCCAGGGAACTAATTTCAGGTGATTAAAATGAGATGTATTTATAGAGCAGCCTGGCTGTTTTCATCTATCTTTATTTTTCCATCAGAGACAGAGCACTGTACCAGATTTTTGCCCTTCAGTCATATTTCCTATCTGCCCCAGAGAAATTAGTGGTTCCAGGGTGGGAAACAGCACAAGAAGAAAGGAGAAGGAGACCCTTGCTGCCTTTCTCAGGACAACATTTACTTTAAATTTGCATGTGCAGCCTGCTGGAAGCCCCTGGGTTTGTGCAGAGGTGATGGGGTAAGCTCTGTACCACTGTGGCTGGGAGAGGGATGACTCAGCTTTAGGTGATAACAAAGTCAGAAATTGTGATAGCTTGTCACAAATTGTGGCCAGGTGCACTTGCTGGCCCTGTGGGTCCTGGGGAAGCAGATGGCTGTGCTGGGGCAGGGTCACCTTTCCCTGATCCTTGTCAGAGGTTGGGGGCAGTGCTGGAGTGACCTGGGGGTGCAGCAGAGCAGGTGGCACTTGCACCCCACAGGCTGCCCCTGTCTGTCCTTCCCTGCCCTTGGGGACAGCCTGGCACTGCCTCACCTGCTCCTGGCAGCTGATGTCAGCACTGTGGAATTCTCAGTGGAGGTGACATGCTGCAGTCTGGGGGCTGTGAAATGTGACAGTTTGTTCTGTAGCAGGAGCCTGTTGAGCTGGAGCTGGTGGGATGTGCTGCCCTGGTGTGGGCACCTTGCTCCGGAGCCCAGGCTGCCTCTCTGTGCAGGAATTCCTGAGAGCCAGCACTTGTGAGCTGAGCAAAGGCACCAGCAGTGCTCACAATGGGCTGGTTGGGTTCTTTCTGGGGACCATCACCCTGGGAGCTCTGTCATGATCCTGCCACTGATGGTGCTGAGCAAAGCCAGCAGCGCAACTGTGCCATGGTGTGTGCCACGTCCCCACAGCTGGCACAGGCTCTGCTTGCTCAGGGATCATCCCTTTGTGTCTGCAGCCACCAAAGTCTCTGGGTGGGATTTTTATGTGACGGTGTTCACAGGGATCTTAGGGTGAGGGGAGAGATGAGGATCTGACCCCATGTTTCAGAAGGCTTGATTTGTTATTTTATGATATATATTACATTAAAACTATACTAAAAGAATAGAAGAAAGGATTTCATCAGAAGGCTAGCTAATAGAAATAGAAAGAATGATAACAAAGGTTTGTGGCTCAGACTCTCTGTCCGAGCCAGCTGGACTGTGATTGGCCATTAATTAGAAACAACCACATGAGACCAATCCCAGATGCACCTGTTGCATTTCACAGCAGCAGATAACCATTGCTTACATTTTGTTCCTGACGCCTCTCAGCTTCTCAGGAGAAAAAAATCCTAAGGAAAGGATTTTTCATAAAAGATGTCTGTGACATTTTTATGCTCCCAGTCTGGGTTTGTTTCCATGTCCAAGATCTGCCTCCCCTTTCCTTCTCACGCCACCTGCATTGCTCCTTCCCTCTGTGGTGGCTCTGGCTACCCTGCTGCTCTTGCAGCCCTGCAGAGAGCAGGGTGCTGTGCCTGCAGGTGTCTGCATTTGATCCCAAACAGTTTGATCCCTTCAGCAGCCAGGCTGGAGTGTCTGTTCTCACTGCCTGTGTGCACAATCCCGACCTCCCAGCACTGTGTTCCAGGCTGGGAGTGCTCTGTGTAACCTGGCTGTCCTTGAGGGAGTCTGTGTTCTTAATTAAATTTGCTCCCTTCTTAGGAAATGGCTGATGTGACATTAGATAAGCCTAAAACCAGCTTTTCATTCCAAGCCACTCCTGGCAGCAATTCCCTTCTCTTTTTTGGCTTCCTATTTAGTTGCTTACTCACTGAGGGGGGGAAGAGGAGGAGGAGGAGGAAGAGTACGTCCCCTCTGCAGAGTGGACATTGTGTAAAATTCCTTTTCCACACCCTCTGGGCTGGTTACCAGGGACCACATCCAGCAGTGCCTGTGAGGAGCCTGTGGGACCAGATTTCCTGGGCTGGGATGGCACTGCTGGGGCTGAGATGTCACTGCCGAGGCCATGGTGCCACTGCTGAGGCTGAGATGGCACTGCCGAGGCCATGGTGGCACTGCCGAGGCCATGGTGGCACTGCTGAGGCTGAGATGGCACTGCTGAGGCCATGGTGTAACTGCTGAGGCCATGGTGGCACTGCTGAGGCTGAGATGGCACTGCTGAGGCCATGGTGCCACTGCTGAGGCCATGGTGCCACTGCTGAGGCTGAGATGGCACTGCTGGGGCTGAGGTGGCACTGCTGAGGCCATGGTGCCACTGCTGAGGCTGAGATGGCACTGCTGAGGCTGAGATGGCACTGCTGCCACTGCTGAGGCCGTGGTGCCACTGCTGAGGCTGAGATGGCACTGCTGGGGCCGTGGTGTCACTGCTGAGGCCATGGTGGCACTGCTGAGGCGGAGGTGCCACTGCTGAGGCTGAAGTGTCACTGCTGGGGCCAAGGTGTCACTGCTGAGGCTGAGATGCCACTGCTGAGGCTGAAGTGTCACTGCTGGGGCCAAGGTGTCACTGCTGAGGCTGAGATGCCACTGCTGAGGCTGAAGTGTCACTGCTGGGGCCAAGGTGCCACTGCTAAGGCTGTGGTGCCACTGCTGAGGCCATGGTGTCACTGCTGAGGCTGAAGTGTCACTTCTGGGGCCGTGGTGCCACTGCTGAGGCCGTGGTGCCACTGCTGAGGCTGAGGAGCCACTGCTGAGGCTGAGGTGCCACTGCTGAGGCTGAAGTGTCACTGCTGGGGCCAAGGTGTCACTGCTGAGGCTGAGATGCCACTGCTGAGGCTGAAGTGTCACTGCTGGGGCCAAGGTGTCACTGCTGAGGCTGAGATGCCACTGCTGAGGCTGAAGTGTCACTGCTGGGGCCAAGGTGCCACTGCTAAGGCTGTGGTGCCACTGCTGAGGCCATGGTGTCACTGCTGAGGCTGAAGTGTCACTTCTGGGGCCGTGGTGCCACTGCTGAGGCCGTGGTGCCACTGCTGAGGCTGAGGAGCCACTGCTGAGGCTGAGGTGCCACTGCTGAGGCTGTGGTGGCACTGCTGAGGCCATGGTGCCCTTGCTGAGGCCGTGGGATGAGTCCTGGGAGTGGCAGAGCTGCTGCTGCCCCCCTGGAGGGAGCAGATGTCCCTCTGAGGAGGTGCTGTCCAGCCCAGCCACGCAGCCCTGCTGCAGGAGGAGGCTCAGGGTGGTTTTGGGGGCGTGGGGGTGGCTGGTACCACCCCCTCCTCCAGCCTGTGGCCCCTCAGAGGCCCTTGCCATGTCTGGCTGTGGTGATTAGGGCTCTCTGGGCAGGGTGAGGCAGAGCTCAGAGGGGCTGGTGCCAAGATAAGGCTCTATCAGGCTGGGCACACTTGGATCCTGCGGGTGAAAGAGGAAAGATTCTGAGAAAGATTTTCCTTAATGCAGCTGCTTAGGAGCAAGAGCTGTTTCAGTTTGATAACTTTATATATTGGGATAAACGTGCAGGTGGGTCCCATCTGTGCCTCTGGGCTGAGGAAATCCTCTGCAGTGATCTGCCCAGGGTTACAGCCACAGCTGAGGTTTGGGTGCCATCTCCTTCTCCCTGAGCTCACATGAGTTAGGGTGAGAGACACACAAGGTCCCGTGGGTATGGGATGGTGAAGGCAACAGTGGAACAAGCCCTGGGTGTCCCTGGAGCCCTCCTGGGCTGTGCATCCCCAGCTGTGCATCCCCTTCATCCAGACCCATCCTGGCCCCTCTGTGCTCCTGCCCCAAGCTCTGGGATCACACAGACAATTCCTGGCAGGGCTTGGTGGAGCCTGGAGCTGAGCAGGGCTTTGATTCATGATCTAATTCTGAGGAGAGCGATTACACAGGCCACTGTTCTCTTTCTGGCAGCCAAATGCAGGCGAGAAATGGGTTATGTTCCCTGATTGTGGCGGTTCCTCAAAGTGAAGCCTGGCACTGGCACCTGCAGCCCAGAAATGTCACCCTGATAAGGCTGGGGAGCTGCAGTGGGCTCCTGATTGTGGAACATGAGCCCTCTCTCTGCTTTCAGGCCAAGCTGGCTGCAGATTGGTGCTCCTGGCCAGCTCAGGAGAGGAGCTGTTCCCCTGCCCGAGCTGCCACCTCCCTACCAAGTTGTGCTGTGGAGTGGCACTTGGAGGGATCATGTAGGGAATTTCTCAGCTCACTCACAAAGGGAGGTGTGGGAGGGCAGCACTTGGAGCAAACTTCACCCCTAATTTCCTCTCCTGTCTGCAGGGGCCTCATTGGACTGGAATACTCCCCTGCTCCTCTGGGATCTTCCAAGGCATCTTGTTTCACGATGGAAACCCTTGATAAGGAGACACGAGCCTGCCAGGGACCAAGCTGAGATCCCTGCCTGGCTCTGTGTCTCTTGTTGGAGAGCTGGGGCTCCCTGCCAGCCCGGGCTGTGTTCCAGTGCATGGGACCCCTGTGTGGGGACAGCCACAGAGTCAGCCTGGAGGGCTCAGACAGCATCCTCCCTTCCTGGCCGTGCTGAGAAGGTTCTGGGCAAGGCTCACCTGAACAAAGAGCGTTGTTTAACAAGGCTGAGTCAAACCGTGTTGCATCCTACAACCCGTGGCAGGGCCAGTGCAAGCACTGTGCCTGTGGCCTGTCAGTGCTGGCCTTTGGGCTCAGTGGCACCTGGCAGAGGTGCTGGGCATGGTGTTCAGCCAGTGCTGCTTGTTCAGCTGGGACCAAGCCCCTCGCATGCTCCCAGGGGCGCAGGGCTGAGTGGGGATGTGGTTGCTGCTCCCTGCACAGGGAGGCATCGCTCAAACTCCGGCTTGGGAAGGAGATACCCGGCTCCTCGGGCAGGTCGGGTGGGGGTAGCGGAGCAGAGATCGGCCAGGAACATTTCATGAAATGCTTGTCCCTCCCTCTTGCCAGCGGGGATTTGTGGGGAGCAGCCGTGCGGGACGTGGTGCAGGTCAGCAGCTCCGGTCACCCTGCGGCTGCCAGCCTGGCGTTTAGGAGCCCGTGGCTGCCTTCCCCCTGTCGATCCACTCCTTAATGTTTCCGGTAGCGTTGAGTAGAAACAATCTGACCTCAGGGAAAAGAAATCAGCGGTGGCCTCAATTGCTTTGTGTTTTGTGTAAACAGCCTCACCGGCAGAACAACCTTCTCCTTCAGCCTGGACAGACAACACGCTCTTGTCCGGCCGCTGGCTCCCGCGGGGCTGACACACACCTTCGACTCTTCCTATTTGCCTGACCCTAATTTCAGGATTTCGGACCGTAGTGACCCCGAGCGGGATTCTCTGGGGCAGCGTGAGGGGGAACTCGCGTTCCGGCAGCGGGACTCGGCTGCTCCGGGACCAGAGGCAGAAACTCCGAGGAAATGTTTAAACCAGAGACGTTCCTGCTCCGGCTGCGTTTGTCACAGCAGCCCCGGAGCCCCACGGGGGCGGCGGCCGGGAAGGGAGCGTGTCCTGCGGGGAGGGGACAGCGAGGAGCCCCGGGAGCCGGGTGGGCGCCGGGCGGTGTCCCCCGGCTGGGACGGGACATCCCGGCACCCGGGGGTGTGACCGGGAGCGGTGCCGGGGCGCTCGCCCGCTGCTCGCGGTGCCCCTGCCCGGTGCGGTGCCCCTGCGCTGTGTTGTGCCCCTGCCCGGTGCGGTGTCGGTGCGGGGTCAGTGCGGTGCCCCTGCCCGGTGCGGTGTCAGTGCGGTGCCCCTGCCCGGTGCGGTGCCCATGGCCGGTGCCCCTGCCCGGTGCCCCTGCCCGGTGGCGCAGCGCGGTCGGGGGGCGGCGGTCGCTCGGGGGCGGACCCGGGCGGGGCGGGGGCGGTGCCGCCGGGCCGGGCGGGGCGGTGGCGGTGCCGGGGCCGGTGTCCGGACCGGGTCTCGGCGGTCGCTCCCGGTTGCGGGCTGGCGGAGGCCACGGGTGCGGAGCTGCGCGGGAGCGGCCGCTCCCGCCGGGCTGGAGCCGATGCTGGCGGCCGAGCCCGCCGCTACCGGAGCCATGTCCCATCCCGAGGCGGAGCGGGAGGACGGCGACTCCGCGCCGCAGCCGGAGCCGGGTCCGGGGCTCACCGGACGGGCCCCGCACCGTAACCGCAGCCGGCGGCCCTCGGGGCGCGATTCCCGACGGGCTTCCTCCCGCTTCAACCGGCGGAGCTCGGCCGAGCTGGAGCTGCTGGGGTACCCGGCACCGGACGGGGAGCGGGGGGGGTCGCCGCCGCCGCCCCCGGCCGCCGCGGGGCTCCGGGAACCGGAGGAGACGGAGAGCGAGGAGGTCGAGACGCGGGCGGTCGCCACCTCCCCCGACGGCCGGTTCCTCAAGTTCGACATCGAGATCGGCCGCGGCTCCTTCAAGACCGTCTACAAGGGGCTGGACACGGAGACCACCGTGGAGGTGGCCTGGTGCGAGCTGCAGGTACGGCCCCTGCCCGCGCCCACAGCCCCCGCCCCGGGCCGGGGGGCTCCGCAGAGGCACCGGGACCCTCTGCCGCGCTGTTTCCCTGCTGTGCGCAGCCCTCCCCGGCCCCGACCCTGCCTGGCTGCTCTGTGGGACTCGCGGGGCTCCCTGGAGCCTCCGCTCCTGCCCGTGCCTGCGGTGCCCCAGCAGCGGGCAGGGCACGGTGCGGGCTCCCTGCGCTGTGCCCATCACTGCCGGTGCCTCGTGGGTCCGCTGGCCCGGACCCAGAGTCCTGCTTGCTGCCGCCCTCCTGGCCCTCCTGCTCATCACGTGCTGTTTTCCATTTGCTTTCTTGCTGCCTGCACCGTGGAGCATGCCAGGGTGCCCACGTTCTTGATGCCAGCCCCTGCTCTGGCACTTTACAGGTGGATCTGGGGCTGAGCATCATCCCACTGTGTTTCTGATGCCCAGCAGCTCGCAGCTTTCCCTCCAGGAGCACAGCGAGGGCAGCAGTGCCCTCTCTGCGTGCCTGCCTGTGCTCATGTTGGATCTGCCCCCCAAAGTTTGCTCCCACAGCCCTTGGTGTGCCCGGGGGCAGGTGCCTGCAGCGAGCTGGGAGCAGGGTACAACACGACCTTGGTGCTTTCTGCCTGCTTGACCTTGGCTGGGGTGGTGTGCAGGGTCACCTGTGATGGCTTCTGTGGTGCTGCCAGGGGCTCTCTGCTAGAAGCAGCTGGACCTGTGCTTCCAGGTCCCTGAGGAGCATCCCCATCTCCTCTCTGCGGCCACACTCCTCCATCTATCTCCTTGGCTGGCCTGCAGCCTGACAGCAGGATGCTGAGAGCAGTGGTGATAACGTTGCCTCCACAACGCCTTTGCCCCCTCAAGTGCTTTTGATGGGCCTGATCTTGTCCATGGAGGTGCCCAGGGAGATCTGTGGGGTTGCCTTTTCTCCTTGGAGCACCTTTTGGTGAAGTCCAAAGTCTCCCTCAGGCTCCTGACCCTGGGATGGCTGCTGTGGTGGGAAAGGTCCAAGTCCTTGTTGACACAGAAAAACGTGTCTTGCGAGTTTGTTGTCTTGTTCCCAAAAGCTCAGTGCACTCGCAGGTAGCTGCCTGGGCTGGCTCCTTGGGGTGGCTGCAGCCCAGCAGAGCAAGAAGAGACCCTGAGAGACTGGTGGGTGGTTTCTAGAGGGCTGCCTATGGCCTCTTAGTGAGGAAGGTGAAGATTTGCCCCCCATCCCCATGGGTTGCACAGTTGTTCCAGTTGTTGAGAGCTCAGTTCAGAGCCAGCTCGGTTCTCCTGCCCTCACAAAGCCCCACAGCTCCATCCAAATGCCCCTGAGCTCTCTTGAGTCCCTTCAGGTGGCAACCACTGACTGGAACAGGCTCTCCTTGGCAAGCTCCTTCCTTCCCTGGATGAGTCAGCTGTCCCCAGCCCTGCGTGTCCCTGCCCTGGGTCTCAGCCCCGTGTCCCAGCTGTGCCCCAGCTCTCCTGCCCTGTGCCTGCAGGGCTGGCAGCAGGTCTTGTTCCTGCTCCTCCCTGCCTGCAGGCACTGCTGGTGTCTTGGAGGGGCTGGGAGGGGATGAGCCTGCCCCACTCAGGTGGAGGGGAGCAGAGAGCTGGGCAGCAAAATGCTCCCGTGTGCCAGCCCAGCAGGAACGTGCTGGCCCTGAGAGCCAGCCAGGCTGGAGTGGCAGAACCACTCACCTGTCCCCTGGGGGTGCTTGTGGAGAGGGTGCCCTGCCAGGGACCCTCCTGTGAGCACCCCATGGTGCTGGGGAGACCTGATCCCCCTGGGGGTCACTGCCAGAGCCAGGTCCCTGCCCTCTCCCCTCCCCACCCTGTGCTTGGCTCCATTCCACTGACTGCTCTTTGTGCAGCCTCTTGTACCCAAATCCCTGTCCCACAGGGGGCTGAGAGCACAGACATAGACATTTAGGAGTTTGTTGTTTTTTATTTATTTTTTTTTCAGCAATCATGCAAAGAATTGCACACTGTGACACAAATACGGGATTTGGAACCACAAATAAAAATGGTTGTGGTTCTGCCATTTTAAAAATAGCTTTGTCCTGTGCACTTCACAGTTCTCCTTCTATTGCCTTTCAATTCCAAATGACTACTTAACCTCAGGCCTGACCTGTTCTGCACCAGAGAACCTGGTTCAGCTGCTGTGATGGATCCCAGTCCCAAAGCCCAGCTCTCCCTACTGTCCTTGCCCTGACCTTCCCTCCTCAGAGCTTGCTGAAGCAGAGCTTGGTTTTGCCTGTCTTCTGTCTCCCTGAGACCCTCAGGGGACCTGCCCATCCCTGTCCCCTGTCCTGAAGGCAGCGTCTGTCTGTCCACAGCCCCACTGTTTGTGCTTTCCAGCTTTAGCCTGGCACTATTTCTGTCCGAGGTGCTGCGGGTGGTGGGGAAGGAGGAAGCAGGGAGGAAACCAGAGGCCCAGAGTGGGGTCTGGCTGTAAATACCTGACTGTGAGATTTTCCTCTGGAACCCCTTGGGGTTCCCCAAGTGGGCAGGAGCGTTCTGGGCAGCAGGCACTGCTGTACCTGCCCTGGCTCTGGCACCCAGGTAACCTCAGCCAGCAGCCCTGGGGCTGCAGGGCACCTTGGCTCACATGGCTGTGAGCACACAGCAGCTCCTGCTTGGCAGGGCAGACCCACAGGGAGGGCAGGGAGGTGCTGGCACCCACTGCTGACAGAGGGCTGGCTCCTCTGGGGGGCTTGGGTGTCCCTGTGGCTGTGGACGTGGCTGGAGGGACAGTGCTGGGCACCTTCCAGCACTGGCTCTGTGCCCCACCATGGTGTTGCTCAGAATGCCCCTCCAGAGTGCAAGTGCCAGTGCAAGTGCCAGGGATGGGAGAGCCCTGTGAGTGCTGCAGAGAGCACAGAGCACTGCCAGGCTGGGGACAGCCTCCTGCTGCAGGGACAGCAGCCATCCCCACCCTCCCTTCTCCTGCCACTGGCCTCAGCTCCTGGTGCTGGCTGTGCTGGGCTCCTCAGCAGCCAGCTCCTGGCTCGCAGGAGGGGCTGGACCGCTGCCACCATTGCCACCCAGCTCCTCGTGGTCCCCGTGCCACCGCCCCCAGCGTCCTCCCCCGCCCTGTGTGGGTGCTGTAAGGAGAGGACACGGTGTGCCCGTGCTGTGTGCCGTGTCTGCGCTGGCAGCCCTGCCTGCCCTGCCCCTGCTGGTGCTCCTCCAGCCCAGGATGGGCTTTGATGCCCACGCTCCACGGGGAGAGTGTCAGCACAGGGCTGGGAGCTGCTGCCATTTGGGTCATGTGGAAGGAGCGATGCCAAGCGAGCTCAGCAGCCCTGGCACAGCTTGGGGCACAGCCTTGCCTCCCCCAGACCTTACTCCAGGCGCTCTGGGAGAGGTGGCCTTGTGCTGGAACTGGGCATGGCACAGTGAGGGCTGTGCTGGCACAGCTGCTCCAGCTGGGGTCCGCTCTGGCTGAGCTGGGAGAGCCCTGGCCACCCATGACTCCCCATTTCACAGCCTGTGCCAGTTTCCTCATGCCCTTGCAGGTTTGTGGGGTGCAATGAAGCCTCTGGACACCTCCTGGTGGGTAGGAGAGGGCCAGAGGGGTGGTGGTGGCCGTGGCACGGGGCAGGGAAGCCGGAGTGCGCTGCTGGCCCCGCAGGGGTTCGGGTGCTGTTTTCCTCCTTCCCTATGAAAGGTCCCATTCATGCTGCTGCAGCAGGCTCAGGTTCTCCTCTGGGCTGAGCCTGTCCCTGAGCATGTATTAAATGTGGGGGGATTATGGAGCAGCTCCAGCCAAGCCTTGGGGCCGCCTGTGATGCAATGAAAATGTTACGAAAGCCGCCGGGATTGATGGATGGTGGCCACTGGCCAAGGGGGCTGAGACAACTCTGGCAGCTCTGGTGGTGGGGCAGCTCCAGTTTCCTCGGCCTCTGAACGCTGGGCAGGGGTCCCAGCTTGGAGGCCCCCAGGCTGTGCAGCAGCTGAGCTCTGCAGGACCCCAGGCTGTGGTGGAGCTGTCGCTGCTCCTGCTCCTCCTGCCCAGGGCTGAGCACTCCCTCGGGGCTGGAGCTGCCTCCTGTAGCTCTGCCCAGCCAGCTCCCCTCTCCCTGCACGCCGGGGCCGTGTCCCTTCAGCAGGAGGGGGCTGTCCCCTCCGCTGGCCCCTGCCCCAGCTGCAGTCAGCACCCTCGGCTTGTGTTTCCACTTTAATTAACTCGAGCAGGAGGAACATGGAAAAACCTGGGCTGGAGCCTCCCCCGCCTGCTTTCCCCAACAAAGGCCTCATTGAGGCTGGCCCTGCACAGAGCCCAGGGCTGCTGGTGCCCCGCTGGGGGCAGAAGAGCCGTGGCCATCGTGTCTGCACAGGGCAGGGTGGCAGCAGCCTCTGCAGAGCCCCCAAATGTCCCCTCCAGCTGCAGGCTGGGGTTCCCTGTCCCCAGGCAGCCTGGTGGGCTCAGCTGGGGGCTGAGTGAGGGGAGTGGGGATGGGTGGGCTCAGCACAGGGCAATGGGGAGCTGCACAGGTTCCTTGGTGCCCCATCTGCTGTGCACCCACCCAGGGTGGTGGGGCTGGTGGGGAGACCAGTCCAGAGTGGCCCCAAACCACGTGTGTGCCACCGTGCTGGGGCCACAGAAGCCTCCTCTGCCTTGTATGGGGTCATGAGGGTTTTTTGTGGCCCCTGTGTGCCCCCCTCACACCCCCACTGGCTCCCACAGACACGGAAGCTGTCCAAGACGGAGCGGCAGCGGTTCAGCGAGGAGGTGGAGATGCTGAAGGGGCTGCAGCACCCCAACATCGTCCGCTTCTACGACTCCTGGAAGTCAACCATCAAAGGGCAGATCTGCATCGTGCTGGTCACAGAGCTCATGACATCTGGCACCCTGAAAACGTGATTGGGGCGGGCAGGGGAGGGAGCAGGGTCTCTACTCTTTGTTGTGGGGTCATCTCAGTCTGGATGGCAACGGGAGGAGGGTGGGCTGGAGCCAAGGCTGGGCCACGAGGCCGAGCCCCACAGGTCTGAGCCCTGTTGGTCCCAGGCAGGTATTTGAGGCCCTGTTGGTCCTTAGTAGGTATTTGAAGCCCTGTTGGTCCCAGGCAGGTATTTGAGGCCCTGTTGGTCCTTAGTAGGTATTTGAGGCCCTGTTGGTCCCTTGTGGGTGTTTGAGGCCCTGTTGGTCCCTGGTGGGCATTTGAAGCCCTGCTGGTCCCTGACAGGTACTTGAAGCCCTGTTGGTGTCTGGCAGGTATTTGAAGCCCTGTTGGTCCCTGGTGGGTATTTGAGGTCCTGTTGATCCCTGACAGGTATTTGAGGCCCTGTTGGTCCCTGGTGGGCATTTGAGGCCCTGTTGGTCCCTGGCAGGTATTTGAGGCCCTGTTGGTCCTTAGTAGGTATTTGAAGCCCTGTTGGTCCCTGGTGGGTATTTGAAGCCCTGTTGATCCCTGACAGGTATTTGAAGCCCTGTTGGTCCCTGACAGGTATTTGAAGCCCTGATGATCCCTGGTGGGTATTTGAGGCCCTGTTGGTCCCTGGTGGGTATTTGAGGCCCTGTTGGTCTCTGGCAGGTATTTGAGGCCCTGTTGGTCCCTGACAGGTATTTGAAGCGCTTTAAGGAGATGAAGCTGAAGGTGCTGCAGCGCTGGAGCCGGCAGATCCTCAAGGGTTTGCATTTCCTGCACACTCGCTCGCCCCCCATCATCCACCGTGACCTCAAGTGTGACAACATCTTCATCACGGGCCCCACGGGCTCCGTCAAGATTGGGGACCTGGGCCTGGCCACGCTCAAGAGAGCCTCCTTTGCCAAGAGTGTGATAGGTGGGGGCTCCTGGGGGCTGTGGGGGCTGCAGGGGGTGGGCATGGCGGGGGTGCTGAGCTCCCCTGCTGCCCCCAGGCACCCCCGAGTTCATGGCCCCCGAGATGTACGAGGAGAAGTACGACGAGGCCGTGGACGTCTACGCCTTCGGGATGTGCATGCTGGAGATGGCCACCTCGGAGTACCCCTACTCTGAGTGCCAGAACGCCGCCCAGATCTACCGCAAGGTCACCTCGGTGAGGCCTGGCCCCAGCTGGGGGGGTGCTGCCATGGTCAGCTGCCCATTCTGGGGGGAACCACAGCCCAGGGTGGCCCCAGCCATGTGTGTGTCACAGAAGCCTCCTCTGCCTTGGGTCTTTGTGGCCAGGGCACCCCCCTGTGCTCGGCAGGACCCTCTGTGTGCCCTCCTCACACCCCCACTGGAGCTGTCAGGCCCTGCTGCTGACAAAATGTGTCACTGTGTGGGTTGTGTGAGTGGCTAAAGGCAGTGAGGGGTTGCTCTGCCAGGCCATGGAGCTGTGGGTGGTGGTGGTGGTGGGGCATGGCTTGGCCAGACCCCACATCCCTGGCTCTGCAGCAGTGTGTTAATGGGGTGGAACGGGAGCAGTCTGCTCAGTCACCCCAGCCTGGCCGGTTACAGCCAGCTCCTGCCAGCTCCTGCCTGTTGAGGTGGAAACTCTGAGCCCTGGGGCATCCTGGCCACATGCGGGCACACGTGGCCTGGCCACAGGGGCCATGCAGAGCTCGTGTGGCCCTGGGCTGGTTGTCCCCTGGGCCCTGGGCTGGCACAGGAGGTGCTCACTGTCATTACCCCCAGGGCCTGAAGCCCAGCAGCTTCTACAAGGTGAAGGTGCCCGAGCTGAAGGAGATCATCGAGGGCTGCATCCGCATGGACAAGAACGAGAGGTGGGAGCAGAGCAGGACCCGGGTGGCAGGGCAGGGTCCCCCTGGCCCCGAGCCCACGCTGAGCTGTGCCCTCTGCAGGTACACCATCCAGGACCTGCTGGAGCATTCCTTCTTCCAGGAGGACACGGGGGTGCACGTGGAGCTGGCTGAGGAGGATGATGGAGTCAAGTCTGCGCTCAAGCTCTGGCTGCGCATGGACGACACGAAGAAGCTGCACGGCAAATACAAGGACAACAGCGCCATCGAGTTCCTCTTTGAGCTCTACAAGGACGTGGCAGAGGAGGTGGCTCAGGAGATGGTGGGTACAGAGACTGGGGAGCCCTGGGGCGCTTTGGGGTCCCTACACAAGTGACAAGCTCCATCCCGTGCAGGTGGCGCTGGGCTTTGTCTGTGAGGCTGACTACAAGCTGGTGGCCAAGGCGGTGCGGGACCGTGTGGTGGCCATCAAGCGCAAGAGGGAGAAGCTGAAGCGTGCCCAGGGTGCTCCATCCCCCGCAGAGCCAGAGCAGCCGCCAGGTGTCCTGCGCCTCCTGGAGGAGCTCAAATCCCCGCTGCCACCTGGTGGCCCCACGCCTGCCCCGGCCACCCCCGGCTCTGGGGACTCTGCCTTTAGCAGCACCTTCCCCTTGGAGCCTGAGGAGCCCGAAGCTGACCAGCACCAGCACTTCACCTACCGGCACACCAGCTACTCCTCGGCCACCTGTGCGTAGGCACCGAGGGGGCAACAGCCGGGTGGGGAGCTGGGCTGGGAGGTGGGGGATCCATCAGCTTCTCCCACCCCACAGCCCTTCCCCAGCTGCCCAGCCAGGGAAGGGACTGCCTTGCTTCATCCCAGCTCTCTTCCACAGCCGACTGTGAGACCGATGGGTACCTGAGCTCCTCTGGCTTCCTGGACTCACCAGACCTGGCCCATCGCAGCTTTGTGGCTGTGGACCCCACCAGCCCTCCCCCCAGCCGGCCTGTGCGCTGCTTCCCCACGGTGAGCACGGGGTCAGGGGGGCTCGGGGCAGCTGTGGCACCAGCTCAGGGCAGCTGTGGCACCAGCTCACCCCTCCTCTCCTGCAGAGCATCGCCGTGCAGCTGCCCACGGAGCATTTGCCCCCTGCCAGTGGCTTCTCCTCCTCGGTGGACAGGTGAGGCTGAGGGGCTGGACAGGGAGGGTGGTGCTTGGGAATGGCCACGCTGATGTTCTGGAGCTGGGGATTCCTGCAGCTACACCTCGGATGTGGCATCAGGCATGAGTGATGGCTACGAGGGGCTGTCAGCCAGCGAGCAGAGCACCAAGCTGCCGCCCAAGAGAGCCTCGGGGAAGCTGCTGCGGCGCCGAGCCCGCTCCAGGCTGCGCATCACCAATGTGAGTGCCACCAGAGCCAGGCTGGGGCCAGGCAGGGGCCAGGTGGGTTCTCCTGGTTATCCTGAGCCAGCCCTGCCACCCACAGATCTCCGACAAGAACGACCGAGTGGTGGAGTGCCAGCTGCAGACCTACAACAACAAGATGGTGACCTTCAAGTTCGACCTGGATGGGGACAACCCGGAGGAAATTGCAGCCGCCATGGTGAGAGCAGGGGGAGGGTGAAGTTGGGGTGTGCCTGGCTGGGCTGGGTGCTGACTGAGCCCTGCATCCTCAGGTCCACAATGAGTTCATCCTCAAGTCAGAGAGGGAGAGTTTCATCAGCCGCATCCAGGACATCATCCACCGCGTGGAGACCCTGCTGCGCAAGGACGGCCGCGGTGGCGCCGAGCTGCCCAAGGGCCCCGAGGCTGACAGTGCTCTGGGCAGCCCTGTGAGTGCCAGCCTGGCCCTGCCAGCGCTGGGGAAGCTGCTGCTGCTGCTGCTGCTGCTGCTGCTGCTGCTGCTGAGCATGGCTTGGGATGCTGCCTGGCCCCAGGGAGTCCAGGGTGGGGGTTGAGGTGCAGGGTCCTCCTTTGGTCACTTGCCGGCTACTGTGACAAGTCAAGGTGCCACCAGCACAGAAGAGACTCCAGCTCCTGTCCCCAGGGTGGGGGCCGGTGGGGGCTTGGCACAGCGTGGCTGGGGACTCTACCCCATTGCTGGGCTCAGCTCACCCTTCTCACAGGTGGACCTGCAGCTGCAGGGGCTCTCGCGCTCCATCTCCTCCTCATCCTCACTCAGTGGTATGTCTGTGCCCCTGTGCAGACCCTTCCTGTCTCCCCCAGCCCCATGCAGGGCAGGTGATGGCCTCAGCCAAGCCCTGAGGGTCTCAAAGGACACGTCCTGCCCTGGCTGAGGCTGGCTGTCACCCTGTGCCACAGACCTGAGCTGCACCAGCCCCAGCCTCTCTGTCCAGCCCTCTGTGCTGCCGCTGCTGAGCCGCTCCCCATCAGAGACCAACCTGGGCAGTCCCATGGAGCCTCTGGCAGCCCCGGTGCCACTGGGGTCCCCCTCAGGTACCAGTGCTGGCAGCGTGGGCGTGTTCATTGCCCTGGGGGGTGCCAGCTGCTCCCCTGGGCAGGGCCAGGAGGGGGCCCTGGGGGCTGCTCCTGATGCTCCTCTCCCTGCAGGCCCAGCACAGACCTGGCCCCTCGTCTCCATGGCTCCCTCCTGGCTCACGTCGTCACCAGCACTGACACCAACGCTGACCCCCCAGGGGACCCCAGGGGGGCCTGTCCCCCCAGCCCTGCCCCAGGCCCTCCTGTCCCCCCAGGCTGTCCCCACAGCCCCTGTTCCCTGTGAGCCCAGCAGTCCCCTGAGCCCCGCTGTGACCAGCACACCCTTGTCCCCCACTGCTCCCCTCCTGTCCCTGGCCAATGTCTTCTCCCTGGCAGTGATGACCGTGGCCCACACTGTCTCCTCCATTGCCAGCTCAGGTGGGCACCTGTACCCACCCCTGCTGCCACGGCCGCAGAGTCTTGCCCTGGGTGCCCCACGCTTTGTGTACCCTGACCCCACCAGCACAGACAAGCCAGTCCCACCTGGCAGTGGGACCCCGGAGTCAGTGGGAGCTGCTGTCCCCACTGCTGGGGTGCCCACACCCTCCCTTCCCTTGGCACCAGCCCCAGCGTGCCCCCCGGGCAGCGAGGCCGTGGGGAGCCCAGTGCAGCTGCTGAGCACATCCACACCCAGGAGTGCAGAGGGCAGCACGGTGAGTGTGGGTGCACAGGGGCTGTCCAGGGCTGCTCCAGGTGCAGCTCCGTGCCAGCAGGGCTGGGTGCTCGCTGCAGCTGCTGCAGTGGGGTGGGATGGAGCCTCGGGGATGCAGGGAGGGCTGAGCAGGTGGCAGATCCCAGGGCACAGAGGAGAGGACACGAGATGTGGGGGGGACCTGGGGCGGGGCTGTTGATGGTGCTCAGGTGCCCAGAGGGAGGACAGGAGATGTGGCAGGACCTGGGGTGGGGCTGCTGATGTGCTCAGGTGCCCCCAGGGGAGGACACGAGATGTGGGGGGGACCTGGGGCGGGGCTGCTGATGGTGCTCAGGTGCCCACAGGGAGGACAGGAGATGTGGCAGGACCTGGGGTGGGGCTGCTGATGGTGCTCAGGTGCCCACAGGGAGGACAGGAGATGTGGCAGGACCTGGGGTGGGGCTGCTGATGTGCTCAGGTGCCCACAGGTGCTGCCCGGTGCCCCCAAGCCCAGCCACTCTCTGATCATCTCGGAGGCACCAGCCCCCAGCGTGCCCAAGGCGCAGCTCTCGCCCATCAACGAAGGTAAGGAGGGGCAGGGCTGAGGCCGTGCCAGGCACAGCAATGCCCCTGCCAGCCCCTGTGCCCACCGCTGTCCCTGTCCCCAGCAGAAGCCAAGCCGCAGGTGCTGGGCCGGTTCCAGGTGGTGCCAGCCAAGGACCTGGCCGTGAGCTCGGCGGGGCCGGGCAGCAGTGACGGCGAGCAGCCCGGCACGGAGCCGGCAGCGAGCGCCTCCCCGCCGCCCGCGGTGCCCGACACGAGCCTCAGCTCCAGCAGCGACTCGGACGCGGCCCCGGAGGCACCCAAGGCTGAGGAGGTGCCGGCCGAGGGGGGTTCAGCGCCCGCTGCGCCGGCGGGGAGCGACCCCGGGGAGGGCCCTGGGGAAGAGAGCACAGAAAACGTGCCGCAGGCCATGCTGAGCCAGGTGTGGCTGAGCTACTCCCGCAGCTTGTCCTACGTGAGCAGCGATGACACCGAGAGCGAGGACGAGGAGATCTGGGAGGAGCTGCAGAACCTGCGCCAGAAGTGAGCCGGGGCTGGGCTGCTCCCAGCCAGCCCGGGGGGGACCTCGCTGTCCCTTCCCCAGGCCCCGCTGCCAGCCCTGTCCTGTCCTCTCCTCTCCGCAGGCACCTGGCGGAGGTGCAGCTGCTGCAGAGCGCGCAGAAGAAGGAGATCGAGGAGCTGTACCTGCGCATGGGGAAGCAGCCGCCGCTGGGCATCGTCTCGCCCGCTGCCATGCTGTCGGGCCGCCAGCGCCGCCTCTCCAAGGGCAGCTTCAACCCCTCCCGCCGCAACAGCCTGCAGCGCCTGGAGCTGGCACCGCCCGCAGGTACCGCTACCGGGCCCGCTCCCCGCTCCCCGCCGGGCACAGCCCCGGGGTGAGCGGCACAGCCCCGTTCCCCGCCGGGCAGGGTTCCGGGTGAGCGGCACAGCCCCGTTGCCCACCGGGCAGGGTTCCGGGTGAGCGGCACAGCCCCGTTCCCCACCGGGGCACTGCCCGGCCCCGTGCCCTCAGCCGTGCCATCCCCGCAGGCATCATGCGCCGCAACTCGCTGAGCGGCAGCAGCACCGGCTCGCAGGAGCAGCGGCTCAGCAAGGGCGTGACCTTCGCCGACGAGCTCGGGCGCGTGGTAAGGGACGAGGGCGGGTCCCACGGGGGTCCCGTGGCGTTCCCGCCGCACTCGGTTCACGGGTGCTTCTCTCCCCAGTAGCCGGCTGGCCAGGAATGACTCCATGAACTACCTCATCCAAGTGCCTGCTGCCCCGGGGGGGCAGAGCCAGCCCTGCAGAGCCCGTGCTGCCCTTGGCTGTGGTGCAGGCCTGTCCTCAGGGCTCTGCCCACTGTGCCCAGCCCCTCTGCGGGAGGACACGAGCGAGGTGTGTCCGTGCTTGGTGCTGGAAGGAGCTGAGCCCCCCTGAGGATCCCCCCCAGCCCCGCGGCCGCCTTCAGCTCCCGGCGGCGCTGCCGGATCCGGGAGGAGTTTGATATGAACTGGCGTTGGAAAAGCGTTTTCATAAACATGGATTGAATACAAACGGGCTCTGCGTGTGTCTGTCGGGCAGGACGCGTGGCTGCTTGCCTCACTGTGTGAGGATAAACGGCAAACAGCAGAAAATCCCCGCTGAGGCGGGCTCAGCCCAAGAGATGCGGGACAACTGGGGCGGTCTCCAGTGAGAGGATTTATTGTGGGGAGTGGCGGCACCGGGGCCTGTCCCTCCCGCGGGCACGGCCCCGGGGCGGGCTCTGCCCTGCCGGCGGGGAGCCCCCGGGGCCTTCTCCTGGCCAAAGCAGAGCTCGGGGCAGGCCCGAACCCCTCAGGGCATCTGCCTCGAGGCCCGTCCTGCCTGGCGCGGGCGGCAGCTCAGTCACGGGCCGGGCCGGGCCGGGCCGGGCGCTCCCCGCTCAGCTTGCGGTGCCCTCCGCCCGCGCCCGGGCCCGCGCCCGCGCCGCCTCCGCCTCCTGCTCCAGCTCATCCAGGAACCGCTCCTGCGACACCGAGTAGAAGGTGTAACCGTCTGCGGGGGGAGTTAAGGAAAAGCAGCGGCTGCGGCCCCGGAGCCCCCCGGCCCCACCGTTCCGCGGCCCCGGAGGATACAGATGCCGAATGTCACCGCGCCGATGCCGAGCGCCAGCAGCACGTTACGGCTGCGGAGCCGGCGCTGCAGGGCGCGCTGGCGCTGGGCGTGCTCCACCTGCGCCATGAGGCGGCGCTGCTCGGGGCTGAGCCCCGGCTCCCGGGCCGGGTCAATGCGCCGCGCGAACGCCGCCTCACCCGGCTCCCCCGGCGCCGCCATCTTGCCCCGCCGTCTCCGCGCGGAGATGTGACGTCACATCCGGCGGGGGCGCGCTGGCCAATCGGAGAGCCCAAGCGGCGCGCGGCGTCGAGTGGGCGGTGCCGGTCGCGGCATCGGCGGCTGCTGATTGGCGAGATGGGGTCACGTGATGGAAACCGCTCACGGCCTGAACCGGGCCGGGGCCTGAACCGGGCCGGGGCCTGAACCGGGCCGGGGCCTGAACCGGGCCGGGGCCTGAACCGGGCCTGGTGCTGCCCCCGCTCGGCCGGGAGGAGGCGGCGGATTCCCGTGCCGGTCTCTCCCCGCAGGGCCGGTGCAATCGCTGCCGTTACGGCCTCGGCCCCGCCCCGCTCCATGGGGACTCAGGTGCCCTTGGGAGCCCGGGGCCGTGACTCAGGGCCCCTGTTCAGTGGGGTTGCTCCTGAAATTATCGAGGACACCCTGATCCACTTGGCCACGGAGAACGAGCAGTACCTGAGCGAGCTGCCCGAGCAGGCTGGGCGCTTCAAAGAGACGCGGATCGTGGGTGAGGCTCGGCACAGCAGCTCCCGGGGCAGCTGTACACCGAGCCTGCAATGAGTGCCTGCTGTGCTTTTTGCAGAATTTATATTCCTTTTGTCTGAAAAATGGCACTTGGACCAGTCCACACGGTACCAGGCAGTGGAGTTATTTGAACGGTAATGAGAGTCCTAAACAGGCAGCACATTTCCCATCCCCTGGTGGGGTTTGACTGCCCAGCCCTGTCCCACTCTGTCCCAAAACCACGCAGGATTAATGAGCTTTGTCTCCTCATTCATTTAATCTGAATTATTACTTCTACATATACTCCTATGCATACATACATACACACACATATATATACATACATAATATATATAATATGTATATATTAAATATACACATATATATGTATATATAATATATATTATCTATGCATATATATACTGTATATATTATAAATTGTGTATTGTATACAATATATTATATATTTATATATTATATATTGTATACAATATACATATACAATATACATTAGAAACAACATAATGTATATTGTATATAATATATATGTTTATATAGTATTTATTATTATTATATATTATTAAATAGTATATATAGTAATATATAGTGTATATATAGTATATATAATAATATATAATAGTATAAATAATATATATACAATAATATTGTATATAATATATATTATAATGTATATTGTACAATATATATTATATATACAATATATATACATATGCAAATATTTATATATACATACATGTATATATTATATATATAAAATATATCTATATACACACATATATGTATATATTATGTATATATATATAATATATACATTTATGTGGAATTGCCTTTGTTCCTTTTCCTCAGCAGCCAGGACCATTCTCTGAGCAATTGTGGCTTTTGTAGGTTCATGCTCAAGCAGGTAGAGCAGATGTGTGATGACAGAGGGAGCACTAAAGGCAGCACACAAGGCCAGAGGAGCAGCTGGAGCTCTGTCAGGGATCACATCACCAACACCTTTGTCCTGAGACTCGTGTCCTGTGTTCAGCTTGCCAGCAAACTCTCTCTGCACTACAGTGTAAGCCAGCTCAGCCTGTCCTTGCTTTAGGACCGTGGTTAAATCTGCAGTGTATTAATCTCTCTTAAAAATAGATTTCCTTTTTGGAAGCCAGTAGTGATAATGAGATGCCAAGGACACCACATTCCCTTTAGGGTAGGTGAATTGCTGCTCACCCAGTAACAATTTGCTGGGGAGAAAACAAAACGCAGGAAAATCTCAGCCCTGTGGTTGTCAAAAATTGTGTTTTCACACCTGCCTGGGGATGGTTTGTTGAGCTGAAACCTGTGGGGAAGGTCAGAGCTGGATTTCCCATGCCAGCTCAAAGGACTGAGAGGTGACAGCACTTTGTTCCTGCCTTTCTCCTGGAAGACATTTTGTCTCTTTTTTTTCCTCTTCAGAGAGTGACCAGTGACACAGCTTTAACATTTCTGCAATCCATAAAATACTCCTACACTAAACAGGAATTGCTGGAGTCAGAGCTTGCTGTTTTAAACACTCTGCACTTCCACATCAATGTGTCAACCCCCTTGGCCTACGTGGAATTGCTCCTGGAGGTTCTAGGTGAGAGTATCAGTCATGGAGAAGGAAGTTTTTTAGTAGGGTCACAGAGCTGTTGCTGCTCTGAAATGTCTAATATTACAGATTTTTGCACATGGAACAGTTCAGATTGTCCAGAGCTTCACTTTTTAGATGAGAACTTTTGTCCTTTATAGAATGTTGTTGGACAGCCAGCCATGAGTCATTCAGTAAAATATTAAGAGTTTAAAGCCCCCAGATGTGGTGCCAGGCCACATTTTCTACAATCACTCACCACTTTCTTGGCCCAGTGTGGAAACCCAGGGAACTGGGACTATTTCTCTGTCTGCTTTGGGGTGCCCTGACCCCCAGGGGAGCTCTGACTTTGACCCTCATTCATGGAGAAAGTTTCCCAGACTTCAACATAGACTGGAACCCACAAAAGTGTGGAATAGATTATAGAGAGCAGTGTAGGTGTATCACTTAGGTGGGAAATTGAGGTTTTGGGATTTTTAGTGTGTTGTGGATGGAAGCAAGATGGAGGGCACAGGGTGTTGTCCTGGGTTTCTTCTTCATGGGTTTGGGTGGCATTTTGTAATTGGGCAGAAAAGTCCACATTGGGATCAGTTATTGGGTTAAAAGGGAAAATAATCCAGGTGTCAGTTCTTAATTGGATAGTTTCATCTTAAAAGCCCTTGTACCAAGAGATTGTTGGCCATTTTGTGCCTTCTAATGAAAAGCTGCCCAACTCACATTGGTGAGACTGTTTTACTGATAAGAAATAATAAACACCTGAGTCTGAACATGAATTACTGTCTCAAGCGCCTTCAATCCAGACCCAGAGACATCCACAACTGGTACCACCACAGCCCAGTTCTGACAGCCTGAATTTCAGAGTGAAATTACACTGAGGCTGAGGGATCCTGTGGCATTCAGTCAGGGCAGTGTCCTCAGAATTCCCTCTCCCTTCTGGTACCTAAGACTCAATGTAGTGACCCAAAATGTGGCACTGATGGTGTGATCTCTGCCAGGATACAATGGCTGCTTGCTTCCTGCCAAACCTTTACACCAGCTGTGTGTGCAGCTGCTGGACTTCTGCTACCTGACCAGAGAGACCATCTATGACACCCTGCTGAAGATCGCCATCGAGAACTCCACACCAAGCAAACTGCAGATGTAAGACCTGACAGTGACTTAAAATAATAAAAATAACTCTTTGAAATGAAAACCCCTTGAAAAAACTAATAAATAGCAGCAGATGCTGCTATTTATGCCATTTTGGGGCATTTCTCATTATGCAATTTTAAAACATAATTTGGGGGGTCACTCATCATTGTTTCTAAATAAACCAGTTCCAAGCAACATGCTTTTCCACAGCTGCTTCAAGGGCAAGGAAAGTGTTTCATTTGGTTAAAACCCAGCCTTGCAATGTCAGTTCTAGTGGTTTATTCAGGCTGGCCTAAATAAACCAACATGTACTGGGCATTGGCAGCTGCACCAGCAGGTGCTTTTGAACTGTGAAGCAACTTTTACACCTGAACACACTTTTCCTCCTGCAGAAGCAAGTTTCTAACAGTGAAGGAAGATTTCATGCTCCTGGCTGTTGGAGTCATCAGTGCAGGTGTGTTCATCCTGAGCCCCGGGCACTGGGAGCAGGTACAGTCACTGCTGAAGGCGTTGGCTCCACGGGAACACAGTGCCAAGGTGGTTTATCTGTTCCAGCACGGCAAAACACAGTGCCAGGGTGGTTTATCTGTGGTGGTTCCAGCACAGCAACTGGGGCTGCACTGGGAGGGACACCTCTGACTTTTAGCACAAAGCATGTGGGTTTCTGTCAGAGCTGTGTGCTGGCACTGGTGAGGGGCTGATGTGTTGCTTTTTGAGTTAGGTTTTATGAGCACTTAGAGAAACTCATTACACTTGAGATAGTTTAGCTACTTTGAATGGTATAAAATTAGTAGGATGGTTTTTGAGGTAGTGTTGGGAATAGAAAAAGGTTTAATAAAAGGCAAAATAACAAAGCTCTTCCAGAGAAAAACTGAGTTAGGGATAAGAGGTTTTTACTTCTGCTAAAACACCCCACAAAAGCAATTATTTCCTCTGTTCTCTTCCTTTTCTAGTGAATTACCTAGGCTGGACCTCTTGGCCTCTGTCCAGTTGGACAGCTCTAGGTCTGAGGTGAAGTCCCAAAGGTCCCATGAGGTATCTTTAGTACCAAACTGGGAGAGGAACTTCTGGACTTTTTGCCTTTTTAAGTAGACAAAGAATAATTAAGTCACTCTTTCAACAGGGGGCACATTCCTACAAGTGTCCTCACCTTTAGTGCTTCACAGCACAAAACCCCACAGGCAATGTTCCACTGGCAGGTAGAGCAGTTACTCTTGTCAGTCTGTAAACTCACAGATTTAGGTGATCTTTTCTTTTTTCCAGGCTGTGGAGCATTTAAACTGCATCACTGGCATTACTCCCCAGAGCATCCTGGAGTTCTCCTACGCCGTGGTGAGGCGCATCGTTGGCAGCACCACACCCGAGCAGCACCGTGGCACCAGATCTCCTCAGGACAGAATTCCTCCTCAGAAATAGAACCATCCTGTCCCTCCAGTCACTGGCCCAGCAGCAGGAGCTGTCACACTGCTCTGTGACACTGCCCAGCACAGTTTAGGGTTACCTGAATTCTGTCATGTGTTAATTAGCAAAGCTCATCCTGCTGGGCATCACAGGCATGCTGTGAAAGGAGGCCCAACAGCACCACAGTGTTTAGAAATGCCCTAAAAGCTTTTTTTAACAGTTGCATCTTTTAAGTTTTGAATCTAAGCTCCCTTTAATCAGAGACCCCTCAGAGTGGCTGTGGTTGAAAGGTGCTGCCATGCCTGGTGGGACCAGCTCTCACAAATGGAGCTGCTCTGTCTCCTCCTGCTGCTTTTACAAAACCCCTGTTTTATAAAAACAGGGATTGTCCCCTCTGTGCCAACACTGTGACTGTCACCACAGCAGTGCCCAGCCTGGCTGTCCCTGCCAGTGCCAGGGGTTTGTGCTGTGCCAGGCACTGCTGGCTGAAAAAACCTGGAATAATTTAATTGTTTCCTCAGCACTGCCCTCTGCAGGAACAGCCTGCAGGAGGGATCACAGTGCTGTAACCTTTGAAAGTGCAGCAGCACAAAGAAGTGCTGATATGACTTAGAAAATACTTTATTTTAAATTCTTAAATGACCAGGCAGAGTTCTGGCAGTTTTCCCACATTATCCCCTGTGTTTGTAATGTCTTTGCTTTTCCAACCTTGCATTAGCTGTAACAGAGCAGCATCAAACTGATGCTCATTTGACAATGATTTATGTGCATGGCTATAAACCCCCAAAATAACAGTTTAGAATCCATTCAATAGCTGGGTTTTATTCTGTTCAACTCAATGATACAATTTTGCATATTGCTTTTCTACAAACTACTTGTAATAATGGCATTGTAAATAAAGTGTCCTGTGGATTTTTGGTATTGTAAACATTTTTTACTGGTTAATATTAAGAGACATCTTCATTTGCCTTTCTCCAACACAATGCAGACACTCCATGGTTGCCAGGCCAAGTTCTGATCACAGTTACTTGTTATAGAATTGGGATGAGACCCAGGCCAGGCCCCATTTCAGGTTAGTTAACATGAATTTTAGTGCTTTTGTCCACTGCTCTTCAGAGTTAAACTGTGTTTTAATTGAATAAGAGCCACCACTGCCACCTGTGTCTTCGATCTTTCCTTTCTCCACGTCCATCCTGTATCACACACAAGCTTTAATTAGTGTATTCCTCAGTGTGACACCAAGCACTACATTTTAAATCTGACAATAACACTATCCTGTTTTTAAAGGGACTTGAGCAAGCCTCAGGACTCCACCCAAGGGGTTGGCTTTAAGTTTCAATGAAACTATCAAACACATCATAAAGAATTCCAGATGATTTCTGAAAAATCAGGGTTGAAACAGCAGGCAGTGCTAGGGGGAGCACACATGGCTGAATTTCAGTTTTGTGGCAATACTCACCTGTAAGGCAAACAAAATCTAGTTTCACCTTTCTCCACTTCCTCTTTGAACTGTTGCACACAGTCCAGGAATGCCACCATGGCGTGATCAAACTTATTGTCCCAGAAGAACCTCAAGCCTCCAGAGCAGTACAGGGGAAGCTCCTGAAAAAGAGATTTGTATCAGGAACACCAAGCACTTCTTTTTGATATGGTCACTGCAGCTTTTTAACCTCATGTGATACTTAAATCTGCCATGGGATGCTGAGAAATGGCTTGTGGCACAGGGCAGGTGTGACTTGGTTTTGTGCAAGTCCCTACCATGTGCAGGCATATTTTCCTGACTTCCACCAACCCCAAATCATGC
This sequence comes from Calcarius lapponicus, assembly GCA_039654755.1. Classification (NCBI taxonomy): domain Eukaryota; kingdom Metazoa; phylum Chordata; class Aves; order Passeriformes; family Fringillidae; genus Calcarius; species Calcarius lapponicus. Next base: position 3,595,488 of record JBBFKN010000011.1, on the reverse strand, counting down.
AATCTAGCTGCCAATCACCCCAAATCATGCCATCTCCCTGCCAAACACCCCAAAGCATGCCTCTGCCTCTGACCATTCAACAGTTCTGTCACTTTTAACCCTGCTGGCTGGCAGCACCAGTGGCTTCATACAGGATGTGAGATGTCACCATGCTGGAGGAGCTGGGGCAGCCAGCTTTGCTGGACTCCAAATCCACAGAGACCAAGTTTTTCCTGCATCCCCAGTGTGACCAGGGCTGTGGCACTCAAGATCAATGTCCCATGGTTTGTATGGGATCCCTTACCTTGGATTTATCCGTGAGGGACTCCAAATAGGAATGGTTGCCATAGGGGACAAGGCGGTATCTGAAAAAAAAGGAGACAGAATTCACAGGCACCTGAGTCTGCCTGTCCTCCTGTGGGCCATGAATGACCTGTGTGTGGTATTTGCAGGTACCTCTGGAACTTCAGGCCCATTTTGTTGGCCAGGGCATGCAGCAGCAGCACAGTCTGCCCCCAGGCAGCGTTGATCTCGTTCCACTCCACAGGAACGCTGGGGAGGCGGCCAAGCCTGAAGTTATTTATTGTGCCAAACTGCCCACTGTGCCTGTGATAAGGAGAATTATAAATAAATGTGCTAGGCTGGGAAAAGCTCATGGCCTGATAACCAAATAGGGGCAGTGTCCCAACAGCACAGCACACACAGCGCCAGCCAAGCACAAGGAGGGTTTGGGGCTATTCTTAACAAGTGTATGTAAACACCAAACACTTGTTGTCTTTTCGTCATAAAAACACAACAAAAACCCCCAGCCAGCCTCTCCAAGCTGCCTGCTCTGTGAAGCCCAATGCCAGTGTCACTGCTGGCTGGCACAGGGGTTCCCAAAGTGCTGCTGGGACTGGTGAAGGAGCCATTTCCCAGTCCCACAGCCTGGCACACTTTACACAGCTGCCATGCTTGGGACATGGCATTCATTGCTTTGCTGGGAAGTAACTGTGAGCTGGCTTGCACCTTTCCTATCAAATGCAGTGACTTAAAAACCTTCACCCTGCAGATTCCAAAAAAATGGATATAATATTCCAGTGTCCACATTACCAGATGTGAAAGGTAGCATTGAACACATTGGTTTTCTTTAGTTTATCCAGCTGCATCTGGGCATAGCGCATTTGGTTGTCCACACTTTTCAGCTCATCATCCAGCTCCAGCTGCTGCCTCTTGAACTCACAGTATTCCTTCTGGTACCTTGGAGCACAAACAAGACAAGAAGTGCTGAGTGCTGGCTTCTACCTCAGAGTGACAGCTCTGCAGGCCACTTTGGTCTCTCTTTCCTTCTGTGCAGAGAGAGCCACTGGCATTTGGGCATATTTACAGGTTTCTCATGCTACCATTTACAAGTTTCTCATTTATTTTTTTGCCTCCAAGCCTTGCCACTCACTGAGCCTCCTCCTGCTCCAGCCGCTCAGCCTCTGCCCTGACTTTCTCAAAGTCCTCAGCCACAATCTTGCGGTTCTTCTCCACATCCTCCAGCTCCTGGATCAGCCGCTCTTCCTCCAGTGCCAGCTCCTTCAGCTCTGCCTGCAGCTTCTCTTTGTCATCCTCGTTCATCTGCTCCAGTATCTCCAGGCATCTCCTAGAGGAGAACAACAGGATTGCCACAACAGGTATCCTGGGAAGTCCTGCACTGGCTGCCCCTGCAGCTCTTGTCAATCCTGAGCTCTCCATGAGACATAAACTTTAAGGAATTGAGAGGTTTTAGAGGAGCTAAGATTTTAGTTAGAGACGAGCTTTATTGGAGTTAATTAAAATAAATGGGTAGGCCTTGATGAAGTTAAGAGCTAGTAGTTAACTAATAATTGATTGTCAACAGAATGTTTGGTTAGCTGGGTTTATAATGAAGAATATAGAAAGTGATAAATAGCTTTTGGGAACATAAGACAATTGTTTTTAGGAACATAAAACAATTTTGGGCCTCCTCTGTTCTGAAACCAATTGAAGATGAGGAATGGGAGCTCTACCAAGGGTTCATTTGCCATATTTGCATTGAAAAGTTAGAAAGGTCAGAACGAGGAAGACTTCATTTACTTCCTCATTTTGGGACCCCTGACCCATTTCAAGGAACAAACTATGCATGCTTAATGGCTTTTGAACTAATTACCATGCTTAATAGCTTTTGAACTAATTACCATACAGAGCAGGGAATGGGATGTACCAAAGTTATGAATGTGCATTTGTATTTTGGGTATCCAATATTTGTATAGATAAAAGGACTCTGTAACCACCTGTAAATTGCAGGGTTTATTTGGGAGTTATCTCAAAATAAACATACACTTTCTAACTCTGTTAGAGAGGTTTTGTCTGTCATAGTTGGATATCACTACTAGATCAATATCCATGTTTGGAATGGGATGTACCAAAGTTATGAATGTGCATTTGTATTTTGGGTATCCAATATTTGTATAGATAAAAGGACTCTGTAATCACCTATAAATTGCAGGGTTTATTTGGGAGTTATCTTAAAATAAACATACACTTTCTAACTCTGTTAGAGAGGTTTTGGCTGTCATAGTTGGATATTGCTACTAGATCAATATCCATATTTTTTAATAAATCACCCACACTGATTGTGCCTCAAGCCACAGCAGCTCTGTCACCTCTGCTTCACTCACTTGTAGTTCTGGCACTCGTTCTCCGTGATGTTGAGCTGTGTGTCCAGCTGGTCCAGCAGAGTGTCCGTGCACTCCTCACACAGTGGGTGATCCACATCTGTCTGCCCAGACATGATGTCAAAGAGGTCTCCAGTGACCTGGAGGAAGGGCTCACATCAGTGCAAGTGAAACCACAGGCAGCTGCCTGCTGCTTTTCAGCAGCTTCAGTTAGCAGGAATCTTCTTTGCAGGCCAAATACTGATTAAAATAATCTATCTCTGCTCAACTACTCACCAACCAAGCCTCTGGAAGGTTGGTAAATGCTATGGGAAACTTGCAGTTTAGTTTTGCAGAGCATCAGGAAAAACAGATGCTCTGTTCCCAAAGGATCTGAGTTTGCCAGCTCGTGACCCACTTGCCTTCAGTCTCCTGCTGAGGTTTTCCATGGTGCCACCATCCGAGGCCTCTCCGATCAGTGTGAAACTGTTGGCACTTTCTGTTGACATCATTCTTGGAAAGAACGTTACTGACATGAGTGCTCAGTGCTGAGGGGAGGCAGCTCCAGCGCCAGACCAGAATCTGGGGCTGCCTCAGGGCAAAGGGAGAGCAGGAGGATGGGAAACCCGTGTTTTGGGGGCTCAGATGGGTTTGTGCTGACCCACGGTGCAACAAGGACGGGGCAGTTCTGTGTGAAAAGGAGCCCCAGGCCAGGGGGATCCTGCAGGGGAAGCTCTGGGGGCTCACACGAGCTGTTCGGTGTGACCCAGCCCCGTGAGGGGACATTTCTGAGGGGCTGCCCCAGCACAGGCTCCCAGCTGGGCCAGGCCTGGCCGGACTGCGGCTGTACCTGGCGGGCGGGATGAACCTCCTGGACACGCCATCCTGCCGGTTCTCCACGAAAGCTTCCTGGAGGCAAGGAAACACCGTTACCGGCAGGCCCGGCACAGCGGCTGCCGCCGAACCCCGCCGCCGGGCCCGGCCGTACCTCCGTGAGGGCGCTCTCCTCTTCGTGCAGGTCCCCGGGCCTGGCCGGGGCGGCGCTCACCAGCGGGGCTGCGGGAGAGACGGCGTCAGCCAGGCCCGGGCCTAGGCCCGAGCCCCGGCCGCCCAGCCCACCCCACGGCGCCCGGTACCGGTGAGCTCCTGGATGGTGAGGCGGTCGAGCACCTTGAAGGAGGTGTCGAGCTTGAGCGGCTGGCAGCAGCGCTGGCACACGAAGCTGACGTGCGCCGTGCCGCCGGTGCCGCCGCCGCCCGCCCGCGCTGCCTCCATCGCGCCGCCCGCGCGCGCCCCGCCATCGCCGCGCGCCGGACGTGACGCAGGCGGGGGCGCGGTCCCGGCGCCGCCATTTTCGGTGTCCCCGCCCCGGGCGGCGCTGGAGCGGCCGGGACCCGGCGGCGCGTGCGCGGTGGGGGCCGGTCACGCGGGCGGCGGGCGCGCGCGGCATTGGCGGGCGCGCGGCGTGAGGTCATTTCCGGTGTGGGCCCCGGGGAAGCGGAGCGGCCCCGAGACCGGACCCGCCATGGCCTCGCTGCTCAAGGTGGACCCGGAGGTGAAGCTCAAGGTGCGCCCGGCCCCGCCGCTCGCCCCGCCCCGCCCGGCCTCGCCCGGCCCCGCTCCGGCCCCGCTCGGCGGCCGCCTCCGCCCCGCCGGCCCGCACCGAGCTCTGCCGGCGCCGGCCCGGGGCGGGGCGGGCTTGGGGCCGCCCCACGGTGCCTCCCGGCCGTTCCAGCGCGGCCGCCGAGCGCGGCCCGCCCGCCCCGACGAGCCCCCGGTGTCTCCACCCCCGCCCGGCCCTGCAGCGCCGGGGGGCGGGGATGCGGCCGGGGCTGGGCTGCGGCCGCCCCCGGCCCGGGTGCCCCGGGGGGCGGCCCGGCCGAGCTGCCCTCCCGCGGGATCTGAGGTTCCTCCCTCCCGGCGGGAGCTCCGCGGTGCCCGGCTCCCCGCGGCCCCGGGCAGCCCCCGCTCGGTGTTGGCGGGCTCCTCCCGGTCCCCCGGGAGAGCGGGAGCCGAGCCGGGAGGGTCATGCGGGGCTCAGCGCGGCCTCCCCGGCTGTTCAGCGCCGCCCTGAGCTGTCCCTGTTTCCTTCTGTAGGTTGACTCCTTCAGGGAGCGGATCACGAGTGAGGTGAGTGCCACGGGCCGAGCAGTAATGGGTTGTTTTTTTTTGGCCTTATCTTTGTGACACACTCGGCTGTGGGTTGAGCCTGCCCTGGAAGCTCAGCAGCGCCCAGCTGATGCCCTCCTCGCTGCGGTGAGGCTCCTGAGCCTCGTGGCTTCCTTCCCACCTGGGCTTTGTTTGGTGTTGGTAGCAGGAAGCGCTGGGTTCTCTTTGTTTCCTGCTTGTGCACAGATGATTTCCCTGCTGTTCTTGCCTGCTGGTGGGAGCCACGTGGCCTTCTCCCACATCACTGTTTGTTCTGCCTTTCTTTCTTAGGCTGAAGACCTCGTAGCAAGCTTTTTTCCAAAGAAGCTGTTAGAACTCGATGGATTCCTTAAGGTAGGGTGTGCCTTGTGCTCTGAATCCTTTCCCACTTTCAGCTGTTTTGAAAGTGTTGTGGCAGGTCTCTCCAGGGCTGTTTTCTGTGCATTTCACCTTGCTGCAGGGACACAAGGCAGCAGCTGCAGTGCTGTTGGATCTGGAGGGGTGCTGCCTCGTGCAGTTTGCTTTGTGTGATCTCTCACATTTCTTTTTCTCCCCACTGGGCTGTCCCTGGCAGTGCTGAGCTCTCACAGGGACACCGTGGCCTGGCACTCAGGGTGTGGGGGGGTCCACAGTCTATTTCCAAACTTTTTATCTCCATTCATCCTAATTCTGGACAAGAGGGAGGCCTGAATCTTTTCTCTTGTTGTGTTTGGTGTAGCAGAATTTGTTAGCTCGTGATCAAGTAACAAATCTGCTTTACTTTGCAGGAACCCATCCTGAATATTCATGATCTGACTCAGATCCATTCGGACATGAACCTCCCAGTGCCTGACCCAATTCTTCTCACCAACAGCCACGATGGACTGGATGGGGTAAGGTTACTCTGCTGCCTGTGATCCCAGCTCCTGTTCAAACTGCATGGTTTGCTCTCTGCTGGGCTAGGATATTCTTATTTAACACCAGGCCCTGGCCCAGAGGCTGTTAGAGATTGATCTCTCAAGCCTGGAGGTAACACAGCTCTGCAGCTCTTCCTGGGATTTAAGGCAGAGTGTTCAGAAACCAGGAACATGGCAGAGCTCTAAGTTTTCCTTTTTTTTCCCCTTTGCAACATTCCTGCATTATAACTAGTTTGTGAGTAAAACATTTTGTATATTTTAGCCAAATATGAAAAAGAGGAAGCTGGAAGACCACGAAGAGACCTTTCAGGGTAAGAATCCCCAAGTCCCCTGCATTGCTGCCTGCCTCCTGATGCAAATTGTGCAAGCCCCACTTGCCCTGCCCTGACAGCAGCTGCTGCTCGTGCAGGCCAGAGCCTGACTACAGATGTTTTGATGTGGAGGAGTCAGGTTCCAGCTCTTACAAGCATAATTAGTACTTCTTTGATAGACATAAGTAGAGCTTGGCTGGGTCTTGGCCTGCTGACAGAGGCAGCTGATCTCCTGGTGGCTCTGTGCAGTTCCCCTCTTTGTCTGGAAGAACATTCCAGGCTTTGCATTAAGCTGAGACAGAAACTTCTTGTGCACCAGGAAAACCCTTTGTGCTCAGCATCCCCGAGCTCTTCAGTCTCATCCTGCTCTCTGTTCCCTCCTTTCCTCCCCTTGTGGTCACTGCTTGTCCCATGTCCCTTTTCCCTTCCCTGCAGGTGGCCACAGCCTGGCTCAGCCCCTTTCTGGCCTTGCTGGGAGCTGAGTGAGGCTCAGGTGGCCCCTCAGCCCAGCCCTGGTGCAGCTGCTCCTGTGAGTCCCTGACACTGAGGGTTTGTCTCTGCCACAGGTACCAAAGTGTTTGTGATGCCCAACGGGATGCTGAAGAGCAACCAGCAGCTGGTGGACATCATTGAGAAAGTGAAGCCAGAGATCAGGCTGCTCATTGAGAAGTGCAATACGGTGAGCCTGGAGCAAGGGCAGGCAGGGGGGTGGTTTTACTCCTGCAGAGGTGGAGCTGTGGGAGGAGCAGGTCCCTCTGTGCTGCAGATGAGGAAAGGCAGGGCTTTGTCCAGTCTACCAGGGGCTTGGGGAGCTCCGTGGTTCACCTGAAGGAGAAGGATGTCTGTTCTCAGGCCTCATGAGGCTTTGCTTTGCCCTTCTTTTGGCCAGCACAGACTGCTGCCAGGAGCTCCTGTGGCATGGTGAGGAGAGCTTTCCATGGGAAACTGGGCCTGTGCTGGCTTGCATGGCATCCCAGCCATGTGGGAAGTGATCTTGGAAGTGTTATAGATGCATAAGGGACCTGCAGCAGTTGATCATGAGTTTTGTTACAAAGGCAGGGTCCTTGGAGCTCTTGCTGACATTCCTGAGAGAAATCTTTGTGCAGGTGTTGGCATTGCTCAGTGCTGTGATCTCTCCACTGCAGGTCAAAATGTGGGTGCAGCTTCTCATTCCCAGGATAGAGGATGGGAACAACTTTGGTGTTTCTATTCAGGTAAGGCACTGCTCTGTGCTCCAGGGGCCTGGATCTCTGATGTTCCTCTGAATCTTTCAGTTCTTGATATCCACCAGCTGCAGTCATGGGGTTGGCTTAGATTTTAAAACCTAAACCTGAACTTGATGTGGTGCTGCTGAGACAGTGCTTCCTGAGCCCTGAAGGCCAGCAGCAGCCTACTGGAACTAAGAGTTTATCTCTCCTGCAGGAAGAAACAGTTGCTGAGCTTCGGACTGTGGAGAGTGAGGCAGCATCCTACCTGGACCAGATTTCTAGGTGGGCATGCAAGAACAGACTTCTTTGGGATCTCCTTGGAAGAGAAATGTTTTTGAGAAAGGTCTTCCAGCTGTTGTGCAAGGCAGCTTGGACCTGAAAATAATCCTGGTTATTTATCTGAGCTTCAATCTCTCTCTTTCCCTGCCAGATACTGTATCACAAGAGCAAAGTTGGTTTCCAAAATAGCTTTATTGGGATCTTTTTTGGGATCTCCTTGGAAGAATAATGTTTTTGGGAAGGGTCCTCCAGCTGTTGTTACAAGGCAGCTTGGATGGACCTGAAAATAATCCTGGTGCTGTTTATCTGAGCCTTAATCTCTCTCTTTCCCTGCCAGATACTATATCACAAGAGCAAAGTTGGTTTCCAAAATAGCCAAGTACCCTCATGTGGTAAGTCAGCGGGGACGTGCAGGTTTCCATGTTGATGCTGGGACTCTGAGCTGCTTTGTGACTGTCCTTTCTGAGCTGAGGATGCTGGGGGAAGAGGGAGGGATCCTGTAAGGATGGAGCTGAGGGTGGGGTGCTCTGTGGGAGGCTGGGCTGAGCTGTGTGTGCCCCGCAGGAGGATTATCGCCGCACCGTGACGGAGATCGACGAGAAGGAGTACATTAGTCTGCGCCTCATCATTTCAGAGCTGAGAAATCAATATGTGAGTGAAAACACACAGCCACTCTGTGCTCCTGCTGCTGCTCCTCTCCCCTTTCCCCCTGAGCCTGCCTGCTTCCCACTTTGGCTCCAGTGAGATCTCCACCATCTCCCAGAGATGCAGATGTTCCCAGCAGTGCTCACAGGGCCATAGTGCAAAATATTTGTGCCCCCTCTGTGGGAATCAGATCCTCAGCTCTTCATACAGTACAAGGCAATCCATGAATGTTTTTGATATTCTATATACTGGCTTCTGTAAGGTCTGGCTGAAGGAAGGCCTTACTTTAACCAGGTGTGTGGGTGCACACAAGGGTTGAGGGTGGTGCTGCTGTGGCAACCAGTGCTTATGGTGAAAGCTGGCTGGCTGGCTTCCTGTCTGAGTCCTGTTCTTCCTTTTTGCAGGTCACTTTGCATGACATGATCCTTAAAAACATTGAGAAGATCAAGAGGCCTCGGAGCAGCAATGCTGAGACCCTTTATTAAGTGTCAACGTTTGAACTTGAGAACTGTTCAGTCAACTAAAGACCGTCATTGCCTTGGTTTGTTACGTGACTATCGAGATGGGAAACTGGCTGGAAATAGTATTGCATTCTTAGTTAAACTCTAAAGAAATTCTTGCCTAGTTTTGTGATTGGTTTTGTTCAGGTCTCAGGAGCTCTCCCTCTTCCTCTAGTCACTGGTAGTAGAGGCCATGCTGCACTGGACGCCCCAGAGGCTGCTGCAGCCAGGCAGGGACATTCCTTCATGCCTTGCTTCCTACCTGAGTGGGAACAACACTATAGACCAAGCCCTTGTCCTGTCCCATCTCTTGTCTGGTGGCTGCACTGGGGTCTCTGGAATGGGGCAAACAGCCCAGCACAAGGGCAGCCTGGCAGTGCCACAGCAGGGAAGCTCTGTCCCCACTGCTGGCTGTGGCCAGGCCCCTCTGCCACCAGCTCTGCACTGACCAGGGACCCTGCCCCTTGGCAGCTGTGCTCTGGTGCCACTGAGCCATCTGCACTCCCTTTCAGCCTGCCCCACAGGTCTCTGCCTCGCCACTTCTGTCTGGATCAGTGCAGAGCATGAGGCAAATGCTTGGAACTAGAGCTGGTGCTGTCCTGGCTGTCATGGGCTCAGGTGGCTTCTGCCATTTGACTAGAGCCACTTTCTTGGCTAAAACCAATGTTCTTTCACATACATCCCAGTTGCCCCTTCAGCATGGGCTGCTTTTGCCTGGGCTGAGGGAAGGGAGGGGCTGGAGATCTGATGCTAAAGTCCTAAAATATCTCTGCATGTGATCAGACTGAGTCCCCCTGTCCCTGGCAGTGCTTCCTGGTGCCTGGGCAGGGCAGGCTGGCTGCCACAGCTGGTGCTTGACGATGAGGGTGGCTGATACCCACCTGGTACCTTGCAGACCTTGCAGTCTTTCCCCTGCAAAGGGCACACTCCTGTGCCTCGTGACTCCTCCAAGCTGCCAGAACATTTCGTGGTCCATTACAAACCCCTTTGGAAATGACTGGTTGTACTGCGTCAGTTTTTGTGTGTGGCAAGTGGGCCCATAACGCTGCAGGCTTCAAAATTTTCTTATTTATAGTATTTCTACTTAAGTCCCTTAATCAGGGAACATTAAATCATTTGTTTCAGGAACCTTGCTGTTTCCCAGGTCTCGCTGTTACACCTGTATATTCTTATTGTGCAGTAGCCTTAAGAGTTGTGTTAATCTCATTGTAACAACAGTGACAAATGGAATGAACTTTCTTCCCTTATTTTTTTTTTACTTTGTTTTTAGTTTGGTTTGTTTTTTTTTCCCCTCTGCTTCCACATCTAAGAGCCATGTTGTCTCTTGCTGGTTTCCCAGGGATTTGCCCAGAGTGTGGGGGGCTGCTGGCCCTTGCTATAGACTCTTCTGTTGTTGTTTGTAGTTAAGTCAACTCTTAGTCTTCCCGCTAATAAATATTCAGTAACAAACCAACTGCGTTGAGCTGCTGTCTGGGAGCAGCACTTCCCCTTGTGTTTCTTTGTATTGATTCCTTTTAATTTGTTCAGCTTTCTTTGCCAGATGAACCTATGTAAACTTTTACCATGTCAAGAAATTAAAATGAGGTACTTGGAATTCTTTCAAGGCAGCCCCCTGTGTGTGATGCTGGGCTCTTAGGCCATGCAGTTTTAGTGTCCACTTCTGATTCTGCCTTTCTCACATGCTCCTTCCCTTCATTCTCCTCATTCCTCTTTGTTCTAAACTAATCTGCTGTGTTGGTTGCTTCTGTTCCATCAGCGTGCCTCACATTGGGCATGGTTTTACCCACGGGCTTGGATTTGATGGAATCTGTCCCATCTCAGCCCAGTGTGGGCCTTGGGCTGTCCCAGTTCAAACAGATGTGGTGTTTCTGTGAGCCTGCAGTTGCTCCAGGGTTTCTCTGTCTTCTGGGCAGGTGTCTCTTGGCTGTCCTGGATGTCTCTGTGGGGCACACATCTCTTGCTCCTGGCTGCTCCCTGTGTGTGGTACCCAGCAGAGGCAGCTGCCCTGCTGTCCCCAGCCACAGTGCCCTCTGCTCTTCTGGGCATCATCCTGATCCTGCCTTGCCTGCCTGCTGGGGCACAGAGGCCTCTCGAGGGGCACTCAGAGCTTTCCTGAGTGTCCTGCAGGGCTGCAGCCCCTCTGAGCCAGCAGAGGGTGCAGGGTTTGGTGCCTGTTTGGGGTTGTGCTCATTGCTGCCCAGCAGAGGCTGTGACTGCCCTGGGAGCAGCTCCAGACCGGGGCTGTGGCACCTCCAGCTGCCCAGGAACAGGAGCTTGTGCAGGGAAGTTCCTGCAGTGTGGGAAAGCCCTGCAGGTGCCTGGCCCGTGCAGGGAAGGGGCACTGAGCTGCACACACATCCCAGGGCCAAGGCAGCTGGAGCAGAGCCCAAAGGAAGGACTTGGTGTGGTGCAGCATGAAGGGCTCCTCCTCACCACCACAGTCAAAAAATCTGAGCTCCCAGGGAGCCAGCACTGCCATGGGAGGATGGAGCATCCAGGACAATTGTCTTGGCAGGTGCTGGCAGGGAGTGGGGTTCATCTGTGGGAGCAGGGCAGGGTTTGTTGTGTGGGAACAGCTGCAGTGTGCAGTCAGGGCTCTGCTTCACCAGCCCTGCAGACATCCCAGCTTAAAGCAGGGGAGGAGAATAATGGCTCAGCAGCTGTGTGCAGCCACAGGCACTGCCAGCAGCACAGCTGGAATGGAGGAAGGGTCAGGCAGGTCCCACTGTTGTGCTTTGCATAAGCTGACCCCTGAGGTGAGGCACTGGGAGTGGGAGCTTTCTAAAGTCTGAGCTCTGCTTTGGGGCTTGCTCAGGCCCTGCTGGTGTTGGGAGTGTTGGGGTTTTCCTCCTGTGCCTTTTCCCCAGCTGTCACAGTTACGGTCTCTGAGTTTCCCCAAGCTAAAACCTGTCTGCATCTGGTTTGGGTTTCAGTAAATTTCAGATGCTATTTTTTGCCACCTCTACCTTTCTGTGTGCGTGAAAAACAGCACTCCCATCTCCCTAGCTATGTTTGGGGAACGTGGGCAATTTAGTAAATATAAAATGGGCAGTGCCTAAAAGCAGCTACATAGCCAAAGTAAAACATGGGTTTTAGCCAAAATAGCCCCCCAAATAAAACATGGGTAGGATGTGAGTTCTGCATGGGATGTGGGTCAGTGGTGGGCTGGTCACACTGGGGAGTGGCATGTGGGCAGCAGTACGTGCACTGAGCAGGTCATAAACAAGTTACAAGTTACAGAGACGTGCAATTTATTTAATTCTAGGTTAGCTTTCAGCTGCTGCAGGCTCCTTTTGGAGAGCAATTCCATGGGGTGTGTGGCCCCCAAAGATCCCTCATTGCTTTCCATCAGGCAGCTATTGACACAGGTTCTGGCTAACTGCAGACTTAGTTAATTACTCTGCTTCCTCAAATTCCTACTGCAAGATGAAAGTGCATTTTAGGGCTGTTTTGTTTATTCTGCAACAGAGCTGGAAAAATCCAGCAGGACTAAAAAACCTGTTATCAGACAAGGCCTCCATGGCACAGGCTCTGCAGTGGGGCAGAGGCAGTGCAGAAAGCTCCATCCTTATCCAGCAGCCCTGGGGTGTGTGCTGTGGTTGCTTTGTCATGGGGATGTCAGTACAGATTAGGGTTTCTCTTTCTTTCCAAGCCCCCAACATGCAGAGAGCCAGGAGTGTTCCCACAGTCTATTTCTGGATCTCTCTCAGCCCAGCTGCAGGCTTGAGTTGTGATTTGTGGGGCAGGAAGGCCTGTGGAGTTCTCCTAAACTACTGCTGTGCTGCTTGGAAAGGGCCCTTCTGTAATTGCAGCCTGTGCCGTGGCTTTGAGCAGCTGCAGATGCAAACCCAAGGGGTGAAGTCAAACCTGAACAATCTCTTTGTGTGCTTCTCAAAGGAAAGGTCCACTGAGCTTTGTCCTGCAGCCATGGGGGTTCTGCTACAGTCTCACCTTGGCTGTGCTGGTGTGTGAGGCAGCAGAACACTTGTCCTGTTCCTGGGAGGCAGCAGGTGTGTCCTGGCTGAGCTCCAGACCTGACCCAGGACAGCAGAGCTGCTGCTCTGTGCTCCAAGTGAAATGGGCACCATGTTCCAGGCCAAAACCAAAAGGGAATTTTTCTTCCAAACCTAACCCCAGGTAATCCTTGAAACCTGACTGCCTAGGAAATCAGTGCTGCTTTGCCTTGTTTGGGGTTACTCAGAGACATTTAATCCTGCTGCTGGGAGCTGATGAGAGCAGGTATTTCTGCCACTGTGGCTGCTGTGTCCCATGCAGCCATGGCTCCTCTTCTCTTCCTTCTCTCTTCCTTCTCCCTTCCTTCTCTCTTCCTTCTCTCTTCCTTCTCTCTTCCTTCTCCCTTCCTTCTCCCTTCCTTCTCCCTTCCTTCTCCCTTCCTTCTCCCTTCCTTCTCCCTTCCTTCTCCCTTCCTTCTCCCTTCCTTCTCCCTTCCTTCTCCCTTCCTTCTCCCTTCCTTCTCCCTTCCTTCTCCCTTCCTTCTCCCTTCCTTCTCCCTTCCTTCTCCCTTCCTTCTCCCTTCCTTCTCCCTTCCTTCTCCCTTCCTTCTCCCTTCCTTCTCCCTTCCTTCTCCCTTCCTTCTCCCTTCCTTCTCCCTTCCTTCTCCCTTCCTTCTCCCTTCCTTCTCCCTTCCTTCTCCCTTCCTTCTCCCTTCCTTCTCCCTTCCTTCTCCCTTCCTTCTCCCTTCCTTCTCCCTTCCTTCTCCCTTCCTTCTCCCTTCCTTCTCCCTTCCTTCTCCCTTCCTTCTCCCTTCCTTCTCCCTTCCTTCTCCCTTCCTTCTCCCTTCCTTCTCCCTTCCTTCTCCCTTCCTTCTCCCTTCCTTCTCCCTTCCTTCTCCCTTCCTTCTCCCTTCCTTCTCCCTTCCTTCTCCCTTCCTTCTCCCTTCCTTCTCCCTTCCTTCTCCCTTCCTTCTCCCTTCCTTCTCCCTTCCTTCTCCCTTCCTTCTCCCTTCCTTCTCCCTTCCTTCTCCCTTCCTTCTCCCTTCCTTCTCCCTTCCTTCTCCCTTCCTTCTCCCTTCCTTCTCCCTTCCTTCTCCCTTCCTTCTCCCTTCCTTCTCCCTTCCTTCTCCCTTCCTTCTCCCTTCCTTCTCCCTTCCTTCTCCCTTCCTTCTCCCTTCCTTCTCCCTTCCTTCTCCCTTCCTTCTCCCTTCCTTCTCCCTTCCTTCTCCCTTCCTTCTCCCTTCCTTCTCCCTTCCTTCTCCCTTCCTTCTCCCTTCCTTCTCCCTTCCTTCTCCCTTCCTTCTCCCTTCCTTCTCCCTTCCTTCTCCCTTCCTTCTCCCTTCCTTCTCTCCTGTGCTGTCCCTGCCCGTTGCTGTGTCTGTGCAGCAGAGAGCCCCTTTGCTGGCTCTGTGGCCACATGAAGCAGTGGCTCTGTGGCTCTGTGGCCACATGAAGCAGTGCTGTGGCTCTGAGACTCTCCTGGCTGGTGAGGCAGAGCCCTGTGTGCTGGCACAGACAGGATGAGTGTGTCCCTGGCCTCCACAGCTGCAGCCTGCCCTGAGGAAGGCTCAGGCAGCCAGTGGTGGTGAGGATAATGGAGTGTGTCCCACAGCAACGTGGCCCTTCTGCCTCCCAGCCTGGTGTGTGAGCACAGGGGGCACAGAGGGGCTCAGCCAGGCAGGATCTGCTGCAGAGGAACAACCAGGGGCTGCTGGGCGCTGTGTCCCATCAGGAAACTGATGCAAGGAGAGAGGACGAGGGTGAGGTGAGGTGAGGCTGGCAGCAGGAGTGGAAATATTGGGTTGAATCTCCAGCCATGGTTCTCTTGGATGCCTTGTCCTACTCAGCACCAGCTCTGGGACTGGAGCCAAGGTGGTGAGTCTTGTCTACCCCGAGCATCTGCTGCGTGGCAGGAGGGAGCACCAGGTCCTCTTGCTCTGCCAGGGCTGAGAGCAGCACTGTGAGCCCAGCAGGGACTGGCATTGGGGTGGCACAGAACAGATGTGGCTGCCCAGCCTGGGCACTGACAGCAGGCGCTGCCCCTGGCTGCTGCCAGGTCCTTCTCTCCTTGAGGGAACCTCTAGGAAGCTGCACTTCAATCTATCTGAATTGAAGGCAGAGACAAAGGCTGGAAGATCCTGTGGCAGTGCAGTGCTGGGGATTCAGTGGCTCAGAGCTGTTCTGAGGTGTTCTGAGAGCTGGTTGTTCGCAGTATGTTGGTGCCGGATTCTCATTCTGAGCTACATCTCCATGGCTGCCAAAGTTTTTCTGCTGCTACACAGGAGGATGTGTTTTCAGCAAAGGCTTCCATGTGGAAGACTGAAAAAAATTAAATAAAAAGTAACTCCAAGCTTGGAATGGTGTTGCCAGGGGGAATGTTTACAAGGAAGCAGCCTGATAAACAAGGAAAATCGGTGACTTGTAAAGAGGTGAAATTGTACGGTGTGGCAACAATTCCCAGCTTGTCAGAGCCTCGCAGCGGTCACAGCCACCTCAGGCTGACTGCAGAGTCTCCGTTTTTACAGGCAGCCTCAGGAAAGCAGGCTGGACTGAAAAAGTAACGGAATTATGTGGAACTTGTCTGAGTCACTGACCCTACATCTCCACAAGTTCTTTCAGGGCACTGCCGTGAAGGAAGACCGAAGAGGCTGCAGCTGAGAGGAGATCTGCCCTTTCTGGTCACCAAGGGTTTCAGATCTCCTCCCCTAGCCTCTCCCAGTCTTTTGTACTTTCTGTGCTAATCCATCCAGTGCCGCATACACTGACAGAGGCAGGAGCTGGAAAGCCTGCTCTGAAAGTCTCTGAATGCTGCTGGACCAGCCACAGGCATGAACTTGAACACCCGTGCTCATCCTCCTTTGTCTGGCCATAGCACGATCTTCGCTTTGGTCTGCGTGCTGCCTGACCAGGGAAAGGAGCCCCAGAAGCTGCCAGCACCTGCCCCCGGCAGCAGGAGGGAGACGTAGGACGGCCAGAGCCTGGTGGTTTGCTGACCTGGACAGCCCGAGGAGATGTCGCAGGTGGTGCGTACCTGCAGGGCCCACCTCCGGGGGTGCCGCTGGTGGAGGCGTCCGCGTGCCCAAGCCCTCGAGAAACTGCATCGCCTTGGCTGGACGTGCAGGGTAGCCCGCCAAGGCAGAGGTGCCTGCGGTTCCTGGACTCAGGGGGGGCCCGTCCGCCCCGGGAGGCCCTGGCCGTGCTGTACTTTGGGAAGCAGCCAGAGCCCAACATCACCGAGCTGGTGGTGGGGCCGCTGCCCGGGCCGGCGTACCACCGGGACGTGACGGTGCGCAAGTACGGGGGGAAGGTGCCCTACCACCCGCAGGCCCACGCTGGCTGTTGAGTACAAGCAGATTGGGGGATTCCTGAAGAGCCAAGTGTTCCCCTCAGCTCCGGCTTTCATGCAGCAAGTCATGGAGTATGATGGAGCCAACCTTGCCACCGTGACGGCTGCTCCCCGTGGGTTCCAGTCTGGGGACAGGGTCACCTGGTTTGTCCTCGTTCCAGAACGTGAGCGGGTTCTTTCTGCACCCGTGGGGCTGGAGGTGCTGGGTGGACCACAGCAGCCTGGACATGTCGGAGTGGGGCGTGAGGCAGGTGTTCTACAACGGGCAGTACTACAGGGACATGGTGCAGCTGGAGAGTGCCTACGTGCAGGGTCGGATCAGCGTGGAGAAGGTGAGGAAGGCGCCACGGGACGGGATTTCTCCTCCTGAAGCCTCGAGCGCCCGCGGCCGCGCCGTTCCCGCTGCAGTTCGAGCCGCAGGGTCCCCGCTACAGAGTGAGGAACAACCAGGTGCTCTTCCAGGGCTGGAGCTTTGCCTTTGGCATGAGCGTGAGCAGGGGCCTGCGGCTGTTTGACATCCGACACAAGGGGAGAGGGTTGCCTACGAGATCAGACGGCTCCAACTGCCCGGCGGGGATGTCCACCCGCTACATGGACGGCAGCTTCGGCCTGGGCCGCTACGCCTCGCCCCTGGTGCCAGGGGTGGACTGTCCCTACCTGGCCACCTTTGTGGACACGCTCTCTCTGTCTGACAGCCTGAGGCCCAAGAAGAGGAAGGCTTCGCTCTGCATCTTCGAGCACAACCTGGGCTCGCCTCTGCGGCGCCACTACTCCAACTTGCAGTCGCTCTACTATGGGGGGCTGGTGAACTCCGCTCTGGTGCTTCGCTCCATCGCCACCGTGGGCAACTACGACTACGTGTGGGACTTCATCTTCTACCAGAACGGGGCCCTGGAGGGCAAGGTGCAGGCCACGGGGTACCCGAGCTCGTCCTTTCTCCATGGGGATGGCCTGAGATATGGCAATAGGCTTGGGGAGCACACCCTGGGTACCATACACACCCATTTTGTCAACTACAAGGTGGATTTGGATGTGGCAGGTAGGTCTGGATCTTCTTTGAATGTCTGCCATTGTTCTGAAGTTTGGGTTGGATAATTAAAGAGAAAGTGAGTCATGAAGTGAGCATGATGAAAAATCAGGGGCTAGGGTTTAGTTGAGGCATACCATTAAGGAGGGGGGAAACCTTCTTTCTTTAGCTTAAAAGGCTAATGCTTTGAGGTTTGCCTTCTTGTCCATACAGTCCCTAATAACTGACATCAGAACTCTGCTTCTTTATTCTCCTAGCCTCTTCTTTCATTGCAAAATTATTTTTCGATCTATAAAGCAGTCTGTCAAGGTCATTGAGTGGAAAGCAGTGGGAATTTCTGGGAGCTCTGTGTTCAGCTCAGGGAAAGTATGAAAGGTAGCAGCTGAAAAATGTTTGTGTTTCCTTGAGGCCTCACGTCTGGCACGGCGTGTGTTGCCATAGGCACGGGCGGGCAGACGGGGAGTTGGCCCTGTCTGAGCACAGAGACAGTGAGCCTGCTTTGACAGAGCCTGCTGCTGCTCCTGGCACTCCTTCCCCCTTGGGAAAACCCTCCTGGTGTCTCACTGCCCCATGTAAAGCAGGGCAGCTGTCCTGGTGCTCCGTGGGGCTGAGCTCCTGCAGATCCCTCCCCTTCACTCCTGAGTTGTGAAGCCACTGCAGCCACCCAGCGAGGTCCCCTGCTCCATGCGCAGTCACAGTCTCCAGTGGATGTCTGCACAGGGTTTTGGAGCCCAGGAGCAGCCCCCTGCTCCCAGGGAATGCTGGAAGTGCAGGGATGCTCAGCCTCAGGTGGTGACACTGCTCTGGTGCTTCGCTCCATCGCCGCAGATGGATTGATGGTTTGCCCACCAAACCGTGGGCAACCGCGACAATGTGTGGGACTCATCTTCTACCAGAACGGGGCCCTGGAGGGCAAGGTGCAGGCCATGGGGTACCCAAGCTCGTCCTTTCTCCATGGGGATGGCCCGAGATATGGCAATAGGCTTTGGGAGCACACCCTGGGTACCATACACACCCATTTTGTCAGCTACAAGGTGGACTTGGATGTGGCAGGTAGGTCTGGATCTTGTCTCTCCTTTTGGAAAAGTTGTCTCCAAATAATTCTCAAAGAACTTTACTTTTTTGGTGGTTATACAGGTTTTCCTTTCCACTCGTGGGGCAGGGTGGTGTGCTTGCAGTGAGGGGGTGGCAGAACTGCAGGAACAGGGAGAAGGCAGATGAAATCAGACTGTCGCTGTTAATACTGCCTGGGGAGGTGTGCACTTAGAAGTTTTGTTCATGTGAGAAAAAGAAAGGAAATGAGCTCAGCTGTGCATGGATCTTCTTCTGTGGAGCTCAGCCCTTCCCAGACCACAAGTTCAGCTCTGAAATGGTTTTTATGGAAGCTGAGAACTCATGTGTTAAAGGACCAGAACACAGAGGGGCTTCATGGTGGGACAGGCAGGAGGTTCTGAGCAACAACCCCTCTGCCAGAACTCACAGGCACCGGCCATCAAATGCTCTCCACAGCCTTTTGCCACCTCATCCCCAGGTCAATTTGCTCCTGTTGCTCCAAACCTTGGGCCCATGTCCCTTCTTTGTGGCAGGGCCTGAGTGCAGCCCCACACTGCTCTTGTCTGTGATGTGCAGATGTGTGCAGCACCCAGGCTGCTCCAGGGGCCTCCACTGTGCAGGATGAGCACTAACACAGCTCATGCTCTTGTTAATTGGACTCTGCTTGCATGGGAGGCAAATCTGTTCTGCTCTGGGGTGGAAGAACATCCCTTGTCCCCTCTTGTCTCTCATAGCCTCTGCTGCCCAGTGGTGCTGCTCAGCCTGGACAGGTGTCCAGCCATAGATGCACACATGAGGTGCTGTCATGGCATGAGGAGCTGCAGAGCAGCAGCTGCTCCTGGGCTGCTCAGAGCCCAGGGTGCAGGGAGAGCAGGCACTGTGGTGTCCTTGGGGAACAGGGCACTGTGAGGATTCTCCTCAGTGATTTTGTTTTGACTTCACAGGGGTGAAAAACTCCCTCATGGCCCATGACATGGTGTTTGAGATGGCACAGGCTCCCTGGAGCCCAGAGCAGCAGATAGAGAGGCCACGACTCACCAAGAAAGTCCTGGACACAGAAGACCAGGCTGCCTTCCTGCTCCACTCCAAGATGCCCAGATACATCTACTTTGCTGCCAACAGCAAAAACAAGTGGGGCCACCAGCGTGGCTACAGGATCCAGATCAGCAGCTCTGCAGGGGAGCACATCCCTGAGGCCAGCTCCATGGAGAGGGCCATCAGCTGGGCAAGGTCAGGCTGCTCTGCCTGCCAGGGCAGGTTCTGAGAGAGCCCCTCAGCTGGGAAGGCCTTGCTGGATGGGAGGCACAGGGGAGCACTCTTCTGGGCTCTGCAGGCTTTCAGGAGCTGATTTAGCTCTGCCCTGCCTCGGGGGGCTGCTCCCCTCTCTTTTCTTGTCCTCAGGTACCAGCTGGCTGTCACCAGGAGAAAGGAGGAGGAGCCCACCAGCACCAGCATCTACAACCAGAATGACCCCTGGACGCCCACTGTGGCCTTTGCTGACTTCATCAACAACGAGACCATCACCAACGAGGTGAGCTGGGCGTTCTGGGCTGAATGTAACACCCAGCCAAGGCTCAATGGGAGCCCCAAGGAGCAGAGAGACTCCAGCACCACCCCTGGGACAACGGGCCCAGCTTTGAGAGTTGAGGAAAGTGGGTTTGGGCATCCCCTTCTCTGTGTGTCTGCTTGGTACTTTGATCAGAGAACACAGAGAGTGTGTGCAGAGCAGGAGTTTGTCTCTCCCTGTGGAGAAATGCTGGCAAAACATCATGAAAATGTTGTGAGGCCATGGAGGTCAAAGCAAGGGTCCTTCCACTGGGTGGATGCCTGCAGCCATGGCTGTGGCAAGTCTTTGGGGAAGGGAGGAGCTCTTTGCCAGGAGAGGGGAGCTGGCTGTGTGGGAACACAGCTGGCTGGGGTCCCTCTCCTTCTCTTCTGTCACTCCCCACTGCCCCACGTGTATTTTGGCCACTGCTGCTGCAGCTTCTGAAGTAACCCTGGGCTTGTGGCTCTTCCCTGCCTAGGACCTGGTTGCCTGGATAACTGCTGGCTTCCTCCACATTCCACACTCTGAGGATATTCCCAACACTGTGACCGTGGGAAACTCGGTTGGTTTTCTCCTGAGGCCCTACAACTACTATGACCTGGACCCCTCTATATACTCCCAGGATGGTGTGTTTTTCACCAGCGAGCAGGACTTTACAGCATGTGAAATCAACCCTCTTGCCTGCTTGCCCAAAACTGCCTCTTGTTTGCCAAATTTCCCCCCGTTCACTTTTGATGGTTTTCGAAATATGAGCAGGCTTTAATGCTACAGGATGGTGAGGAGATGTGGTCAGAGACACCAGGCTGACTGTTCTGTCTCCAATTTTCAGCTTTTTTGTGAAGTTGTCTCAATTTTCAGTTGTCCAGTGACTTCACGTTTTATCATTGCTTTTGAAATAGTGCTCTTGAAAAGGGAAACATGATTTTCCTAGTATGATGTGAGATGGAAGTCTATGTTAGCTGTTAATTCCTGAATTTGAGTCTATTGCCAGAGGAAAGTCAGGAGAGAATCCTGTTCCTCTGCTGTAGAAGCAAGTGCTGTGTAGTGCATATCTCAGGTTAAAATAATGAAAATGGTGCTGGTCCAATGCTCTCAAGTGTCTCATTCTTACAAGTTACAGCAGCATCTCCTGGGGGTTTATGCTGCTTTCTGCCATGTTTCCTGTGCCCACAGACCAGCCCAGTGTGGCTCTGGGGGTTTTCAGAGCACGGGGATGTCCAGCTGGAGGCAGGAGGGACAAGCTGGGGTGGAGGTGGGCACTGGCACCAAGCCCTGTGGCTGCTGGGGGGAGGTTGGGTCATGGCCAGGACTGTGTGGGGTTGTGGCTCTCAGGCCCTCAGTGCTGGGCACAAGGGAGGGATCTGGACAGGAAATTGCAGGAAGGGGTTTCATGGCCTTAATGGTTTCACCTTTGATGGCTGCTGGTGATGCAGCAGGGCCAGTGCCACTGCCTGTTTGCCAGGGTGCTGGCTGGGCTCTGGTGGCCCTGTTCCCCTCCTTGCAGCCCCATCTGTGCCAGGCTGTAACTCGGGATCAGTGGGCACCTTTGCAAGGTGACAAAGCTGTCCCCTCCCTCCTGGCTGCAGGACCACGGGGATGTTGGCAGCAGCACGGCTGTGTCAGGATGGGCAGGGTGCTGTGTTTAGCGCTGCTCTGCACAGGGAAGGTTTATCTCTACAGCCTGCCCAGCATCTGTGGGGTTAAGAGAAAGAGGAGAAGTGAGAATGTGCTTATTTCCCCTGAACGACTGCATCCATCCTCTCCAAGCTCTGCAGTGTAGGATCTGGGACCAGAGGGGAAGGACAGATGTACAAACATTGAGTTTACTTAAAATTATGGCCCTCTAGGGAAGCAGAGCATAGTTGCCTTTTATGGTTCCCAGCAAATCCTGTGTGAGAACATCCCCTTGCACCCTCCCTGTGAGTTCCAGGGGCTGTTCCCTGCTGAGGAAACAGGGGAGGAATATAAACCCGAGCCAACCCAGCCCCTTGTTCTGGTGAGTGGCTGAGAGGATTCCACAGCTGGAAACGTGTCCTGCCAGACTGTGAGAGAGCACTCAGTGCCTCAGCAGGCATGAGCCTCAAAACCGTGCTCATCCTCCTTGGTCTGGCCTTAGCCACGATCTTCGCTTTGGTCTGCGTGCTGCTGACCAGGGAAAGGAGCCCCAGAAGCTGCCAGCACCTGCCCCCGGAGCAGGAGGAGACGGAGGATGGCCAGAGCCTGGTGTTTGCTGACCTGACAGCCGAGGAGATGTCGCAGGTGGTGCGGTACCTGCAGGGCCACCTCGGGGTGCCGCTGGTGGAGGCGTCGCGTGCCAAGCCCTCGGAGAACTGCATCGCCTGGCTGGATGTGCAGGTGCCCGCCAAGGCAGAGGTGCTGCGGTTCCTGGACTCAGGGGGGGCCCGTCCGCCCCGGGAGGCCCTGGCCGTGCTGTACTTTGGGAAGCAGCCAGAGCCCAACATCACCGAGCTGGTGGTGGGGCCGCTGCCCGGGCCGGCGTACCACCGGGACGTGACGGTGCGCAAGTACGGGGGGAAGGTGCCCTACCACCGCAGGCCCGTCACGGGCAGGGAGTACACGGAGATCAACGCCCTCATCCTCAGGGAGCTGAAGAAGGCACCGCTCTTCCTCGCCGCCTGCTGCGAGTCCGACGGCACCGACCTGGTCACCCTCACCACGGCCCCACGGGGATTCAAGTCTGGTGACCGCCTGACCTGGTTTGTTCTTTTCCACAATGTGCCTGGCACTGGTTACTACCTGTCCCCGGTGGGGCTGGAGGTGCTGGTGGACCACGGGGACCTGCACGAGTCCCGGTGGCAGCTGCGCAAAGTCTTCTACAACGGCCGCTACTTTGCCAGCACGGGGGATCTGGAGCAGGAGTTTGTGGCTGGAGCACTGGAGGTGGTCAGACTGAAGCAGCCCCAGGCCGATGCAGTGCTGGGCTCAATGAAACCCAGGCGCCCTCCTGGGCCCCCGGGCCCGCTGCAGTTTGAGCCGCAGGGTCCCCGCTACAGCGTCAGGAACAACCACGTCACCTTCCAGGGCTGGAGCTTTGCCTTTGGCATGAACCCCAACACTGGCCCGCGCCTCTTCGACATCAGGTACCGTGGGGAGAGGATTGTCTATGAGCTGAGCCTGCAAGAAGCCTTAGCCCTGTACGGCTCCAACTGCCCCGGGGGAATGTCCACCCGCTACCTGGACGGCAGCTTTGGCATCGGCAGGTTCGCCTACGAGCTGGTGCGGGGCCTGGACTGCCCCTACACGGCCACCTACGTGCACCGGCACTACCTGGCAGAGATGGACACTCCCAGAACCAACCAGAACTCCCTCTGCATTTTTGAGCACGACTCTGCCCTCCCTCTGAGGCGCCACTTCTCCGACTCGCAGTCCTTCTACTACGGCGGGCTGCGGAGGAGCGCGCTGGTGATCCGCACCATCTCCACGCTCATCAACTACGATTACATCTGGGATTTCATCTTCCACGCCACTGGGGCCATGGAGGTCCGGGTGCACGCCACTGGCTACATCAGCTCCTCCTTCCTCCATGGCCGAGGCACTGACTATGGCAACAGGGTTGGGCCCCACACGCTGGGGACGATGCACATCCACCACATGCACTACAAGGTGGACCTGGATGTTGATGGTAGGTCTGGCCACCTTTGTGCATGGCTGGGGTTTATTGTGGTCCGGGGTGCAGGGCTTGAGAGGGTTTTCTCTTCTGCTTCACAGGGCAGCTGAACTCCCTGGAGAGCCAGGATATGGAGTATGAGTTTGTCAAAGATCCTTGGAGCGCACAGAACACCATTGAGCGGCCACACCTCCGCAGGGAAAGGCTGGAGAGGGAGGATGAGGCAGCATTCCCACTCAATGTCCCCCTGCCCCGCTACCTCTCCTTTGTCAGCCCCAATCCCAACAAGTGGGGGCACCCACGCAGCTACAGGATCCAGGTCATCAGCTTTGCTGGGAAGCACCTGCCCACCAGCAGCTCCATGGAGCGCTCTGTCAGCTGGGGCAGGTGGGTGCCAGAGGCCAGCTGAGGCCTCAGCAGCTTCTGCTCCTGGTGGAGGGAGGCTCTCAGCCTTGGGCAGGCTGCAGGGAAGGGTTAAACAAAGGGTTAAAGCAAACATGAGTAGCTTTTGGCTCTGAAATTTCCTTGAGATGTTGCTCAATAACATCTGCTCATGGTAGCTCACAGGCAGGAGTCTGACCCCACGTCAGACTAATTCAGAGCAGCCCCAAGTGTTTTTGCCTTTGAGGGGAAGTAGGCTGCAGAAGGAATTCCTAAGGGAAGCACTGGCATTGCCAGGTTGTGATACCTTCCCACGAGGACAGAATGCCTTGTGGAAGATGCTTGGGATCAGCACAGGCCAGTGTCAGTGCCAGGGGGAGCTGATGGAGCTTGTCCTGGGGATGTCGGTGTGGGGGAGAAGCAGCTGTGGCTCAGGGGAGTGCCCTGGGCATTGAGAGGCAGCATTTGCACCTGGATCCATCCATGTCCCAGCCATGCTGGAAAAGCCACAGGCAGCAAGGGATCCCCACAAAGCTTGGAGATGCTGGGGCTGCTGCCCATTCCAGCCCTCTTGGCCCTTTCCCTCCCCACCCCAGGGCATACCAGGGGTGCCCAGCCCCAGTTTGGCAGTGCCTCCCACCTGGCAATGCCATGGCTGGCATGGACAAGCCCTTGTGAGCCCTGTGCTGGCAGGTACCAGCTGGCTGTCACCAGGAGGAAGGAGGAGGAGCCCACCAGCACCAGCATCTACAACCAGAACGACCCCTGGACGCCCACTGTGGCCTTTGCTGACTTCATCAACAACGAGACCATCACCAACGAGGTAAGCTGGGCTTCCTGGGCTGGAGGGAAGCTGAACCTTGTGGGGCCATCCTGGACAGAAGCTGCTGGGCTGGCAGAGTCCTGCTCAGCCTGACAGATGCCTCGTTCCTCTTCTCCCAGGACTTGGTTGCCTGGATCACTGTGGGGTTCCTGCACGTCCCTCATGCTGAAGACATCCCCAACACAGTGACAGTGGGGAACAGTGTTGGCTTTTTCCTGAGGCCCTACAACTACTTCAACGAGGACCCCTCAGTGGATTCCCCTGACAGTGTGTACCTGAGCAGCGAGCAGGATGCTGGGGCGTGTGGGGACAATCCCCTCGCCTGCCTGTCCTCTGCTGCCTCCTGTGCCCCCCGCCTGCCTCCCTTCCACTTTGGGGGCTTCCTCAACCTCAGCCTGGCACCGCCTCTGGGCGGGCTCTGATGGGCCAGGGGCTGCTGGGTGGGCACTCAGGGGGTCTCTGTCCCACACCAGGACCTGCCCCATCCTGCCCAGGCTGTCAGGTGCTGGGACAAGCTCAGTTCTTGTTTCAAGGAGGACCCAAAGCCTCTGAAAAGAAGCCCCTGGGAGTGATTTTTTAATTTCACCCTGGATGTCACCCTGTGAACTGCGGGGTGCCCACAGCCACTCCCCTCCTCTGGGATGGGGCTTCCACCTCCTTCCCATCACTGGGGCACACAGGGGACAGTGCTGGCCACAGCACAAAGCTGCAGCTGCCCTTGGAGCTGTGCTCCACCTGGGGTTTTGCCCACCGTGGCAGGAGTGAGTGGTGTGCTGCTGCTGTGGAAAGCCCCAAACCTCCTCCCCGGCCACTGCAGCATCAGGGCTGGCTCTGCAGAGGGAGGTGCTGCTGGAGGAGCCCAGGCTGAGGCTCTGGATGGGCACAGCCCAGGCTGGGCATTGCCCTGTGTGTGCCCTTCCCAATAAACGGGCACTCTGTGCTTTTCCTGAACGAACTCCTGGCTGCTGCGCTGTCTCCTGTGGCTGGGGCCAGAAGCCCTGTTAGGGATGGTCCTGGCTCAGCTCTGCGGGGCTCTCAGGGCTGTGGGGCTGCCCCAGAGCCTGGCACACTGCCTGGCATGGCTGTGTGGGTTGTCCTGGCGATGCTCCTGGACCCCAGTGCTGGCAGGAGGTTCCTGCCAGGGAGTATGGAGCAAACAAGGCAGTTAATGTTTAACACTTGTTCTGAGCTGTGTTAATCAGTTCTGGGCTTGGCTGCTGCCCAGCCTGCTCAGCCCCCCTGTGTGGGGACCCTTGATTCCACACCCCCAGCTGCATGTGCAGCCCACAGAGCCTCTCCCCGCCGTGCCAGGCTGGCATGGGGACACCAAGAAGCTTGGTGAGGTCAGTGCCACCCCTGGCACATGGCTGCAGACACCAGACACTCACCAAAGTGTCCCTGGGGGCACGGTGGGTATCCATGCCCTCACAGTGGGTATCCATGCCCTCACTGCAGTGGATGGGTCTGTGCAGAACATGGTGAGAGGAGCTTGGGCAGCCCTCAAGAACGTGGTGAGAGGGGCTTGGGCAGCCCTCATGGCTGTGGATGTGCCCCTGGGAACCAGCTCAGCACACAGGAGAGGGGAGGGGAGCAGGGGGCAGCTCAGGCCATGGCTCAGTGTGAGCTGCAGTGGCCCCTGGGTGCCCTGGGGTGACAGCAGGGGCTGTGTGAGAGGAGGGAGGTCGTGCCCAGGCAGCTCCCTGTGCCCCCATGGGCAGTGCTGACGCAGTGACCACGCTGCCACAGCCCAGCCTGGACCTTGCAGCTGTCAGGGAACGTTCTGGAGCAAACACGGGCGCTCCGCGTGGCACGTTCAGCCCCCACTGGGGCTGTGCTGGCCAGAGTTGCACCCAGAACCTTGGGAATCACGGGCACAGCGTGTGCCAGAGCCAGCTGGGCCGCTGCAATCACACAGCTGGGCCTGCTGAGGCACAAGCTGGGTTCCCCCAGTCCTTCCCTGGAAAGCCAGCCCATTTCTAGTGCACATCCCCGCAGGGATGGGCAGGGGAGGGGTGCAGGGCATGAGCAGGACCCTGAGCAATGGTTAGACCAGCCAGAATGCAGAACCTGCAGTGCCCAGGCAGCTCCTGCTGCCCTGCCCTGCCCCAGGTCCACACAGGGACTTTGGGGCTGGGGATTTATCCACAGGGCAGGGCTGGGACCATCTGGACCCTGGCACCTCTGGCACTGTCCTGACCAGTGGCATGTGCACCTGGCACTGCACAAACACACTGGCTGAGAGTGGCTGAGCCACTCTGTCCTTTGGCTGCTCCCATCCTGCTTCCTGCTCTCCCCCCACTATGGCCCCAGTTTTCCTGCAGTGACATTTTCCTAGGGGATTGGAGTGCTAGCCCCCATCCCCCAACACCTTTTGCCCCATTTTCCGCTGTGAAGTCTCCTGGGAAGGATTTATTGCTGATGGTTTCAAAATATTTTTGGAACAGAAGCCAAGTCTGTTGCATTCCTTCACGCTGGCCAAAACCACTCTCAGTTGAAGACCCTGGAATGAGCTGTTGGGGAATTTGTTTTGCAAGAGTAATTCAGTTGCTGTGCAAACTCCTGCTTTGTTGGGATGTTTTTGCAGGTCAGGAGCTCAGTCCAGGGTGTGGGACCACCTTCCTTGGGTGCAGCACGGCCAGGCTGGATGGGACATGCCTGTGTCTGTGGCCTTTGCCTGCTTTCCTCCCAGGCCATACCCCAAGGACAGAGGTTTGCTGGTGTTGTGCCTGTCAGAGCCCATGGCTCCCTGGGCTCTGCATGGGCAGAGGGGCAGGATGGGGCCTGTAACAGCTGCTGTTTGTCAGCAGGACTCAGTACTGGACACAAACAACACAGGGCAGGAGTTCAAGGATCCTGACATGAATTTTCTCAGGAGGGAGATAAGTGATGCATTTCACTGGCTGTTGATCATTAATGCCTTGCTGCCTGCTCAGCTGTGCTGGGTGCTGCCTGGGCACCCTGTGCTGCTGCCTCAGGGCTGTGCCCAGGCACTGGCAGCTGTGGGTGACAAAGATGCAGCGCCAGCACTGCTGGCAGGGACAGCAGAGTGCAGCTGGGCTGGAGGGGATGGCCATGGGCACTGCAGGATGAGTTCTGTGTTGGGCTCTGTACCCACAGCTGGGGTCTGATGGGGCAGGAAGGAGTAACCCAGTGCAGAAGTGCAGTCCTTATTTGCAGAGGTCCTTCAGCTCCCCAGTAGAGATCAGAACAACACAACTGGCAGCCAGGAGCATCCCAGGCCTGGCTCGCTGGGATTGCAGGGACCTCCAGGAACGGCTTTGGAGCTTCCCACTCTGCAAAGTTAAATTAGCCTGGCAAATGAGGAGGGGGTGGGCAGTCTGCCCTCTGCCCCATGCACCCACTGCATGCTCCTGGGCATCCTCACCGTGCTCTGGTGCTGGTTCATGGGGGGATGGCAGAGAGACCAGAGCAGTTGTCAGCCCTGGCCGTGGCAGCTCTGCAGGACTGTCCCACACAGAGTGTGGGATCATGGAGCAAGGGCTGTGGGTCAGTCAGAGCTGTTGTGCTGACAGCTGGAGGAGCCAGGGCTGCAGGATCCCCCTGAGCAAGGGGATGGTGCTGGGCTTGCAGCACTGCTCTCCACGTGCCCTCCAAACCTGTTTTCCCCTTTTACGTAAGCTGTTCCAAACATGTTTGTTACAACCCCCTGGTGCTGTACCTTTGGAAAGAGTGGTTTTGGGTCCAAAGATCAGTGCTGGGACAGTGACCTGCCTGCTGCAAACAGGACCCTGCAGACTATAAAACCCCAGTGGCACAGTGGAGCAGGGGACAGCCGGAGGCACGCCGAGGGCAGCAGAGGAGGATGGAGGCCAACATGAACCTCCTGCATGATGTGGGCATCCAGACCACACACTGGCTGCAGCAGCGCTTCCAGGGCTCCCAGGACTGGTTCCTCTTCATCTCTTACGCTGCTGATCTCAGGAATGCTTTTTTTGTCCTCTTCCCCATCTGGTTCCACTTCAGTGAAGCAGTGGGCATCAGGCTCATCTGGGTGGCTGTCATCGGAGACTGGCTCAACCTCGTCTTCAAGTGGTGAGTGGCCCCTGAGCCAACACTCCCACCTGTGCTGGCACACCTGGACTGATGTGGGTGCTCTCAGCCCCAGCTGGGCAGTGACAATGGTCACTCCTTCCCAAGCCATGCAGCAACAGCTCTTCCCCTCTGCTCTGAGCACAGATGGAGCCTCCTGCAAACAGAGCCTCCCATCAGCCAGGGCTGTGGTGCTGAGTGGGGGGATCTTCACAGAGCCCCTCAGCACAGGAGGCAATATTGAATTGCTGCCAGGACGTTCTTGCTCTCAGGGCTGGGGATGGGGACGTGGGCAGGCAGTGTCAGCTGTCAGCACCAGGCAATCAGCTGGGTGCTGTGTCTGTCAGGATGCCCTGCACCACTTCTGGGTCCTTTGCTTCTTCCATCTCTCAGGACAGATCTAAAGCTGCAGCTGTGCCCTGGACCTCCCCAGACCCCTTCTCTTTTCTTTTCAGGATCCTTTTTGGGGAGAGACCATACTGGTGGGTCCTTGACACGGATTATTATGGAAACAACTCTGCACCAGAGATCCAGCAGTTCCCTCTCACCTGCGAGACTGGCCCTGGTAGGGTTCCCTGAGCCATGGGAGGGGCTTGCAGCCAGGGGCAGGGGGGTGTTTGCCCATGAACAGGCAAAGAGGGGGGTGCTGGCCTGGTGCTGGCAGCCTGCAGGGAGCACACACCCTGCACAGCTCTGCAGAGAGGCTGCTGTGCTGCTGGGGACACTGCCTGTGCCTGCAGGGGAAGGAGGCAGGGCAGCCCCTGCACAGAGCAGACCTTGATCCCTGGTGAAGCTGTGGTGGTCAGCACAAACCCCTATGGGTGCTGAGCTCTGACCCATGCAGAGCCTGACCTGGGTCTCTCTTCTTGCCCAGGGAGCCCATCTGGCCATGCCATGGGTGCAGCAGGCGTGTACTACGTGATGGTGACAGCCCTCCTCTCTGCTGCTGGGGGAGAGAAGCAGTCAAGGACACTGGGATACTGGTAAGCTGAGTGCCAAAACCACCTGTGCCAGGCAGAGGTGGCTCCAGCACTGACAGGCACAGCCAAGCCCATCAAGGTGCAAGGCTGTGGGCTTGCAGCACGGGGACAGGCTCAGTGACAGCCAGGCATTGTTTAGAGTACATGATGGCAGTGCCACGGGCAGTGCAAGCTGGCCCTGGCACTCACATGGCCGCCTGTCCCTCCCAGGGTGCTGTGGATGGTGCTTTGGATTGGGTTCTGGGCAGTTCAGGTCTGTGTCTGCATGTCCCGAGTCTTCATCGCCGCTCACTTCCCCCACCAGGTGATTGCAGGGGTGTTCTCAGGTGAGTGTACCTGACCCCCCTCCCTGTCCCTGCAGCACCACTGTGCTGGCCTGCAGCACCTGCAGCACTGACCAGTGCTCCCACTTTGTTACTGGCAGGGATGGCTGTGGCCAAGACCTTCCAGCACGTCCGCTGCATCTACCACGCCAGCTTCCATCGCTACCTGGGCATCACCGTCTTCCTCTTCAGCTTCACCCTGGGCTTCTACCTGCTGCTGTGGACATTCGGCGTGGACCTGCTCTGGACGCTGGAGAAGGCACAGAAGTGGTGCAGCAACCCTGAGTGGGTCCACATTGACACCACTCCCTTTGCCAGCCTCCTCCGTAACCTGGGCATCCTCTTCGGGCTGGGGCTGGCCCTCAATTCCCACCTGTACCAGGAGAGCTCCCGGTTAAAGCAGAGCCAGCAGCTGCCCTTCTTCCGCCTGGGCTGCATCGCTGCCTCCCTCCTCATCCTCCACGTCTTTGATGCCTTCAAGCCTCCCTCCCACGTGCAGCTGCTCTTCTACGCCCTCTCCTTCTGCAAGAGCGCGGCCGTGCCGCTGGCCACCGTGGGCCTCATCCCCTACTGCCTGTCCCAGCTCCTGGCCACACAGCACAAAAAGGCTGCCTAAGGCACCCCAGGGCTGGCTCAGGGGCAGCTGCCAGGCCCTGGGTGCACCTCAGCCCCTGGTTCTGCACTGGAGCAGACCGTGGAGGCTGAGCCGGTGGTGCTGCTGGGTGCTCCCACAACACGGACCCACAGTGCCAGTCCCGCTGGGCTGGGCTGGCTGGTGGCACAGAGAGAGAGCCCTGCATGCCCACGAGTCCCCTGCTGTCCCTCCTGCACCCACAGCTGGGGGGCACCTGCCCAGGACCCAGCAGCAGCAGCAGAGGGAGGTGCTGCACTCCCTTGCAGCTCGTGGGGACAGGTCACCTTGTGCTGCAGGGCTGGGGACAGCACCACTGGCAGCAGGGCTGTCACCTCAGCGTGCTGAAGAGGCAGCTCTGTGACAGGAATGGACAGACTGACATGGAGATCAAGTGCCAGTGTGGGTGAGGGACCCCCAGGCCTGGGAAGTTTGGTGCTCACCCCTGTGGTCAGTGTGGGGGGCACACGTGCATTGCATGGAGCTGTGCACACAGCACATGGGCTGGCTGGGGCTGGGCACAGGAGGTGCTGTATTAAAGATGAAGCTTGTTTAGCTGGAGAGTTTGAGTGTCCTGCTGGTCAGCACCATGGGATGGGGGATCAGCTCCTGGATGCAGGGTTGTGCCATGGCCTGCAGATGTTAGAGGAAGGACATTTCTCCTGAGGGCTGAAGACCCTCAACAGCTGCAAGACATGTTCAAGCCACTGGGAAGGGCACTGCCCAGTGCCCTGGGTCTTTACCTTTTGCCCTGAGGTGCAGCTGAACACTGACAGCACAGTGGGGGCAATGAGCTGCTTTTTGTGCTGTTTATCCAAGGCTTCTGGGTGCACTTTGTGCCAGGAACAGGGACAAACTTGTGTCACCTCACTGCTTACAGAAATGAGCTCAGCTTTGGGACCAGCTGGCTCAGCTGGGGCTGTGCTGAGTCCCCAGGGTGTTGGGGACAGAACTGGCATTTTGCCATGGTGTGGGGTTGGGGTCATGCCCTTCCCACCTCAGTACCCCAGCCCAGTGCTCACTCAGGAAGTCCTGTGGGCTCAGCCTGCTGCCCTCCAAGCTGTGCAGGCTGCTAAACCTTCTCAGGAAACATCCTTGCTCAGTCTGAGATAGTCCAAAATACACAGGGAGGTGCAAATACTTCCTGCCAGACTCTGTGCATGTGTAGGATCACTCCCAAAGCACCAGCCCCTGCAGCT
The DNA here is from genome assembly GCA_039654755.1 of Calcarius lapponicus. Lineage (NCBI taxonomy): Eukaryota > Metazoa > Chordata > Aves > Passeriformes > Fringillidae > Calcarius > Calcarius lapponicus. The sequence continues at coordinate 3,563,943 of JBBFKN010000011.1, read as the reverse complement.
CTGACCCCACACCCAGTTCCAGGCCTCAGTGGTGCTCCCTCTGTCCTGGTGCCATCCCAACAGTTCAGCCAAGGCTGTGGCCATGCACCAGTCACAGCAGCCATGGGTGGGAACCTGATCTGCTGGGGCTGCTCCCATCCCCTTGTTCATGACAGATAAACTTCCTTAGGATGGAGGTTTCTTTTATTCCATTTCTCTGTTTATTACCAACACCTAGGGTAAATCTGTCATGCCATTTCTAGCAAGAAGAGGAAGGGTAAATTCTCAAATTACCTGTTGAGCCCCGTTGTGGCTCCACAGCGCCCTTTAGTTCCTCCAGAGGAGACTGCAGCAGCTCCAGGGCCTGCCTGGGCAGGAAGGGTGAGCTGAGGGAACACCAGGGACAGCTCTGCCTGATCCCAAGGGATTTACAGGTGCATCAGCCCGAGAAACTATCCATGGTCAAAAAATGACCACTAAGTACACCTCACCAAGGGAAAGGACTTGGTACGTGGTGAGGAATGATCTCCTGTCTCTGGGGTACCTGCCCTCCCTTCCAGCTGCTCTCTGCCCTCACCCAACCCAAGGAGTCTGGGGAGACCAGCTGTCTCTTGCTTGAGCATTTGTGCCAAGCAACTTCTCCTCAGCAAGTGGCACAAAGCAAAATGCCCCAAAGCACTGCCATCAGGAGGCCCCTTCTGGGTTTGGGAACCCTAGAAAGCGGTTAATTAAGGACTACTTTAATCCCTGCACCATTTGTCCTGACAATTGAGCCCTTGCAGCAAAGCCTTGATGGCAGCTCCCCTCCCCATTTCTGTGAGCAGCCCACGCAGAGCACGTGCACACCAGCTGTTGGGTTCAGGTCTTTATTCTCTGGTAGAGAAGCTAGTGGAGCCTATGCAAACAAATATAAGACAAACCTACTTTGAGAATTGTTTCTTATGCTCCAGGGTTTTGATGGCTAATGAAATCCTGGAGCAGAGCTTGCACTTCTCCTCGCTGGCTCATCTTGGCTGCCTTGCCCTGGAAGCGGCCGCGCTTCCCAGCTCCTTTCCCTCCCAGCAGTTCTGCCACCCTGCAGCAGCAACAGCACAGGCTGGAGCCCAGGCTGCTCCAGACAGCACACACAGATCCCTGCCTGGATCACACTGTGCAGCTGCTCATCATCTCTGCAACATCAGAATTCTTACTTGAGTTAAACAAATCACAAAACGTTACCTGGGACCTAAATTTTCAACTGCTTCAACAGGTCCAGCTAGAAGGAAGAGTCCTGCTTCTTTTTCATCTCCCACAGTCAGGAATAGCAGGGTTTCCTGTGGACAGAGATGGGCTTTGGTTCAGATAAATCAGTGCTTTCCACACTGGCCACAGGACACAAACACCAAACTGACAATTCAGAAGTCTGTGTGCATTACTGAGACTGAGACTTCTTGGGGTTTCCCAAGTTAAAAGGATACAGCTGGCAGCTGAACTAGGTGATTATGACTGAAACTTGCTGTTCTTTCAATTCTACTCCTACCTAATCCTATCCTAACCTATTTCAGCCAATGAGGCTCTGTACAGCTCTTGGAGGCTCCTATCCAGTGCTCTGAATTCTCACTGTTGAGGACTGCCCTGCAGACTGAGGCTGCTGGGGACAGGAAACCTCAGGTTCCTGTCAAGGGAACCAGATCTGCAGCTGATGACTGTGGCAGGAACAGCAGCCTGGCCTGGCCCTGTCCATGTAAAACTGGGGTGAAAACCCAGTGATGTCAGTTTAGTCTTCATCAGTGACTCACCTCTGTCCCAATCTCATTAGCGATGATGTTCATAAATTCAGAATCACCCTCTTTCCTGTATGGATGGATTAAAAAAAACACTTCAGAAAGAAGCAAAACCACCCTCTAGAGTACAAAATCTCAATCAGAAACCAAGTGCCTGATCAGGGATTTGCTCTTATTTGTCTATAGATGTAAATCCTCACTGGGCACTCCTCTAGGAATTATGTGTTATCTTTAAGAAAGGAAGCTCCCTGGTTTTATTTGAAAATATCAGGTGCAGAGGGAATTAGATGGACACAGTAATTTCTCAGCTACAGCACCAGAAGAATTCAGTGACTGAATTACAGATTCCTTTAATTACACAACTTTGCAGCAGGCCAAGGCAGTTTAATATTCTATTTCCTTTGTTTACATTCTTCCTTGAGAAAGCAAGCTGCTCTCACAAGGTGTGAGAGATCCAACTGCCATAAAATGTGTCGGATACTGTTGGCCCCTCTTCCCTGAGCTCCCCCATACCTGTGCAATACAAACAGCTGCTTTGGAACAGGTTTGCTCTTGAAGTCCCGGGCTATCAAAACAGCAATGTCTCTAAGCAGGTTCAGGTTATTCTGAAAGAAAAGGAAATTAATTGTACTGCAGCTGGAGAACACAGCTGTGTTCCCAGAGGTTTGAGCACTTTTCATAATATCCACAAAAACTGAAGCCAATGATTTGACTCCCAGTTGCCACAACTAATGGCCTACAGGAAATAGAGACAACCCAGTTTTCCCAGCCATTCTTGTACCTTCTGGAGCAGTTTCACAGAGCTCTGCAGTCTCTTCACAGCCTCTACATGCTCACCTGGTCCATTTCTGAAAGAAATGAGAGACTTTGGATCACTGCTCTGAAGGACAGAGGAAGGATTTCCTAAAGGAGCAAAACAGGCAACATCACACACAGCCCCACAATATGCACCCTGAGGCTTATGTGGTATCTCTCAGGCGGAGGAGTGAAGATGAAATAACAAAAGTGGAAAGGGGATTACTTGAGCAGGGAGGTTAGAGCCTTCTCAGTACTGTGACTTTGTTCAATTGACTTCAGCACTCTGTTTCCCACCAAGAAAACCAAGTTGGTTTTGTTCTTTTTCCCCTTTTCCATGCCAAGGAGTTTAATAACCTTCAAAAGAAAATCAACCTGGTCAGAACAGCATTTGGATAATTCACATAGTTGATCAGTTCCCGCCAGATTATGCCTTGTAATGAATTTTCACTCTCTGCTAGTGAAAATAAATAGATCAAAATCAAAGTACAGTGGAATTTATGCAATCTTCTATCCATGGGAGGTACTCTACAGGACATCTGGATGTATCTGCTGGGAAACAGACTCTAACCAATGACTGAGAAAGTACAAATACTTAAAGGCAGGTCTAGAATTTTATCACCATTTCCCTGCACAGATTTCTCATCCATGATGAACACTCAAAAATATCAGAACTTTAAGCAGAGGGAACATGGCCAACACGCCTGGCAGTGCAAAAACATCACTGCTGCACACAGGGCTGAGCTCTGCAACAAGGAAACAAAAGCACCTGTGGCACCCAGCCCATGTGGGACCCTCCTGGGGCTCTGCCACCCCCTTCCCCACCAGCAGAGTCTGGAGCAGCCTGTGGATCCCAGGGACTCTGGCTGTACTTCATGTGGAGCGTGGCTCCCAGAGGCAGCCCAGCTGCAGCAGCCCACCTGGAGGTCACTGAGGTTGGAGACGTGAGTCCCACAGCACAGGTTGGAGTCGATGCCTTTGATGTCCACCACCCGCACTGGCCCCGCGTGGTCATCAGGCAGCCCCCGGCTCCTCACCTGGCAGAGGAGAAGGGTGACAAAGCAGGTGACATCTGTGCTCAGTTATTCCATGAATACCAGCAGTTCCTCTCCCACCACTCACTGTTTCAACTTCAGGGTCATCTGCAGCCAGTTCCCTCACTGTTACAGGGACCCTGTCGCGGATTTTCTCGTTCACGCTCTCCTCCAGGGCCTGGACCTGCTCTGCTGTCACCACGGGGGTGTCCAGCTCAATGACACTGCGCTGACGGCCCAGCTCCCTGCACCAGGGAAGAACATCTGCTGAGACCAGCTGGGAGATCCCTTTGTGCAGCACCAGCATCCCACTGCTGGCAATGTGGTGACTGAAACAAAACAGACTTCCCTCCTCTCCCTGTTCTGTTCAAAGCACCAGGTGGAAACCAAACACTTAAGGGGGACAAGACAGAGCAAACACTTTGTACAGCTTCTCTCCAGGTCAGCCTCTCTCCTGCAATGTCTGAGCTCAAGTGAAACATCCAAATTGCTTTTGGTGTTTCAGCGCTTAGGCTCTGTGCAGGATAGCATGGTGGCACGTGCCAAATGGGTGAAAAGGAACCTTTATCCTGCTCACCATGAAGTCGTCTTGAATCCAAACATCTGTTCTGCAACGGCACTGATGAGATGCTGTCCTGGAAGAGATGTGCAAGCACTGGTTCTGAGTGCCACTGGCATTTTCAGTCAGGCCGTGTCTTTCTTGTTGATATTCTCCACGACAGGTGAGTGCTGGGCGCTGAGGGGCTCCTGCCAGTGCTCAGGAGCAGCAAGGAGAAGCTCTGGCCTCATGAGCCTCAGCTCCTGGTACTGCAGCACACGCTGGGGCTGCAAAGCAGCCTGAACTTTCTCTTCCAAACCTGTTTTCGGTGTGTTTACAAGCCAAGGAGAGCTCGCAGAGGGACACCTGCTGCCCTCAGTAGTCCCGGGAACGAAGTGTGCACACAGAGCTGGCGGGTTTCTCCCTACACTGACCAGGATGGGGACACGGTGTGTGCTGACCGACCCCCGCCCCACCAGCACGGCCCGTGGGGTGCTCCGTGCGCTCCCCGGTACCGGTACCGGCACGGACCTGAATGCTGCTGCATGTGGTCGAAGCGGCGCTCCCAGTCCAGCGACAGCAGCACTTCAGCGCCCGGTTCCAGCGCGGCCGGCACGAAATGCACGGCCTCGGAGCCCCGCCGTGTCACACGCAGCACCGGCACGTCCCCGATGAGGCCGCGATCGTCCGGCTGCGGACACGGGACATCAGCGCCGCCGGTCCCGGCCCGGCCCCCGCCCCGCCCGGCCCGGCCCGTACCTGCCCGCCGCCCTCGGGGAAGAGGATGGTGTCCTCCAGCACCACCTGGAAGCCGCTCACCGGCTCCCCGCCGCCCTCGGGCCGCAGCTCGGCCGCCCGGCACGACACCACCCTGGTGGTGAACTGAGACAGAGACGGCGGCGCCGTGAGGGCCCGCCCGGGCCTGCCCCGCGCCCCGGCCCCGGCCCCGGCCCGACGCTACCTGCCGGGCCCAGCTGTCCCGCTGGCACCGGAACACCATCGCGACCGTTGGGCACAAGCGAGCCGGGACTGGCGGAGGGACAGGGATAGGGACACGGACAGGGAGCGGCGGCCGCCGTGCGGCGAGCGGGCGGGGCCTGCACGGGGACGCGCGGGCGCGCTCCCGCCGGCGGCGCGCGCTGCCGGGGCCGCTGAGGGCGAGCGGCTCCCGGGGCCCGGCGCGGCACACGGCACACGGCTGCGGCAGTTCACGTTTATTGCCCCGTGCCCCGCCAGGGTAACCGGCTACGAGAGACCGGACCGCGCCCGCCGCCCAGGGTCGGGAGCGATGCCCGCGGCGGCGCTGGAGCTGAGGCGGCTCCGCTTCCTCGGAGAACCCTGCCCGCGCTGCTCCCCGGTGCGAGCTACCGGTGCACCGGCTGGCCTCCCGCGGCGTCCCCAGGGGCCTGGGCGTCAGTCATCCTGCGGGAAGGAGGAGCGAGGTGCCAGGGACGGGGCCGAGAGCGGGCCGGCCCCGGTGGCAGCGGGTGGCACCGGCCGGTTGTCCCGGGGAGCGTTTCCGCGGGCCAGGCTGCCCGAGGCGTGCAGCGGGAGGTGCTGCCGGTGCCCCGGAGCCGGCGGAAGGCTGAGGCTGGGTTGTGCTCGGCAGGGCATCAGGAAGCAGCTGGCAGGTGGCACTTACATCCAGGTCATCCATGGCAGGAGGGGGGCCTTTTTCTGTCACCTTCTCCAGCATCTGGATGGGAAACAAACATCTGGATCCCCAAATTCCCGGCGTTCCCCCCACCTCACACACCCATCTGGTGTGCCCCAGGATCCTGAGGCCGGTGGCCCAGCTCACCTCTGCGTACTGTTCCACCATGGCCCTCTCCACCTCCTCGTCCCCTTCCCAGTCTCGCCAGTTGTCAAAGTCCACGGAGAGCCAGGCTGGCTGTGGGCACAGAGAGCATCCCCTGAGTGGGGCAGCAGCACTGCAGGGCCCTGCAGCCCAGAGGCAGCTCCTGCACAGGCCAAGGGCAAGGGCGGGGAGCAGGAGTGTCCCTTTGCCTGCAGGCATTGGTCCTGATCCTGGGTGTGTCAAGGAAAAGAGGTGCCACATCCTTCCTGGAGGGCAGAACTCTGTGGGCTAGTGGTGATTATCAGGTAGGGCTTTCTAGGAGCTCTTGGGATCCTCCGTGGAAGCTTCTGTGTCTGTCCTGGGGGCAGGTTGGTTCCTAGGAGCCAGGAGCTGCTGAGTGGGGATAGCACATGCACTGAGGCACCAGGCACCACACACACCTTGATGTTCTCCTTGGTGATGCGTGGCCAGGCCACTTTCTCCTTCCATTTCCTCATAAAGCATGTGATGGAGCGGTCAGAGCGCTTCTCCCGTGAGTCCTGCCAAGAGATTGGGGTGCCTCAGGGTCTGCCAGGCTCCTCTCTGCTCGGCCCTGTGCAGGCTGTGGGGTCACAGAACCACAGACACAGGTTGTATCTGGCTCAAGGCAGCAGTGTGAGTATCAGCCCCAGGGCTGGTGCTCTCAGGACGGGCAGCATTCAGTGTTAAGCAGTGTTGCTCAAGACTGCACAGATTGGCTCTGACTCTGAGCCTGACAGAGGCTGTCAGAGAACAGTTTGCTGGCGGGAAACCTCACCTTGGAGTTGACTCTGGCGTACAGGTTGATCTCGTTGTAGAACTCCACACCATCTGCATTTTTGCAACTGCCAAAACATTACAACAACAGGGCTTGGGAGAGAGCTGAGTCCACGTGTGCTCTCCTCTCACGGAGTCCTCCCGCTCCCCTGAACCACCCCCGGAGCAGAGCAGAGCCGTGTCGGTGGGCAGGGCAGCGGCAGCTCACCTGAACACCAGCCGGTGGTCCTCGATGACGACCTTCACATCCGTGCTGTCCTCCACGCAGAACTCCAGGTACACGTACCGGGGCCGGTCGTACCACAGCGTCTTTGCGGGTTGCCTTGGGGAAGAGCAGAGCAGCGGGCATCACCAGCGGGCATTTCCCGGTGCCCAGCAGTGCTCGGCAGGGCCCGCGGGCGATGAAAGGGCCCCGGACACGGGTTCTGCCTGTGCCGAGCCCCGGGACGGGCAGAGGGAGCCGGGTGAGTGCCGACCGGGGGTGGCAGCGGACACCGGCCCCGTGACTCTCCCCGCTGCCGTCCCACACGCCCCTGGACGGGCGGTCGGCGGGGCCCAGCCGGCCTGTGTCCGCTCCCCTCCGCCTAGCCCGGCGCTGCCTGCTACTCCAGGTCGGAGGCTCCTCTACCGGGCGCTGCCTCTACCGGGCACCGGGCGCTTTGCACGGGCTCCGTGCGCTGCCTGCCCCGTCCGGCCGTGCTCACCTCGCCATGGCTGTGTCCACTCCGCCCCGCGCTATTTCGGGCCGGGGGCGCGGCTGCCGGACCGGGCAGGCCGGGCCGGGCCCGGGGCAGCCAACCCGCGGCCCCGTCACCGCCCCCCGCTCCCCCCGGTGCGCGCCCCCGGGGCCGCCGCCGCGCCGGGCCGGACCGCGAGGGGGCGCGCTGGCCCCGCCCGCTCCCGCCCCTCAGCGCCAAGATGGCGGCGGCGTCACGGCGCCGGTAGCGGCGGCTATGGAGGGAGAGAGCGGCTCGCTGGGCCCCGGCGAGCGCTGGGCGCCGGTGGGCGCCGTGTCGGCGGAGGAGGACGAGGATGAGGAGGACGAAGAGGCGGCGGCTACCGGGGGAGATTCGGCGGAGTCGGTGCCGCGGCTGCGGGCCGAGCGGCGCCGGCTGCACGGGGCGCTGCTGGCGCTCGCCTCGCACTTCGCTCAGGTGCAGTTCCGGCTGCGGCAGGTGGCCCGGGCCGGCCCGGCCGAGCAGCAGCGCCTGCTCCGCGACCTCGAGGACTTCGCCTTCCGCGGCTGCCCCGCGCCGCTGCCCCACGGTCTCGGCGCCGCTCCGGTGAGTGGAGCCTTTGCTGGGCATAGCCCCGGGGTCGGTGTGTGGGTTTAAGCCCGCCTGAAGCGCGTTAGCGGCGGCTGCGGTCCCGCTGCCGGGAGCGGCTCGGCGGTGCTTGGGATCGCACGGAGCTCGCAGGCTCCTGGGGCCTCGCAGCCAGCTCGCAGCGATGTGCCTTAGAGCCCTGAGCGGTGTGTCACCGCTCCACGCCCTGGTACAGCACGGCTGACTCACAGCATCTGTGATACGTACGTGTTATTTGGCCTCTTTCTTCCTGGATCCTGGCCTTGTGGGACACGACGTGGGTGCAAGCGGTCTGCAGAGGTGCTTCCCCTCCTTTATCGAATGAGGTGATGTAGCTGGTACCTCTGCTTGGTGCTCACATTTCTCCCTCAGACTGGTTTGCAGTGCTGACTAGTGAAGTACATGAGCTGCAGGAGATACTCCTCACATCATAATGCTGTTCTTTGTGGCTCATGTATGACAATAAGCCTTCAATTTTATTTACTGATAACTTTTTTTCAGGGTGAGCGAGAGAAGCAGGAGCAAATTGAGGTCCAGAAGGAGAAGCAGAGAGAGCTGATCCTGCAGCTCAAGACACAGCTGGATGACCTAGAGACCTTTGCTTACCAAGAGGGCAGCTATGATTCCCTGCCACAGTCTGTGGTTATGGAAAGACAGCGGGTAAGGCTCACAAATCCTCCTGCTGTATTTCCCAGCCCTTCTGAGTGTCTTACATACTGCAAGCACTCATCAGTCTGTATTTCTCACCAGCAGCTATAATAGAATATCAGGAGTTTGTCTACACACGTGAACCTGTCATGTGTCTTTTGCAGTTATTTCTGTGCAGTAAAGGTATCCTGTTTCTGAGGGAACCTCTGGGAAAGGAGTTATTTTTTCCTGAAGAATTTGAAGTTGTTTTAAAACCAGTGCTGCCCCTCCTTGTTCTGAGCAATCCCTCCAAAGTGCAAGTTTGCTCCAGCCCAGCACTCTGTGCCTCTCTGTTAAATATGAATCATTACCCTGCAGAGCTGGATCAGCTTCTCCCCTCTCGTTGATGTAAAAATTCATTTGATGTAAAAAATTATTTGAGAAAGCTCCCAGGCAGCAGTGCCACATGGTGAAATTGCATTGCTCACTTGTGTTTTGCAGATGATTATAAATGAGTTGATAAAGAAGCTGGACATGGACTTGAGTGAAGATTTTGCAACGCTCTCTCCAGAGGAGCTGCGGCAGAGGGTGGATGCTGCCATAGCACAGATTGTGAATCCAGCCAGGGTGAAGGAGCAGCTGGTGGAACAGCTGAAGACCCAGATAAGGGACCTTGAAATGTTCATCAACTTCATTCAGGGTCAGTGATGAGTTTCTGAATGAGCAGACTGAATTCCTTTGTAATTCCCTGACATAGTCATGAGGAGGAAAGTCACAGATGTCAGGAGATGCAGGAACAGCTTCTGGGTCACAGGAAAGTACAAATCTCTACAAACTGATGGTGAGGAAAAGTGTTGATAGAGTGACAAAAGAGATTTAGAGGGGTCTGAGGAATGTTGACCTTAATACTTGGGATTTGCAGCTGAAATTCACAAATGGGAAATAATGATGTGAAATCCTTTTTGTAGATGAAGTTGGAAGCTCTGGCAAGGCAGAAGATGGCCACTGTGACTGTGGAGGCTCCTACAAACCCAGCACCCGGCCTCCTGGGAACAGAGGTGGGCACTGCTGGGCTCAGCACTGTCAGGAAAGCTCCAGCTCCTCCCTGGAGCTTTGATGAGCACGAAACAGTCACTGTCTGCTTTTTCCTGGCAGCTGGTTTCTGTGCTTTGGCACTCCCTCTGCTGAAGGCTTGTGTCCTGTTCGTTTACCCTCCTTCTTTAGGATCTCCAGAGTAGTCACAGAGCCTGAGCAAGTGGCATGGAGGGTGAGCTCAGTCCTCAGTGGGGGTCAGGAAGGGACTGCAGATACTTGGTGCAAAATACAGTGTAATTTGTGCTCTTCAAGTTCTGAGCTCTGTGAGCTGGGGGGATCCAGTGTTCTTTAGAGTTTGAGACCTCCCTACTTGTCCCTTGAACCTGCTGGAAATACAATAATACAGCATGAGGCATCTGCTGTTACTCAGAATGCTAACCTGAAGGATTTTCAGATATTTGCACTCCCTTTGTGTGTACGAACATGCAGAGTTGTTGACTCCCTAATGAGATTATTTTTCTCTTTTCTAACCTGGTCAGTGAACCCAGAAGATGCCAGAAGGATGCAAGAAACGGGCCTGCAGCTCATGCGCCGCGTGCTGGCCGTGCTGCAGATCTTTGCTGTCAGCCAGTTTGGCTGTGCCACGGGTCAGATCCCTCGCACCCTCTGGCAGAAGGACCAAGACAACCAGGACTTCTCCCCCTTAATAGAGAAACTGGAGTTGTCGGTGGAGCGGGTGAGGCAGCTGGCCCTGAAACACCAGCAGGCAGAGCACGTTATCTGCTCCTCGGAGCTGCAGGACGTTCCCCTGGGCGGCAGAGACGAGCTGACCCTGGCTGTGCGCAGGGAGCTGACCCTGGCCCTGCGGGACCTGCTGGCCCACGGGCTCTACTCCTCCTCCCCAGGCATGAGCCTGGTGCTGGCCCCCATCGCCTGCTTGATTCCTGCCTTCACCCCCTCCCCGCAGACCATGCACCCCTGGGAACTCTTTGTCAAGTACTACAAGGCCAAGAACGGACGAGCCTTCGTGGAATCCCCGGCTCGCAAGCTGTCCCAGTCCTTCGCCTTGCCCGTGACGGGAGCAGTGGTGGCCACCCCCAAGCAGAGCCTGCTGGCAGCCATCCACACGGTGCTCACGGAGCACGGCCCCTTCAAGCGCAGCGCGGACTCGGAGCTGAAGGCGCTGGTGTGCATGGCGCTCAACGAGCAGCGCCTGGTCTCGTGGCTCAACCTCATCTGCAAGTCTGGAGCTCTGGTTCAGTCTCACTACCAGCCCTGGAGCTACATGGCCAACACCGGCTTCGAAAGCGCCCTCACCCTCCTCAGCCGCCTGAGCAACCTGAAGTTCAACCTCCCGGTTGACCTGGCTGTTCGGCAGCTGAAAAACATCAAAGATGCATTTTGATGTGTTTTTATTGCCGTTCATCCATTTTTCCACTAGTAGGCAGCTGTTGGGCTCAAGGAGCCTGGCTTTTGTACGACCAAGTTTGTCTCTTTGGTATTTGCTTTTAGGGAAATCTTAGGATCTCGTGTTGTTGGCAGTGTGTTGTCTGCTGGAGGCCGCAGGTTGGGCAGCAACACCTCACCCTGCCCACTCCCCGCTGCTCTGGGGCCAAACTGCCCTGCCCAGTGGCCAGTGACGGTTCAGGGGTGGGGGGCAGAGGCCTGGCCACGGGGACTGCCCGTGGGATGTGCAGCTGAGCTCCTTTGTGGTTGTTTCTCGCAGTCTCTGCTCTACACCTTGCACACAACACGATCCCTCATGGAGGAGGGAGCTGGCAGGGTTTGAGGCACCTTGGGGGCTGTCTGACCTCTCCTGATGGGAGAAGATGAGGGCCGGGCCAGAGGTGCCCGGGGGCTCCTCCAGCGGCTCTGTGTCCCTCGGGTTGCCGGGGCGCTGCGTCCAGCGGACCCAGCTCCTTGTTCCGGGCTTTTGTGGGGCGTCAGCGCCGCCCGCTGTCCCGCGGGGTGTATTAAATACCGCTGTACTACCTGTGGGCCGAGCTCGCCGCTGTCCCGTGTGCTCTGTTCGTTACCGGGGCTGGGAGGGGGCGGGCGAGGCGGACACCCGGCATCGCCGTGTCCGGGGAGGGCCGAGGGGGGGCGGACACCGGCACCGCCGGGGCGGAGGTGGCTGAGGCGGGCACCGGGGCCACCATGCCCGGGGGAACGGGGGAAGCGGACACCGGCACCGCCGGGGCAGAGGTGGCTGAGCCGGACACCGGCACCGCTGGGTCGGGGGTGGCTGAGGCGGACACGGCACCGCCGGGATGGGGGTGGCTGAGGCGGACACGGCACCGCCGGGATGGGGATGGCTGAGGCGGACACGGCACCGCCGGGGCGGGGGTACAGGAGAAGCGGCCACCGGTACCACTGTGCCGGGGTGGGGATGGCTGAGGCGGACCCGGCACCGCCGGGATGGGGATGGCTGAGGCGGACACGGCACCGCTGGGTCGGGGATGGCTGAGGGGGACACGGCACCGCTGGGTCGGGGGTGGCTGAGGCGGACACGGCACCGCCGGGATGGGGATGGCTGAGGCGGACACGGCACCGCCGGGATGGGGATGGCTGAGGGGGACACGGCACCGCCGGGATGGGGGTGGCTTAGGCGGACACGGCACCGCTGGGTCGGGGGTGGCTGAGGCGGACCCGGCACCGCTGTGGCGGGGCGGGGGTGGCTGAGGCGGACTCGGCACCGCTGGGTCGGGGGTGGCTGAGGCGGACCCGGCACCGCCGGGATGGGGATGGCTGAGGCGGACCCGGCACCGCCGGGATGGGGATGGCTGAGGCGGACTCGGCACCGCCGGGATGGGGATGGCTGAGGCGGACCTGGCACCGCTGGGTCGGGGGTGGCTGAGGCGGACACGGCACCGGTGCCGGCAGCAGCTCCCGGCGGCGCGGCGGAAGTGACGCGAGGTGTCCGGGTAAAAGCCGGGCGCTGCCTTCCCTTTGCCTTCCGGCGCAGCGCCATCGCAGCGGAGCCTCGGTGAGAGCGGGCGGGCGCGGCATCCACCGCCATCCGCGGGGGTGGCGGCCGGGGCGAGGGTGGCGGGCACGGGCTGACTGCCGGCTGCTGTCTCCGCAGAGATGGGGAAGTTCATGAAGCCGGGGAAGGTGGTGCTGGTGCTGGCCGGCCGCTACTCGGGGCGCAAGGCCGTCATCGTGAAGGTGAGCGTGGGGCTGGGCCGGCGGGGCCGGGGCGAGCGCGGGTCCGCGTTATCCTGCCGGGGCGAGCGGGAGACCGGGGGTCCTGTGGGGCCGCGGCCCCTCGGTGCGGTCGCCGCCGCTCCTCGGTGCGGTCGCTGCCACCGCGGCCTGTTTGTTTCAGAATATCGACGATGGCACCTCGGACCGACCGTACAGCCATGCCTTGGTGGCCGGCATCGACCGCTACCCGCGGAAGGTGACTGCTGCCATGGGCAAGAAAAAGATCGCTAAGAGGTCCAAGATCAAGTCCTTCGTGAAGGTTTACAACTACAACCACCTGATGCCCACCCGGTGAGTGCTGCTACCGGCTGCTTTCGTGGTTCTTGTGTTTTCTGCTGAACACCGAGAGTTACCAAGGCTGTTAATGCTGTGGCTGAATGAATGTGAGGCTCAGGCTCTGCAGAAATGGACTTGGGGTCTGAGGCTGAGTGGAAATATTAATGAACTTTTTGGATGAGGTATCTGGCTCTTATTTCAGCCACACTGATCTTCCCTTTGCTCAGGGGGTGTTAGCAGGTGAGCAGTTTGAGACAGCTGTGAGGGTCTGGAGCTGGCAGAACCATTTCTTACTGTGCCTCAGGGCTGTCAGAGCAACTCCCAGGCACCCACGACATGGAACAAAACTGTATTAGCTGTTCCCTTTCTAGGCTGAACTGAGACTGCTTTAGTGGTTAGGTGATTCCTGAGCTGAGGAGACTTTAGGAGCTGTAGCTCCTTGTCTGGACATTAGAATGTGCTTGGTTTTCAGCGCTGTGCCAGGTACCATGCTCCTTTTGAACTGTTCTGCTCTCTGCCAGGTATTCTGTGGACATTCCCCTGGACAAAACAGTGGTGAACAAGGACGTGTTCAGGGATCCTGCTCTGAAACGCAAAGCAAGGCGTGAAGCCAAGGTGAAATTTGAGGAGAGGTGAGTTGGGAGTTCATCTCCTCAGTTGTGTTGGTGCTATTACAGGTGTGAGGGGTCAGTGTTACTGTGCTGCAGCCTGTGTGTTTCCAAGTTGGCACTTCCACCCTGGCTTCTTTGCAGGAGTGTTTGTTGAGTGTGTTCTTTTCACCTGTGTGTGTGTGTGTGCACCATCATGCCAGCACCTGTAGGGTCTTTCAGGTGCCACAGGATGCTCTGACAATACGCTGCCAGTTCATTCTTTTATCACTGGCCTGGGTGGGCCAGGGCAGTGCTGGTGCTTTGTGTGGGAGTACTGGGGTTTCTGCTCTTTCTTGATGGTTTTGTGTTCAGAAGCTCCTTCAGAGGAAGGAGCTGTGTGGCCTCAGTGGCACACAGTGTCTCAGGCAGCCCCTGAGCTGTTCTCCAAGGGCATCTCCCCCTGCCACACGAGGGGATGGCTGTGTCCTGTGCCTGTACCCGTTGGGGTGGAAGCTGCCACAGTGCAGGTGTCCTTCATGAGAAATCTGGACCCTGGCTCTTGCTTCCCTTGGAATTTCAGTATTTAAAGGGGGTTTAATTGTAGCCCAGGCCATAGAGACCAGGTGAAATACCTCTGGCTGAATTGGGTGCTACATTCTGTCTGTCTGGGACAGCCCAGGTGCAGGTTTGGTGCTGTTACCTGCTGGTACACATCCTTTAACTGGTGTGTTCTCTTTCAGGTACAAAACTGGCAAGAATAAGTGGTTCTTCCAGAAGCTGCGATTCTAAGCGTGTAACGAGGTTACATCAATAAATGTTTATTATAAACCATGCTTTTTTTGTTATTTAACAAACAAGCAGTGGCCTTTGTCGTGTGGTCATGCTTGCTCTGTGTCTCTTAAGAGCTGGGGAAGCCATTGCAGACCAGGGGAGCATCAGTACATTTGTGGAGCCTCTGAGACTGCTCCAGGTGTGGCCAGGGCTGCACTTCCCTTCTGCAGCTGCAGGGTGCTTGATGTTTCTACCACAGGGAAAATCTCTTATTCCCAAAACGGGTGATCCCTGTGGGAAAAAAAAAAAAAGGGTGAGAGAGGGAAGGCACATGGGTGATTCTGGGTTATGGCTGATGATATGCACCATGAGTTGTGTGGTGACTGACCTGTGGGTGTTGGATTTTAGCTTCCCAAAGGGGCAGTGCTGGCTGCTGGCCACCCGGGGAGCAGGGTTGTAAATCCAGAGTAGGGCAGGAAGAGTTTGTTTCTAGATTTAGTGGCTGGTCCCTTTGGAAAAGTTTATTCCTATATTTACCTGCTGGTCCGTTCCGAACAGTTTATTTGTATATTTAGTAGCTGGTCCGTTCAGGACAGTTTATTTGTATATTTACTAGCTGGTCCGTTTGGAAGAGGTTATGTTTAGTATCTGGTCCGTTCAGAATAGTTTATTCCTATATTTAGCAGCTGGTCCGTTCCTGGCGGGCCAGGTGGATGTTCAGGGAAGGCGGGTAAGGCGGGGTGGGGATGGAGGAGGAGGTGATGAGGTGCTGGGCGGGCCCCGCGTTCCGCCGCCCCCGGGCCGCGGCCGGGGCTGCGCTCGGAGGGGCCGGGGCGGGGCGAGTTGGCGAAAACGAAAGCGAAAGGCGAGAACGGACACGGGGTCCCCGGTAGCCCGGAGCGAGCAGGGAGAGCGGTCCCGGCGGGCAGGGCAGGGCTCCCCGCGGGACCGGGGATGGATTCGGAGGAGGTGAGGAAGAGCCGAGCCACGGGGAGCGGCGGGCGGGGGGCGGCGCAGCGCGGCTGAGACCCCTCCTGTCTTTAGGAATCCTTCGTCCGGCTGCAGGATGAGAGCCTGCAGAGCCCCGAGCAGCTCCGGCAGCAGATCGAGCGCTTCAAGGTGGGTCCGGCTGCTCCCAGAGGGGTTGGGCGTCCCAGCTGTGCGGGGTCCGCCCTGGCCAGGAGCTCGAGTCTTCTCTAGGACTCAGAGACGGCAGAGAGGAGTAATCCCATGGAGAGGAGAGCCTGTTCCAGGGCACAGCCTGTGCCGGGGCTGCTGGGGGTGATGCAGTGTCGTCATCTGTCTGATGGTGCTTCTCACAGGAGCTTTACAGTGCTCTGGAGAAGGACAATGCAAAGCTACAAACGGCCAAGGAAGCTGCGGAGCAAAGGACACAGGAGCTGAAGAAAGAAGGAGAACTTAATAAAATTTTAGAGCAGCAGCTGTCTTTAAATGGAGATGAAGAAAGAGCACGCCAGGTCAGCGTTCAGTGGATGGCTTAGGTTTGGAAGGGTGGCAGGGGCTGCATGATGCAGGTCACTGCTCTGAGATCACTTGCCTGGGATCCGGTGGAGGTTTCATGGGAAACACAAGGCCTGTGCTGAGAAGTGAGGCAGTGCTGCTGTCCTCAAAGGAGAGGAACCAGGACAGAGCTGCAGGCAGTCAGGAGCAGAATGGGCTGGAACTGTGTGCCCAGGAATGGTGCTGTGCTCAGAACAGAAGTGTACTGCAGCCCTTTGTGTCCTGGTGTTCCCTACTTCCCACTCTGTCCTTACTTCCTTCTTTCCCTCCTTCCTTCTAGATTTTTGTAATAAGGGAGGAGAACAACAGACTGAGGCTGGAGAAGCAGGTCCTGAAAAATAAACTGGAAGAATTGAAGAAGAGGGTCCTCTGGAATGATCTTGTGACGGTAACAGAGTGTGTGTGGGCACTTGGGTCTGCTGGCAAGGGCACAAGCCTGGCTGGAGAAGCTGCAGGTGAATGTAGCTGGGCACTGTGTGGTGACTGGAACAGCTCCTCTGCCAGGGCCAGGGGCTCTGGTCATGGCTTTGGGATTCCAGGCACAGCCAGACACTAGGAGAGGCTGAGGTTCTCCAGCAGTTTATTTGAGCCATGAGTTTATTTCTAATCCATGGATTGGCAGGAACATGCCCTGTGCAGGGTCCAGTCTCCTCCAGGTGCTGTCTCTGCTTGTACCCAGATACTATCAGCCTTGCCAGAAAAGAAAATGATGTTTAAGGGACTCCCAGCAAACAAAGAGGACATGAACAAGCTGATGCTCACCCCACTGATCCACTCCCCTCTGCCAGGGGGCTCAGCTCTCATCACCTTTGAGGAGGCAGAGGGTAAGTGTGAGAAGAGCACTGCTCTGGCCACGTGTCCTCGATCATTTTGGGGCCTGCCTTGTGTCCCCTCCCTGTGCCAGAGTTTGGTGCTCCCCCTCTCCCTGCCTTCTGTGGAGCTGTGCACCTTTGCTGTGCCATGTCCTGTCCTGGAAAGTGCTGGGCACTCACTCCCCTGTGCTGGGGGCTCTCCCTGCCTGCAGTGGCCCAGAGGATCATAGAGAAGAGGGAGCACACGGTGGAGCTGAGCTGTGGGCAGCTGGAGGAGCTCGACCAGTGCAGAGTGAGAGTGCAGGCAGTGCCCGTGGACATCCTGCTGCCATCTGCCCTGGAGGTAGGGCCTGTGGGTCCCCATGCCATGGGGGTGCCCTGGGCATGCTGCTTCCCCTGTCTGAGCCTGCCTGGGCTCCCCTGAGCTCTGGGGCCAGTCCTGCCCTGGCACTGACTGGCCTGTGCCACCCACAGATCAGGCTGACTCAGAGCAGCAGGAGCATCCTTGTGTCTGACTTGCCCAGCCTGGACATCCCCAGGGAGGCACTGCTGGACAAGCTGGAGCTCTTCTTCAGCAAGACAAAGAATGGGGGCAGCGAGGTGGAGAGCAGGGAGTTCCTGGAGGACTCTCAGCAGGTGGTGCTGACCTTCACACGGGATGGAGGTGCGTGGGCTGTGCTGAGCCTGGGTGCCTGGCAAGGGTGGAGCAGCCCAGCCTGCTCTGAGGGGAAATCTGAGAGCAGATGAAGCTGTGTTTGAGGAACAGGGAAGATACAGTGAGCCCCAGGCTGTCCTGCCTGCCCCACAACTGTGCTGGTGTGGGTGAGCTGGGCAGTGTCAGCCTCGGTGCATATGCCAGGCACAGAACCTCCCCTGGAGCTGACCTGGGCAGCTCAGGGCTTTCCTCTCCATATGCAGTGGCAGAGCTGCTAATTGAAAGAGGACATATCCAGATGCCCATTGGGAAAGGGAAATACAACATCAAAATATCACCATGCATGAGTGGAGACATCTCTAACCTGCAGGTAAGGGCATGAACCCTGTGCAAGCAGCACCTCCCAGCCTGGGTGGAGGCAGCACAGCTCGGGGGGGCTCCTGAAGCCCCTTTCCCTGCACTGCCCTGCACTCACCCCCTGCTCTGCCCAGCTCCAGCCCTCCCGCTGCCCCAGGACCGTCCTGCTCCTGGGCATCCCCGATGTGCTGAGCGTGGAGTCCATGAGGGACGCCCTGGAGATCCACTTCCAGAAGGCCAGCCGCGGCGGCGGCGAGGTGGATGCGCTCGCCTACGTCCCAGCGGGGCGGACAGGGGTGGCCGTGTTCGTGGAGGACACTACGGGCTAGTCCTGGCCAGAGACGGGCCAGTCCTGCCCCGGCCCGAGGCTGAGGAGCTCCGTGCGTCCGTTGACCCGCGGGCACGGGGGAAATTAAAAGTGTCTGTTGGGAGCACCCACCGTGTCTGTTGTGTTGGGGCTGGGCCGGGCGTTGCCTGCAGGGCCGGGGCGAGCCTGAGCCCTTCCCGGCCGTGCTCTGAGGGGCCGGGGTGAAGCTGAGCCCTTCCCGGCCGTGCTCTGAGGGGCCGGGGCGAAGCTGAGCCCTTCCCGGCCGTGCTCTGAGGGGCCGGACGCTGCCTGCAGGGCTAAGGAGAGGCTGAGCCCTTCCCGGCCGCGCTCTGAGGGGCCGGGGCGAAGCTGAGCCCTTCCCGGCCGTGCTCTGAGGGGCCGGACGCTGCCTGCAGGGCCGGGGCAAGGCTGAGCCCTTCCCGGCCGCGCTCTGAGGGGCCGGGCCGCGCCCTCCGGCGGGCCCAGGGCGAAGCGGCCCCGCTTTCGCTTTCGTTTCCTCGCGGTGGACCGGAGCGGTGGGAGCGGGCGGCGAGGCCGTGCCGGTGTGGCGGGGCATGGCGGGCCGCACGGTGCGGGTGCAGGGCTTCCCCGCCGAGCTGCCCCCCGACAGGGCGGCCGACAAGCTGACCATTCACTTCCTGCGCTCCCGCAACGGCGGCGGCGACATCGCCAACGTCCGGGTGCTGCCCGGCTCCCTGCCCTGCGCCCTCATCACCTTCGAGGCGCCGGAAGGTAACGCCCGCGGGACCCTCGGGGGCCTGGCCTGTCCCACCATCCCCAGCCCCTCTGTGTCCTGCCCCACCATTCCCAGCCCCTCTGTGTCCTGCCCCACCATCCCCAGCCTCCCTCATCCCTGCCCCACCATCCCCAGCCCCTCTGTGTCCTGTCCCACCATCCCCAGCCTCCCTCATCCCTGCCCCAGCCCCTCTGTGCCCTGCTCCACCATCCCCAGCCCCTCTGTGCCCTGCTTCACCATCCCCAGCCCCTCTGTGTCCTGTCCAACCATCCCCAGCCCCTCTGTGCCCTGCCCCACCATCCCCAGCCCCTCTGTGCCCTGCCCCACCATCCCCAGCCCCTCTGTGTCCTGCCCCACCATCCCCAGCCCCTCTGTGTCCTGCCCCACCATCCCCAGCCCCTCTGTGCCCTGCCCCACCATCCCCAGCCCCTCTGTGTCCTGCCCCACCATCCCCAGCCCCTCTGTGTCCTGTCCCACCATCCCCAGCCCCTCTGTGTCCTGTCCCACCATCCCCAGCCTCCCTCATCCCTGCCCCACCATCCCCAGCCCCTCTGTGTCCTGTCCCACCATCCCCAGCCTCCCTCATCCCTGTCCCACCATCCCCAGCCCCTCTGTGTCCTGCCCCACCATCCCCAGCCTCCCTCATCCCTGTCCCACCATCCCTAGGCCCCCTCTGCCCTGCCCCACCATCCCCAACCCTGACATTGCCTCACCCACCCTCCCCCGTCCCACCATCCTCTGTCCTACCGTCCCTGTCCTGCTGTTCCCAGCCCCACCATCCCCTGTCCCACTGTCCCCCACCCCACTGCCATCCCCTGGCTGGGCTGACACAGGTCTGGGTGGCTTTTCCCACCAGTGGCCCAGAGGATCCTGCAGGTGAAGAACCATGTGCTGGCAATTGGGAAGACACAGTACCCGCTGGAGGTGACGCCCCACGCTTCAGAGCTGAGCCCCAATGAGGTACTGAGGGGATGTGGCAGCCCCAGCTGCTCCCACACAGACTCTGTGCCTGGCAGACAGCTTGAGAAGGGAGACCTCACTCTCTCCTTTCATCTTAATTACACTTAAATCCATTCTCATTCATATTCAAATGAAGATTTTTTTTTTCCCTTGTGCTAATAGCACAGGGACAGGCAGACAGGCTGTGCTCTCAGTCATCTGGCATTTGTGCCTGTCAAATGGGGGGTAGTCAGGCTGGAAGAGAACAGGCACTTTTCCCCAGTCCATCTGGTGCCACACAGGGGATCCTGTTAATGCCTCTGCCATGTCATCAGCTGGATTCACAGTGCATTGTTCCTCTTCTCAGGAAAACTTAGCATACAGACATGCTGGTGTCTAGGGAGCACTGGAGAATTCTTGCCTCTTCCTCCAGTCTCAAGAGATTGTGGCAGTAGCCATGTCTTATGTTTTCATGTCTGAGCCCCAAAAACAAGGGCATGGGAATTAACCTGGCCTTGCAGACCTTTTTGCAAGCCTGTGGTGCTAAAACTGCTTGAAGATCTGGAGCTGAAGCTCTGCAAAGGCAAGAGAGCAACTGCATTTCAGATGCAGAAACAAGAGTGGATTTCTTGGGTTTGGGCTTTTTGAAGAGCTCCCAGTGTGTAGAAATGTGGCTCTATCTGTGCAATTTTCCCCTCTGATTCCTTGTCTGCAGAAAACTTTTGACAAGTGCACAAGGTCAAGGGGTTGCTTGATCTGGGTCTTTTGATCCTGTCTGTGTCAGGGTCCACCTCTTGAAAGCAGGATGGTGAGGGAGAGAGGTGGAAGGGTGTGTCACAGTAATGCAGGGGCCACTGGCCTTCTGTGCCTTTGAAAGGGGTTGGTTTTGGTCCTTGCTCTCTCACTCCCTTGCTTTCTACTTGCAGATCTTCATCCACGTGAGCATGACAATTGACTATAGCAAGCTGCCCACGGGCAAAACCATCCTGAAGGACTTGCACAAAGAGTACAGCAATATACACTTCAGCTTTGACTCAAAGAATATGCAGTGCATAGTCCAGGGGCCATTCACTGAGCTGCAGACCTTCAGCAGAGACCTGCTGGGCAGCCTGAACCTCAAGAACCAAGCCAGTGGCCAGATCCTCCAGCCAGCTTCCAGCTGTGGGGCCAAAGAGGTGGGAATGCCTGATCAGCAGCAAGTGCCTGACTCCACTGAGTCAGCACAAGAGACAGCAAAGCTGCCAGATTGTGACCAGGTGCAGGAAATGGCAGCTAAAGTCCCATCACCTCAGAGCCCAGCGGGTGAGGAAGCTGTGGAACTTTTGGGGAAGCTGGAGGACTTTTCCCTCGTCATGGACTTGGACATTTACTTGTACATGCAGAAGTTCTGTGCTGCTGAGTACCAGGGTGTGCTGCGCCAACATCACGTGGATGTGGTGGATGTCAGTGGCGATGGCATTGCTGTGTTGTACCTCAAGCCATCTGGAGCAGTGTCTGGGGACACAGATGCCTTGAGACAGGCCCAGCTGGCCCTGCAGCAGCTCTACCAGCAGCTGGAGGTGAGCCTGCGCAAGGAGAAGATCGCTAAGAAAGGGCTGGGGATGGACAGCCAGGCACTCAGGGCTCTGACACGTGAGCTGCAGGAGCTGTATCCCCAGCTGCTCTGCCATGAGGATGTGAAGCAGATCTATCTTGTTGGAAGCCTTGTTGATGTGTGCAAGGCCAAGCAGTTCCTTGAGGATTCGGTCATCAGGAGAAGTGCTGCGCACACGGTTGACACGCTGAGCAGCTCCCAGCCCTCTGGCACTACAGAGGCTGCACTAGTCCTGGGCAAACCTCCTGTGTATCCTTCAGCCACAAGACTTAGCCCAAGCAAGCAGGAGCAGAAAGGTGAGTTCAAGCTAGCTGCCAATTTCAGCACCCTGAAAGCTGACAGGTCTCAGGCTGGCCAGGACCTCTCGGTGAATCAGGACTCTCCACCAGTGGGACAGGTGCAGCTTTCTGGGAAACATTCATCAGAGACAGATGCTCCTGGTCAGAGTGACCCAAGGGCACTGAGCCTGCAGTATCAGCCTCCCACCCCTGTGACAGATAAAGTTGTGGGGTCAGCACAGCCTCCCACCCCTGTGACAGATAAAGTTCTGGGGTCAACACAGCCCCCCACCCCTGTGACAGATAAAGTTCTGGGGTCAACACAGCCCCCCACCCCTGTGACAGATAAAGTTGTGGGGTCAGCACAGTCTCCCACCCCTGTGACAGATAAAGTTGTGGGGTCAGCACAGCCTCCCACCCCTGTGACAGATAAAGTTGTGGGGTCAGCAGCAGAACCTCAGCAGAACAACCCCACAGAAGGGGGCCATGTAGAAGGAGGTGCCAGACTCACAGGAGAAAAGGTGCTGGTGCCTGTTGCAGACAAAGAAAACAGCACTTTCCAGCTTCCTGAGGACTCTAAAGGCTCAGGTCCCTTTGGGTACCACTCCCTTCCTGGCATCTACAGCAACTGTGATGTGACATGGACCCCTTTTGCTTTAGGCTGCAAACCCTCAGCATCCAGCCCTGTGCTGAGACGGTCCAACAGCTTCTCCCTGTCGAGGTCAAAGGAAAGCAGCAACTCTGGAGACATCAGCAGGGTGAGTGAGGAGATGAGCCTGGACACTCTGCAGTGGTTTTACCTGAAGGATGTCTGCCATGCTGCTATTGATGAGCTGTGCAGGGCTGGAGGGGTGCACATCTCGGAGCGCCACGCTGGGGACTACACGGTGCTGATGCTGCAGGCAGAAGACAGGAGAAGGCTGCTCCAGGCTAAATGGAAGGTGGAAGATCTTGTGCAGAAGTGTCCTGACTTGGTGTGTCAGAGTGTGAGCTACTCAGAGCTTGCTGTCAGTGGTCCAGATGACAGTGACCTGAGTGAACTGTGCAGCCTCTTGCGAGGAAAATCCTTCCAGGTTGGACTCAGCAAAGACAAGTACAAGCTCTATCTTGCCTGCCCCAAGGAGATGCTGCCAGGAGTGAGTGAGGCCTTCCACATGTTTTCCTCCAGGAGGCTCTGTGCCATGAAGTCTTCATCCCTGTCTCCTGGACCAGAGAGTACAGGGAAATCGAGTGTCATCCAGCCAAGCAGATGCCAGGGCCCAGTTCTGGATGTTGCCCTTCCTGGCAGCCTGAATTCCCCACATCACCTGAACATCATCAATAAAATAGACTCTCCACATGTGCTCAGGGCTTCCTGGCTGCCAGAGGCTGAGGAAAGGGGGTCCCCCAGTCCTTGGAGGTACCAGCAGGCCTGGGGGCAGGAGGAGCCCAGGGGCTATGTTGATTCTGGGGCTGGGAGAACAGGAAGCAGCCTTCTGAGCCTTGGCCCAGGGGATAAGCCAAGCCCTCCTGGCCTGAGGGAGTTCCAGGAACAGCAGAAGACAAAACTGCCCCTGGGGGAGCCTGACAGCACCTGGCTAAAACAAGTCTTGCCAGACAGATTCCAGTTTGCAAGAGACAAGAGCAGAGGAGGCCACAATGAAGCAATGGGACAGCAGCACTGTCCAGTCCTTGCAGCTGATGAAGCTCCTCATTCTCTGCCCACATGGCTACCCAGGGCTGTGGCTGCTGAGCCACCACCAGCTGTGGCCCAACAGGCACCTGCAGCAGAGCCCTCAGATCAGGGAAGGGCCCAGCTCCCATGGGGCAGGAGCAATGAGCAGGAGGAGCCTGAGCTCCCATCACAGCAGAGAAGAGACCCCAGCCTTGGACAGGAAAGCAGCCCCATCCCTCTGGATCAATGTGATGCTTGCCAGGGCTCAGGTGTGACCTGCCAGGGCTCCTGTGGTCACACCTTGTGCAGGACATGTTTTGCAGCAGACAGTATGCAGCCAGCTTGCTGTGACTTCTCCTCTGATATCCCAAGCTGCAATATCCTGGGGACACTGGAGATCTCTGCCCTGTCTCAGAGCCTGCCTGGATTCTTTGGAGAGTCAACACTTCAGCTTGCTTACAACATCCCTGATGGAGTGCAGGGGGTAGGTACCACCACAGAGCTTCCCCATCCCACTGCAGCCCACACAGGGGGGCTGTCAGGGTGGCTGGGGGGCAGGGGAAAGAGCAGCCACAGCTCCCTGCCCCACAGAAAAATCAGCAGAGGTATTAACTGTGAAAGGCAAAAAGCTCCACAGCAGGTTTTGGAGCAGCTTGCTGCTTCTCAACAGCATGTGTGACCTCTGGTTTTAGTTGATGGTGACTATCAGCCCATGGGGGTCATGGTCATGAGTGTAGTTTTTAAGCTAGGCAAACCTTAGAAATCCCCTTAGAGGCAAAGCATTCCAGCCATTGTTTAAAATGTCTTATTCCTGTTCTAAGGTTGGGGACCCTCGTCCAGGACACCCTTACAAAGGGGGGAGTTTTTGTGCCTTCCTGCCTGACAACATGGAAGGGGTGAAGATAGCAATGCTGCTGAAGAAAGCATTTGAATGTGGGCTGACATTCCAGATCAAGTCCTGCAATGGAGAGGAAAGAGTAACATGGGGCCCTATCCCCCACAAAACCTCCTGGGATGGAGGCAAAGCCAGGTATGGCCCAGCTCATCCTAAGCTTCTGGGTATGGTTGTGAGGTTTTTTAGCAATGGGAGGAGGAGAACCAGGGGCTCCAGCTCAACAAATCATGGCAGGGATGGCACAGTGGCAGAGTTGGTGCTTCCCTTTGCTTCAGCTTGCAGGGCAGCTATGGCATGGCAGACGAGCCCTGGCACTCTCCAGCTGGAGCAAACACCCTTGCCCATCCCACATCCATAAGTGGTGTGTAAACCTGTAATTCCCCATGGGCCCTGTTTACTTACAGCCTTTCCCATTCCTCTGCTGGGTACAAGCTGTGCCTGCAGGCTGCAGGACATCCCAGGGGCAGGACTTCCCCTCTCAGCCCCTCTGAAAGGTTGGGGCAGAAATAAAGGGCTGCTTCCCACTGTGGTTTTAGCACATCAGGATTTACAGTGCTTCCTCTCTGCCCCACAGGAACGGCTACCCAGATGCCCAGTACCTCCATGAGGTTGGCACAGTCCTCAGCAAACTGGGCCTTGTGTGATTCTCCCACAGCCTGTGGCTTCCCTTCACCTTCGTTTCCTGCTGAGAACACTGCAGCTTCACAGAGACAGCTCAGGAAGAAGCAGGTGTTTGTTGAAGGAGCTCCTGCTTTCCCCACATGTAGCCAGAACTCTGCACATTAGCAAAGAGCAGCACCTCTGTCCCTGCCCCATGCAGCCTCAGCATGGATCAGTGCTTCCCAGAAACTCCAGCTCCTCTTGGCTGCATGTGCTGAAATCACAGAGCTGATTGCAGCCTCAGCCCTCTTTGGCTTCCAGCAGCAGACACAAACCTGGGCAGGAGTCTGCTCCTCATCCAGCCCCAGCTTCTGGGAGTCTCTTCCAGCTCCTGCCACTACAGAGAGGTTCCAGCTCAGCTGCTGCCAGAGCTGGGGTTGGAGATGAGCTGTCCTCAGTGTCAGCTCTCAGGCCTAGCCCCTGCTCTGAGGCCAGCAGCTGACCTGATGCTCTCTTGAGAACATTTAGCAGCTGCCTCCTCCCAGGGACAGTCTCCATGCTGACAAATAAACAGGATTTATTCTCATGTTTGGTGGTAGCTGTTCATGCCTTGGCTTCCCCTCAGCCCAGGCACCCACTTCAGTCCCACCTGGCTACTGACACACCCAGATATGAAGTACAGAGCCCAGGTAAAGGCTTCACAAACAAAAATCACCACGGCTGCCCTCAGGATGAGTGTCAGGAACAGCACTCAAGCCAGCAATTAACAGTTGTCACTGAGAGCAGAGGCATCTCCTCCTGCTGGGACCATTACACTTTGTCAACTGAATCTGCTGTGGGCAGAGGGTTCACCACAACAGAAACCTGAGCAGCACACAGTGGAAGGTTTTGTTATGCTTTTAATTAACATTTGAAACACATAAGGCATATGGTAACGTTTGACAGAGGAGCAGTACACATTGTAGTCATGTAAACAGCAGTGGCACAGTTGTCTTCTGTCCAACTTGGTTACACAAAAAAGCGAAATATATTTTTTAAACAAAAGATTTGCTATGTGTCTGTAGGATGAGCAGCACTCATATCACAAATCTGCAAATCAACACAATTCAGACAGTACAGACCAGACCATATGCTGCAAGAGGCTCACTCAGAGTCTAACACATTTCACATCATGCTCATGTACTACTTGCCAATAACACTTTGCCATCACGAGGGCTCAGCACACCAGAGGCTTCAGGCAGCTTGAGTGGTTTAACACCTATGATAGCAGCTGTCAGCAGGCCAGGATCCTGCACCAGCTGAAGCCTCACACACACAGTGCTTCTTACTTCTCCCTGGTTAATCCATTCTAGTTTAATACAGGTGTCTGAAACAAATCCTAGAGCTGAACTCCTTCCCAGAGCACTTGGCAGGGTCACCTCTGCTCCCTTCCCCTCCTGCAGTCAGCTTGCAACACAAGTGAGCTTCAGAGAGTCAAAAATGTGGCAACTGCTGCCTGGTGATAGCAAAGGAGTTGCATTTTGTCCAAGACCAGCAACACCAGGCTGGGAGGCCACTACAGCAATGACAGGAGAGGCACTGGCACCGAGCCCCCTGCAGCAGGCAGGGCTGGGGGTGCCTCTCCACTCACCAGCTCCTTACACTTCCACTTGGACTCCTCATGGCACAACCTTTGAGTCAAGACAATCAGTAAAATAAACATTAAATTGCACTTCTGGAATGGCACACATGATTAAGTACAGGAATCTCCCAGTTCCTCAGTAGCACAACTTTGCCCTAAACAAGCAACATTGAATGGAATGATTTTTATCCTAGGGTTTCGTTTTGGTTTTTTTGCTTTGGTCCTTAGTACACAAAGTGGCTGGTTAACTGGATTAAGACACTTGAAGTTGTTTTACACAGGTTCTATACTTACTGGCCCATAAAAAAGAAAAGTAGAAAACCAAAACACAACCAACCACACCCACCAGGAGCAGAACTTTGAGCAGGGGCAGAGGATTGCAAGGTTACATTTAATCTTGGTCTTCCTGTAGAAAACACTGTTGCTACCAAGAGACACAAAATAGTGCTGACCTGGAACAGGCAGTAACTGCTTGGCATTCCTGCCTTGATAAGGGCTTCAGGAATTTCTGCTTAGAAAGACATGTGAGCCCAAAAAGAGCCAGGATTGTTTCTAAAGAGCCAAGGCTGGAGCAGCTGATAAAGCCTCACCCTGGAGCCAAACAGCTGCCCTGGGAAAGGCAAGGGCTTTACAACAGGTTTTATGGACTGGGGGGTACAGAAGCACCAGGTCAGCCCCAGAAAGGCTGGAACACCTGGGCAGAGAACAGCTAACTCATGGAAAGTCCAACAACACCACCAGAGTTCACAAAACAGAGCTAATAAGAGTCAAAACAGTGTTTTGGCAATACTTTGAAAGGCCAGAATGGAAAAGGCCCCAGTGACTTCCTAGTCCTGTAGCAGAAGGCACCGAGATGCTGTTTGTTGTGGCACACAGGAGGCAGCAGGGCAGGGGGGTCTGATGGGAGCTGTGAGAGCCCTGCCACACTGCCTGACCCAAGGCCATCCATGTAAGGCACTGAGCACGAGCCTGGCTCAGGATAAAGCAGGGAGAGAGAGGATGGTGCTATGAAACACACCACAACAGCTTTCCCTTTTACAATCTGAAGATGTGCAGGGTTGTGTGCCTCTTGAGCATGCTGCCCTGGCATCAAGGTGAAGTCCAGTTTCTCAGAGGAACAGGTCCAGACTTTCCATTTCAGCAATTTAGACAGTCCTTCTGTTTTCGCACCTGGTAAAGCATCATTAGACACTGTTGGATTCAATCTAAATCAGCACAACAGGGCAGGTTGAAAGAAGCAGCAAGATTTTGGATTCAGAAAGGTAAAAAGTTGTGCTTGAGAGTTCCATCAGCCTGTGTTTATGAAGCTCAAGAGATGAACTGACAAGGATCTGTGAGAGGACTCCAGCACTCCTCTGAGGTTGTAGGGAACGGGATTGTTGCAATATTTAAAGTTAGCCAGGGGAAAACCCCTGGAAGCTGTGCCAGTGCATTTCTAAAGAACTCTGGACTGAGCCCAAGCACCTGAACCCCAAGCTGCACTGGCAGAGTCCCACTGAGCAGGCTGAGGGAGAATTCAGAGAGGAACTCCAGCCCTGTGTGGCACGGGCTCTCTTGGGTGATGATGGGGCTGTGTGCCCAGCCCTGTGCCCAGTGGGTACCTGCCCTCCTTGGGCCCTCCCTGTGAGCTAATTAAGCAGGATTCTAATCTCAAGGTTTTGCTTCTGAAGCACAAGTTCTTCCATGATGGGCAGCTCTTCTTAGTTTCAAATCCAAAATGAAGCCCAAAAGCCCACAACACCTACAATCCATGCCAAGTAAGCACTGACAGCACCAGAGTGGCCCAGAGCTGCAAGCAGGGTCCAGGACAGCATCACCCAGGGCTCAAAGTGCTCACAGAGCTGAGCTTGGGTCTCTACACAGCTCTGTTTCCAAATGCACACAAGGAAAGAAAGTAGAAGAGGAAACAGTTCTGGTATAGGGAGGAGCATCCCAAGCAGCTCCTAAACCCTCAGTGCTGGAGCCCCAAGAGAGATTCAGGAGAAAAGACAGGCCCTGCTGCAGGAAATGAGCTGGGAGACAATGGAAAACTGCTCAGAATGTGCAGGTAAAGAGGCACATTGACACACAGCTGGGCTGTTTGTCATCTAACTGCTACCCTGGCAACAGCTTTAGCAACCAGTGTGCCACAGGGAGAGCCAGCCCAGGCTGCTGGGCAGCCAGCCCACAGGAGTGGCTCTTGAAAGTTCCTTCCCAAACTGCAACACCTCCTCAGTGCACAGGGCACTGCACAAAGCATTAATAGAGGATTATTTTATTTCCATCTCGTGAAGTCCAATTCAATACTGCAGCCCTTGGAAATACAAAGACAAGGGTGAAGCCTTAACCACACCAACTTGGAGCCCAACAGAATAAAGCACAGAGCCAACATCAATTGTTCCAGTTGATTGAGACACAGTTGAGTCCTAACAGTCTCTAAGAATCAGACACTGCTCAGATCTCTCTATACAATTTGGAAATAGAAAATGGACAGGATCAGGTTATCTAATTGAAACTTTTCTTCTCTAGTCAGACATAGCCCAGCCCAGCCTGTCAGGGGATTTACAGACTGCACAGAGAAGTGACTGCAAATGGAGTGTGATCTGCAATAGGCTCCAAATTGCCAGGATGGTCAAGGAAAAAAACAACATGAGCTGTTAATATCTGGCTGCATTAGTGGCCTACAAAAAGCAGAGGGAATAGAGCTGGGTTAGTGTGAACAGAAGAGAAACCCCTGCTTGAATTTAACTAGGCCAGCTGTGGTTTTCCTCTGGCTGTGGAGGAAACATCCTACATTTGGCCAATCCTCTGCTGAACAGACTTCCCAAAGCTGAGAGTAAAAATGCTTCAGCAGGGCTCAGTTTCTGCAGAGACACTTGGCAGTTGTTACAGTACATTGTGCCTTGACTTTACAGTGACAGGCTGTGCAGCTGTTAGTCACCAACTGCTTGGAAACTTCAGCCTCCCTGCCAGAGAAAAAGGAGGTTAGTCTGGAAATTCAGTGGAGAAACAAGTGGTTAGAAAGCAGTATGAAATAAACAGGCTTCAAAAGAGAGAGCAGGAGGCATATCTGGCAAAGGGTCAGTCACAACAAGAGCATGCAAACCTCATCTGAATGATAACCATGATGTTCTTGTACTGGTGAAAGATGGGAGATACTGATCTGTCCATTTCCAGGTCCCAAAGAGATCAGGGAGTTAAACCATGAATTCATAATCTGCATACATCCCTTCTCCTTAGTTCTCTGCTTTTTTAGATTCTTCCTTGGGTGCTTCAGGAACCAGGATGACTTTTCCAACATTCTTCTTTTCTTGCATCTGCTTCATAGCCTCTGCCACCTGGAGGCAAAAGGAGTCTGGTAAGACCCCCACCCACTGCAGAGAGCATCCATGCCCCTCCTGGGCACCCCTCAGCACCCCCAGAGCACTCTGATAACTGGGAGGCAGCTTTCCTGGAGTTCAAGCATGTCCCAAGCATTCAGGTGCCTCTGCACAGGTGTGTTTTGGGCAGACCTGGGCAACTGCTCCAGCAGGCCTATAGGAAACTATCAAGAATTCACACAGCCCAACCTAAACACACACACACAAGGAGGCTCTGCTCACACCCACGTGGAAGTGCAGTGTGTGTCACTCTCCAAAGGGAGGAATCCAGCCACCTGCCAGCAGGACAAAGCCTCCACCAGCTGCACAGAATTGTATCATATTTATCACTATTTTTAAGCACCTGGGCCAGGCCTGGAATCAAAGCTTGCATCAGACTAGTTTGCAGATATGAACACTGACTATCATCACCAAGTTCTTTGCTCCCCTGGGACAGCAGGTCCTGTCCCAGCATTCCCAAAAGAAGAGCCTGGACACATCAATGCAATAACCCTGAGCAGAGCAGAGCTGCTGGAAAACCTGCTGCTCCCTTCTAATACCCTCATTCTGCTTCACTGCCTGGGCTCTTTTGCACTCTTGGAAGGGCAGCAACAACCTCCCCATCTGTCTGCTTAATTACAGGCCACAGAGCACTCAGGGCATGCTGCAGTCTGATGTAGAACCCGGCCCCCTCCTGCTGCTGCTGCCCACGGAGCTCAGCTGAGCACCTGCCCTGCTCCCCAGGGACCCTGTCTGGCATTGCCCAGCCCTGTGCACTGGAGCACAACAGCCCAGCCACTTCAGTCAGCCTTAATATTTTAAAAGGAATAAAACTCAGGCTCAGAATGTCTGAGAACAGATGGTTATTAGACATTTTCAACAGTTCAGGCCCCATGGAACAAGGTGCTCACTCTGTACCACTGGATGTCAGCTCAGACTCACCTGATCAAAGGGCCATACAGAGTCTATTTTGGGCTTGATTTTGCCTTGGCTGTACAGGTTAACCAGCTTGGCTACAACACTTCTGAGAAGCTCAACTTCTTCATCCATATATCCAAGATGGTAGCCACACACAGCCTTGTTCTGGTGCAGGAGCTGCAAGGCAGTGATGCTGAACTGGTTCCACCAGGTTTTAGCCATAGCCATGAGGTTCTTCTTCTGCCCAGTGAGCAGGTTTGCTACACCTGAAAAGAAGGCAAGCCACAGGTGAGCTGGAACACAACACAGGAGGCAATGGGCAGCCCATGGAACAGCTCAGACCAGGCACAGAGCTGAGAACTGACCACAGCAGGACCTGCCCAGCTGACCTTCAGTGGAAACAGGCACCTGCCTCAGCCTCAAGATAAGCAGAATTTGGATTATCAGCGCTCATGTGGCAAAAATGCACATGAGAAATGCAGAAATGCAGAACCACTCCTCTCTTTGGCCCTCCTAAGGCAGCAGCAGTGCAGCTAGGAGAGCTGGCAGAGGTAAGAAAGGGTTACAAGTGACACCAGCCAGGCAGGCAGGACAGTTTTCCCCTTCTCCTCCAGCCCTGCTTCTCCAGGGGAATCACAAGCTGCAGTGGCTGGGACAACCAGAGCAGCACACTGCTGCAAGTGTCTGGAATCCCTCTGGGGGTTGTGTGAGGGCTTTGTCTGTGGGACAAAATCACAGTGTTCCAGGGCTGGGGAATGGAGAGATAAGTATTCAGTAGCCTCAAACCTCATCTCCCACACATCCTCTAAAAGAAAAGCAAGGCTGTGCATTAACTCAGCCTAGACAAAGCAGCTATGCCACTATTCCTCCCTGAGGACATTCCAGCTTCCCCTGCAGGCATCAGCTTTTACTCCAAGAGAGATTTCACCATGGGAGGGAGGGAAGAGCCTTGCAGGCTGTGAACACAGCTCTGGGGACAAGGCACAAATCTCACTCCCCCTCAATGTCACCAATCCAAAGCATCCTAAAGACCTTAATGAAATAAAAGAACTACCACACAATGAGGAACAACGTCCCTGACAGCCATGCACCATTTCTGTGTGGATTCCATTCCACCATCACACAGTCCCTGGGTTTTTTGGGCACTTTGCCCACCCCACACTCACCATAAGTGATGAGTTTGCCCATCGGCTTCAAGAGGTTAAAAGCTTTGGACGTGTCAGATCCTCCCAGAGGGTCCAGGACAATGTCAACACCTAGAGAGGGAATTGGAAGTAAATAAAAGCTTCTTTGCAATTGAAAGAAATGCAAGAGAGCTGCACAAGTCCTCCAGCACATCTCACCTTTGGGAGAGATTTTCCGGACCTCCTCTGCGTAATCCATGGTTCTGTAGTCGATGGGGTGAGCAACTCCACTCTCCTTGAGGGACTCGTGCTTGGAGGCAGATGCTGTGCCAAAAATGGTGACATTTTCTACAGTCTTGCACAGCTGGATGGCAGCAGTTCCCACACCACCTGAAAATCAGCAGTATGAAAGGTTTAGAAGCAAACAGCCCCAGCAGTCAGAAAAACCTCATGTAAAAACGTACTCAGGAAATTATCCCTGCCTGTATCAATCACACAGCACAGCAGCCTGGGGAATAGAGGCTCTGCCTGGTGAGGTTGATGTTTGGGACACACTGGGAGAGCCTGACCCCAGCTGCTGGGGAATGGGCTCAGCACAAAGCCTGCATCTCTGCCAGGTGACATTTTGTCAGTCCAGCCCCATTCTGATCATTTCCTCACTTACTCAGCAGCTGCACGGTGAAACCAAGAGTCTCAGCATGGTCTGGCAAGAGCTATTTACCTGCAGCCATGTGGATGAGGACACTCTGGTTGGGTCTCAGGTTTCCAAAGTCAAACAGAATCATGTAGGCAGTGATGTAGTTAACAAGAAGAGCAGCAGCTTCCTCGAAGCTCATCCCCTCAGGCATTGGGAAGGTGTGACTGACCGGCACATTCACCACTTCTTGCCAGAGCCCTGACCGGGCCAGGACCATTACTTTATCACCAACCTAAAATCAGAGGACAAGGTGGTCTGAAACAAGCCCCCAAGGCTAGCAGAAGCCATCAGACCCTTGCCCTTGGTACGTCAGAGTTTCTGCATCCACACAATTCTCTGTGCAGAGGTCTGCAGGGACTGCAGCACCGCTGGACTCAGGCAGGAGAGCACAGCTGGTTTAACTCTCTCCTCACTGGGAGGCTGCAGCACAGAACCTCTCACCACAGACCTGGGCACACACCAGGAACCCCAGAGACCACATGCACCCCAGGCTCTGGCTTTGTAGTGGTACCCAAACTCAAATTGTGGTTGCCCAAACCAACCACTGGATTCATGGCAGACCCCCAAACAACACAAGAGGGATGAGGAGCATGCCCTGCCCTCCTTGCCCAAGCTAAACACCAAAAAATATATCTGCTGCTCCTTGCCATCATCCTGCCAAGAGGCAGGACCCTTTAGGAAACGTTTAGTAGCATCAATCATGGAAAATGCACCTCCAGACTTAGGAAAACCTCCGGAATCTAAGGCACACGGCCTCCCCAGCTCCTCCCTGCCCATTCTCCCTGGAGACCACAGGCACCCCAGGCTCTGGCTTTGTAGTGGTACCCAAACTCAAATTGTGGTCGCCTAAACCAACCACTGGATCCGTGGCAGATCTCCAACAACACAAGAGGGATGAGGACCATGTCCTGCCCTCTTTGCTCAAGCTAAACACCAAAAGATATTACTGCTGCTCCTTGCCATCATCCTGCCAAGAGGCAGAGCCTTTGGGAATCGCTTAGTAGCATCAATCATGGAAAACGCACCTCCAAACTTAGGAAAACCTCCGGGATCTAAGGCACACGGCCTCCCCAGCCCCTCCCCGCCCGTTCTCCCGGAGCAGCGGGGCCGGCCCGGGGATGCCCGCCCGCCCTGCCCCTTTGTCCCTGGCCTTTGTCCGCCGGCGGGTGGGATCGGCGGGGTCCCTGCCGGGGGCTCAGCGCTGCCGGGGCTGTGGGCAGCGGGCTCGGCCGGGGCCGCGGTCCGGGGCGGTTCGGGGCCAGCGGGCCGGGGCGGTTCGGGGCCGCAGTCCGGGGCGGTTCGGGGCCAGCGGGCCGGGCCGCCCTCACCTGTCGGTCGCGGACGCCGTCGCCGAGGGCGCGGACGGTGCCGGCGCACTCCATGCCGGGGCAGACGGGCGGCGGCGGCAGGCGGTCGTACAGGCCCTGCCGCGCCATCAGGTCGGCGAAGTTGAGGCCGCAGGCGCGGACGGAGACCGAGACCTCGCCGGGCCGCGGCTCCGCGCCGCGCCGCGCCTGCACCTTCACCTTGTCGTAGCCGCCGAAGCCCGTCAGCACCAGCGCCCGGTGCTCCGCCGGCGGCTCCCCCCCGCCCGCCGGCGGCTCGGGGCCGGGGGCCGGCTCGGGGGCGGCGGGGGCCGGGGCCGGCTCGGCGGACATGGCGGAGCGGAGCGGCGGGAGCGGCTGCGGGCGCGGCGGCGGCGGCGGCGGCGGCGGCGGCGGGGAAGGGCCGGGGCGCGGCCGGGGGCGGAGCGGCTCGGGCGGGGCGGGGAGCCCGGCCAGCCCCCGGGCCCGCTCCCCCTGCCGCGCCGCCGCTCAGCATCTTCTCCTCCACACGCCTTTTTTTGCCTTTATTTCCATTTTTATTTATTTTTTTAATTATTATTTTAATTTTTTTTTTGTTTTTTTTTTTTTTTTTTTTTACTAAATGATTCCATTCGAACAAACACCCTGCTCGCGTCCTTCCTGGGGACACGGTTGGAATGGCAGCAGTTTTGCTGGAGCATCATTTCATCATTTCCCTGAGTTACTTTTGCAGTTTGCAGTGCGGAAATCCTGAGGCTGGCGGGGCGCTCAGCGGCTCTGCGGCAGGGAGGAGGCTCGGGCTGCGCAGAGGCCGGAGGGAGGAACCGAGCTCTAATCCTGCAGCTAAAGACAAATAAATCAGGCAGATCGCCGGATCCAGCCTCTCTTTCTGCCAGCAGGCATCAGCCTCCTCCATGAGCTCATGCTCGGGTCCCTGTTTGGCTGCCAGATATCACAGATATCACATTCCCAGATATCACAGATATCACATTCCCAGATATCACACTGGGGATGTAACACTCCCATTTCCATCGGGAATGCCGACTCGGTGCCATTTTGCGTGTGCAGAATCCACACCTCGCTTATCCGATCTTGATGAGCCCATCCCTAACAAACCACTGCAGGGTGACTGCTCAAGCGAGCAAATCAGAGAGCCCCTAAAACAGAAAAATATCCCTGCCCAAAAAGAAAACACAAACCACCTGGAGGATGATCAGTGTGCTGGGAAATTTCTGTGTCTTTCCCAAGCCAAGCAAAACCTTTCACAGGGCACTGTCAGCACTGTGACAGCTCGGGCTGGCCCATGGATCAGCAAACCCCGGCGTGAAAAATGCGTATTCTATGATTGGCTTTTCGCAAATATGAAAATGAATATTATATGTGTTGTGTTAGAAAGCTGTGCTGTATTAATTTTCTTAAGTAGCACGTTAAATAGAGTTTCAGGTTATAACAAAATGTTAAAATAGAAACTATGCTATGTAGGATACTTTTTTTAAAAAAAGCACTTGCAGTGAGATAGCAGCCACAGGACACCTGAATCTTTCAGAGAAAAAGAATTTATTGCCTTCTTATCAGAAGAAATGAACTTCTTCCCACCCGACTCAGCCCTGAAGATGCCATCAGGATTCAGAGGAAGAAGTTGATGATGACCAGACAGAATCCTGTGTTTGAATGGAATTTATGCATCATGTATGAGGTGTATGAATATGCAACAGGCTGTTGCTTTTAAGGATTAATCCTTTGTTAACGTGGGTCCTTTTTCGGGCTTATTTTGCCCAGAAAGATTTACCTGGACTGTCCCTAACTCTTTGTCTCTATTGTCTCATATTGTCCTAATCCAAATTGTCCAAATTTTTATTACTCTAACTATATTACTATTTTTATAACAATTTTATTACTACTAATAATAAATTAAAATTTAAATATCATTTTATTATATTTAACAATTTATTATATTTAAATATAAATATATCGTATTATTGATAATTTAAAATATTATATTTAATAATAATAACAAATTAAAATTTAAAATTCTAAAAACAACCGATTGGCGTTTTTCACACCGGCATCTCCAGGGCCTTTGCTGGCTGCAGGAGGCCCAGTGTGAGCTGCTGGGCTGGGCTGCAGGAGCTCTGCATGGCTGTGTCCTGCAGGATGCTCCAGGCTGGGCTGCAGGAGCTCTGCATGGCTGTGTCCTGCAGGATGCTCCAGGCTGGGCTGCAGGAGCTCTGCATGGCTGTGTCCTGCAGGATGCTCCTGGCTGGGCTGCAGGAGCTCTGCATGGCTGTGTCTGTGTCCTGCAGGATGCTCCAGGCTGGGCTGCCCTGACCCTGGCACTGCCTGGGGCCGCTCAGGAAGAGGAGCACAAAGGCAGGAAAGGAGGCAGGAGGACAGAGCCTGGGGCAGGCTGCTCGTGGTGTGTGGCAGATTTATGGCTGTTGGGGTGGCTGCAGTGGGGACAAGGAGGAAATCATGTCCAGTTGTATGGCGAGATCACAGTACAGCTTCACCCTTTGTTTGCTGTTGCTCAGCTCTGAGAAGCACAGATGTGCCTTCCTGATGGGTGTGCCACAGGCCAGATTAGAAAGAAGCAGTCAAAACAATCCCCTGTCTTCTGTTGCTCTTCCTAGGAGCTTTCCTAGCCTTCCTTCTCTCAGTGATTTGTATTCACAGCTGTCAGGGCTCTTGTGGTGGGTGAAACCAAAGGTGGATGCTGGCCCAAAGGGAGCCTCTGTCCTCCCCAGAGTTCAGGGATGATCCCCAGAGTGGTCAGTGAAGGATTTGGGAATTCAGATCCCTCTTCTGTGAGACTGCTCCAGCTGTGCGAAGCTCTGGAGCAGATGGGACAGGACAGGGACATTTCTGCACGAGGCAGGTCCCTGTGGAGGGTCAGGATGTTCTTTCTGCCTTGGTCTCTTTGGTGTTTCTGAGTCAGTTTTTCCTTATCAGCTCAGTCAGTAACAATGTCCCTGTAAATCCTCACCCACGTCACTTTGTGTCCTGCTGGGGCTGTTTTCTCACTGTGTTGGAGCAGCGGGGCTAAGGTCAGTCCTGGCTCTGGAACTGGGGTCAATGAGGCTGTTCTGGGGAGCTGGCAGGGAGCTGCTGGTGTGCAGGGCATGGGCTGGGCATGTGCAGCTGGCACACCCCGAGCTGGCACCCCCAGCACATCAGGGGGGACATCAGCTGCTGGGAAACGGGGTCAGCCTGAAGCTGCATCCCTGGGACATCAGCTGCTGGCACCCCCAGCGCATCAGGGCACTGCCCACAGGACATTGGCAGCATTAGCTAGACAAAACTAATTTTCCCAGTGGAATTGCTGCCCTAGCCCATTTTCCAGCAAGCTCTCCAAATGTGAGCTTTTGCTGCTGTTCTGAATGGTGCTGACTTGTGGTTTACAGCCAGAGGTGGGCACAAGCCACCAAGGTAGCTGTTCTCATTCTCTCTCTGACAGACATTGAGTTTCCAGCAGCTCTGCGCCTCCCTATAAGCTGCTGTCCTGCTTTTTCCTGCTCTCCTGCTTTTTCCAGTCCCCTCTGATCCCCTGGAAGGGGCTGAGGAGGATGTGCCACCGTGGGAGCAGTGCCAGCTCCCCTGCCTGGCCCTTTGTTCCTTGTCCTTTTATTCCTACGAAGGGCTCCAGCACTCCCTCTGCTCTGCTCTCAAGGACATTTGAACAATGACCAGGCAAATGATAAAAAAGCCCAACTGGCAGCAGTTTCCTTGTCAGCAAGCAGCTGCCTGTGCCAGCTCCCAGGGCTGTCTCAGGACACAACCCCAGAGGCTCAGGCCCACAAAATCCTCACCCTGTAGGGCAGGGCTCCGTGAGACCCCACTGACAGCCAGGGGATGGCTGCTGGACATGGGGTGGTTCCACCCCACAGGTGAGGTGCTCAAATTTGGGGTTCTCCATTCCAGCTCTGGCCCTGACCTGGTGCCACCATCCTCCTTTCCTGCTCTGCTGGTGCTGCCCATGCTCCTGGAGCCCCTCTGTTCCCTGTGCCCCCATCTGCAGGCCAGGGCTTGGGAAGCAGCTCTGGGGCTGCTGGGACCCTTTCAGGGCTCTGCAGTTTGGTGTCCTGGCTCTACAGCAAGTGTTGACCTCAATCCATCCACCTGGATTTGTTGGGAATTCCAGAGAAAGATTCCTCCTGCCTCTGCCCTGCCTTTTCTTCACCCCTGCATGCAGCGTGTTCGGATGCACAGAGAGGGACACACAGACAAGATCCCACCTGCCTGACACGTACCAGGAGTGCTGTGCCTCCTGGTGACACTTTCTGTGCCTGTATCACAGCAAATGACATTTAGATTTGACAGCTAGAGCAGCAGGTGGAAGAGATCTGACAGAAGCCCTCAGACACAGCTGCCACTCACAGCTGCGGCTCCCTGCGCTGCTGTTTTGATCACAGACAAATTGAGGCACTTGTCAAGTGCTAACTGAAGCTCAGTGGATGGCAGCTCGCTGAAGAAATCCTCCCAGCACAGAGCACCATTCCCACAAAGGCTGTGGGAATTTTCCTTTTTTGCCCAGCAGCAGAGGCTGTGGATGTGCAGAGGCAGGGAATGGCATGGGGCCAGATTCCAGGTGTGCACAGAGCAGCATCCTCCTCTGGAAGGAGGCACTTTCTCCACTGGAGTCCTTGGAGAAATGGTGTGAAATGAGAATCAGTCTCCTAACTTCAACCTCGTGCCACAGCATCAATAATTTACTGACAATTATAGTCCCAAAATCACAGGCTTAGCACATCCACATGCCGTGCATCCATGAGAGCCCCATTATCTGATCAGTGGGTTTTACCACACTGAAAATGCACAGACTTGCCTCTGTGTGCTGAGGCTTTCTGGGGTACAGCAGGCAGGACTGGGCACTTTGGCTGTGCCTTGGATCAAGACCTGGTGTGAAAAATGCATATTTTATGATTGGCTTTTCACAAATATGAAAATGAATATTGTATGTGTTGTGTTAGAAAGTGATGCTGTATTAATTCTCTTAAGTAGTGTGTTGATACAGTTTTGGGTTATAACATAATATCAAAATAGAAACTATGCTATGTAGGATACTTTTTTTAAAATAAAGGAGTGAGCTACTCACACTGAAAGAGCAGCCACAGGATGCCTGAATCTTTCAGAGAAAGAGAATTTATTGCTCCATTATCAGAAGAAACAAACTTCTTCCTGCCTCACTCAGCCATGAAGAGGAAGAAGCTGACACTGACCAGACAGAATCCTGTGTTTGAATGGAATTTATGCATCATGTATGAGGTGTATGAATATGCAACAGGCTGTTGCTTTTAAGGGCTAATCCTCTGTTAACATGGGTCCTTTTTCGGGCTTATTTTGCCCAGAAAGAAGTACCCAGACTGTCCATAACCCTTTGTCTCTATTGTCTCATATTGTCCTAATCCAAATTGTCCAAATTTTTATTACTCTAATTATATTGCTATCTTTATAACCATTTTGTTGCTATTAAACTTTTAAAATTCTAAAACCAAGTGATTGGTGTTTTTCACACCTGGGTTTCTCTGCAGCACCACCACCTCTGCTGCCGTCTGAGGGCCCTTTTTATGATATTCAATGATAAAATATGCATTTTTTACATCTCCAGAGGAGGGTTTCAGAGGCTCAGGTCACTGTTTCCACACAGAGAAACCTGCAGCAGTAATTGAGGCATTGTGCTTCCTCAGCCTTCAGCACACAGGCTCTGACTGCAGCCCTTTCCAGCAGAATCCTTAGCCCTTGAATGCCTCCTTGCTTTAATCCCTGAGGTTGCTGAAGGATGCTGCTTTCATCTGATAGCATTTATGGACTGTTATAATGAGCTTTGGCTTGCTGAGATAAATTAAATTGCTCACCCAGAGGTGCAAACTTCATTAATGCCAGCAGTGAGTCAGATCAGCATTATTCTAGCCCAGAATGTAAACAGGCTGGACACATGAAAGGGGATTTGGCTGGGATTTTTTTTTTCCTCTTTCTTTTTTTAACCTTCCTACTTGCTGCTGACTTGTATTTGCTGCATCTGTACTGTTGGAATAAATCAGCCCAGACTCCATTTTCTTCGTGTAGAAAGCAAATTCTTTATTCACAAAGCTCATATTTGTAGGAAATATCAGAAGGCACTGTGTTAAACCTCATTGGTCAGCAATACAGTGAAATTCAGTTCATTCATGTTGTATACTTCTATCAAATTTTCTCTCTCTAGATATGTTGACATTTTTCCTTTGTGGGTTCTCATGGGACAAATTTCATTGTTTACACATGTGCATTTGTTTTTCACCATCAAAATAGATTGTTGTGTTAAATCTACTTCTCATTTGCATGAAGAAACATCAAGGCAAAACAATACATGTAGTGAACAAGAAACTGACAGTAATCAAGAATAATTCAGGTACAACAATTAAGAATATTTCAGATAGTGCACAGAATTAATAATACATGTGAAATTAGGTAATTAGGAATCTCTGAAATACTCTACCATCATCCCAGAGTCTGCAAACAGCTGACAAACCTCAATTTAGTGAGGGCTTGGATAATTATTTCCAGATAATAATTCCCAAGCTTACCCTAAAAATAGGTTCAGCTATCATACATAAAAGGTCAAATTTTCAAGTCAAAGTGACCTGAATCTGATTTTGATGCAGAAAACATTGGGGTTTGCTGGCAAATTCTCCATCCAGGTATAGCCAAGGACTGGCCACTGCCCAAGCTCCAACAGGGAGGGAATTCCCTAAACACATTTTAAAACAAGGCTCCTAAAAATAGCAGTTATGAATAAAGGCCATGGGTTAAAGATTAATCAAACCATCCAGTAGCTGGTTCCCTCTGAAGTTTCCTTCAGGACTGAGATGCTTCTAACACAGCAAACTGCTGGAGTCCTTCTGTAATAATAACTGGGGAAAACCACTAGACCAGCAGTTTGGAGGAGGGTTTCAATGAAGTTCAGGTACCTTTTCTTGGAACTCTGAAAAATAATTAAAATTATGAGACAGCATTGGGTCAAACCACAGAGTCAGTGCAGGTCTAGCCAGAGAGCTCAGCTGGTCTAAGAGATGCATAAGTGGCTAGAGAAGAAAAAGGAATCCTGAAATGATACATATCTTTTAGATAATTACACAAAAAGGTGTTAAAATATAAGAAGCTGGTTATAAATACAGTAATAGCATCTTATGAATAATGCCTATTATAAAATCAGTAAATTCACATAATGAAATCAATACATCAGCAATAACCATCTTAGGAAGTTGAGATAACACCTTTCTAAACAGTCACGTACCCATGACTGCAAAATGAAACAGGGGAAAACACTGAAACAGCTCACAATCAATAACAGCCATAATGTAGAATCATCACTGGCTCTTCTGTGTTATCTATGGAAGATAAAACAGCAGAGATTGTAACGAGCAATAAAATCTTTGATAAAATCAAGGGTGAACATGCTGTACCTTCTTTATGCACAAACAGGTGTTTGGCAGTGTGTCACCACAGCTGTTTTAGTTGGAGTCATCTCTTAAAGGAAAACAACTGTACGTCCTACAATGCAGAAAAGTGATATTTAACTGTCTTAGACTGCAATGCAAGATGTAACCAGGAGCATGTGTTCTATCACCAGCTGTTAAAACCAGGTGGGGCAGTTTTCTTTATCTCTTCCAGTCCTCCCTCCAGGAGCTATCTCCTGTTAATGAATGGGCAGTTAATCATTAATTATCTTCCTGTTAATGGGCCATTGAGGGTCCCTGCAAGGCTGAGCAAATTCCACGATCCCATTGGGAGATGCTCTGCCCAGGGGGAGGAGCCAAGCATTCCTACCTGGATATAATCTGAGATTTGGAGCACCACAGCAGCCTTTTCCACTGGATTCCCAGAAGCTAAGACCAGACCCTTCTAGGCCTCCACTGGACCTTCAGAGGAAAACTCTGCCCTTGTGCAGGATCCCTGCTCCAGCAGAAGCACAGCTGGCACTGCAGGAGGGCTGAGCCACCACTGAATGGGACTGTGCCACCACCCTGACCCACAGGCTGTCAGCTCCTGCTCTGACTTTGTCTGCTTCAGCAGTAAAGTTGTTTTTTTTTTACTGTGATCTAATTATTTCTAAACTCTAAAGAACTGCTGCAGGTAAAATTCAAGGTTATAGGACATAGTTAAGAACTTAAAATTAATTGCTGTAAATAATCTTGGGAAGAGAGGAGAGGCACAGGGGAGAGGGGTGTTGTGGGGCAGTGCTGCGGCCTGGCAGGAAAAAACCCAAAATGGCCTCAGGTGCAGGGGTGGCAAATGGTGTGAGCCTGGAGGAACCAAAGAAGATGAAGAGGGAAGATTGGAGGAAAAAGAAAGAATTAGAAGAGCAGAGAAAACTTGGGAATGCACCTGCTGAAGTGGATGAAGAAGGAAAAGACATCAACCCTCATATTCCTCAGTACATCTCCTCAGTACCATGGTACATAGATCCTTCTAAGAGACCCACACTAAAGCATCAGAGACCTCAGGCAGAGAAGCAGAAGCAATATAATTCCTCTGCAGATTGGTACACACGAGGAGCTCAGGAGCACTCTGTGGCCACGAGGTACCGCAGAGGAGCCTGTGAGAACTGCGGGGCACTGACACACAAAAGGAAACACTGAATGGAGAGACCCAGGAAAGCTGGAGCAAAATACACAGGCATGAACACTGCCCCAGATGA
The DNA here is from genome assembly GCA_039654755.1 of Calcarius lapponicus. NCBI lineage: Eukaryota > Metazoa > Chordata > Aves > Passeriformes > Fringillidae > Calcarius > Calcarius lapponicus. The sequence goes on along the minus strand of JBBFKN010000011.1, from coordinate 3,521,386 downwards.
GCACGTGCAGCCTCAGCTGGTGTTTGGTTACGATGGGAAGCGAGACAGGTGGAATGGCTATGACCCAGAGGAGCACATGAAAATTGTTGAGGAATATTCCAAGGTTGATTTGGCCAAATGTGCCCTGAAAGCACAGAAGCTTCAGGAGGAGTTGGCATCAGGGAAGCTGGGGCAAGTGAACTCCTCAAGACACCAGGGGGGAGGAGAGGAATCAAATTCACAGACAGAAAGAGATCACAGCAGTGAAGATGAGGACAAACACGCAGATGACATTGCTATGCCTGGGCAGAACTTTGACTCCAAAAGACGCATCACAGTCCGAAACTTACGCATTCAGGAAGATATTGCTAAATACTTGAGGAACCTAGACCCAAACTCTGCTTACTATGATCCCAAAACAAGAGCAATGAGGGAGAACCCTTATGCCAACACAGGCAGGAATCCAGATGAAGTTGGTTATGCTGGTGACAACTTTGTTCGCTACACAGGCGATGTCGTTTCAATGGCACACACTCAGCTCTTTGCCTGGGAGGCTTATGACAAAGGCTCTGAAGTTCATCTTCAAGCAGACCCTACCAAATTGGAGCTCCTTTATATATCTTTCAAAGCCAAAAAAGAAGATTTCAAGGCCCAGCAGAAGGAAAGCATCCTGGAGAAGTATGGAGGACAGGAACATTTAGATGCCCCCCCAGCTGAACTGCTGCTAGCTCAAAGAGAAGATTATGTGGAGTATTCTAGGCATGGAACAGTCATCAAAGGACAGCAGAAAGCTATTGCTTGTTCCAAGTACGAAGAGGATGTGAAGATCAACAACCATACCTGCATTTGGGGTTCATACTGGAAGGAAGGGAAGTGGGGTTACAAGTGCTGTCATTCCTTTGTCATGTACTCCTACTGTACAGGGGAAACTGGGAAAGAAATTGCTAATACAGAGGCAGGTTCAATGGAAGAGCAGCCTGAGGAGGAAGAACACATGACAAAACCCAAAACACTGATGGAGATCCACCAAGAGAAACAGAAAGAGAAGGAAAAGAAGCACAAGAAGAGCTCAAGTTCCGACAGCGAGGGTGAAGAGAAAAAGAAGCAAGAAAAACAAAAAAAGGCCCTAAATGCTGAAGAGGCTCGACTTCTCCACATCAGAGAAATCATGCAGTTAGATGAGAGGAGGAGACCATACAACAGCCAGTATGAAGCCAGAGAGCCAACAGAAGAGGAGATGGAGGCCTACAGAATGAAAAGGCAGAGACCTGATGACCCCATGGCCTCTTTTCTTGGGCAGTAATCACAGGAGGCACCATTCCAGTACACAAAGTTTTACAACTCTCTAGACACTTAATTTTACGTGTCTAAAATGGCAGAAACCTTTGATGCTCTGAAGAAATTTGTGAAAGCTTGGTAGGGTGGATTTAAACATCCTGTTTAAATGTGTCACAGGCACCATTAAATGTACTCTGAATTGTTTCACTTTTTATATACTTAAACCAGGAGCTGTCATATTGTTGTGTTTTCCCCTATGCCTTTAATAAATCATGTTTTGCTTTAAAAAATAAATAAAAATAAAAGGAATAAAGCTGCAGCGGCCAAGCCATATCTACAACAGAGCACTGAAATAAATTAAATATAGATGAGCTGTTCCCAATTGATGGGCAGGTGTTGCCCCAAAAAGGGAAGGGAAAACTCCACGGCTCTGCCCTCTGTTCTTCCCCCTAAAACACTCGTGGTTGAAAAAGAGGAGGGGAAAAGGCAATAAAAACCAAACCCTAAAAACCGCACACCATAAGGGGGAAAATACTAAAAAAAAAAAGTAGAAAATGCATTTTCCCAGCATATTTTACCTTTTTAAACTCACAGTTGGGCTTTCTTTCCTTGACTCATGCGTTTCCATGTGTCATTTACACATCATGGTTCTATGCTGCCATTTGTTTCCCCACACCTTAACAGTTGTGAAAAGTGCAAATTATATGGCTCTACGCAGATATTTACTATATGTATTATGTTGGATTGATTAGTAGTGCTGTATTAACATTTTAATAGTATTGTAAATGTAGTTTTGTAGTTAAAATGTAACTTTTGTAGTTAAAACAGAAACTATGTATGTGGGATATTTTTTTAAAGAGAGGAATGAGGTCCTCTCACCAGATAGCAGCCACAGGACACCGAAATCTTTCAGAGAAAGAGAATTTATTGCTCCATTATCAGAAGAAACGAACTTCTTCCTGCCTTGCTCCGTCATGAAGATGCCGTCAGGATTCAGAGGAAGAAGCTGACACTGACCAGACAGAATCCTGTGTTTGAATGGAATTTATGCACCATGTATGAGGTGTATGAATATGCAACAGGCTGTTGCTTTTAAGAGTTAATCCTCTGTTAACGTGGGTGCTTTTTCGGGCTTATTTTGCCCAGGAAGAAGTACCTGGACGGTCTGTAACTCTTTGTCTCTATTGTCTCATATTGTCCTAATCCAAATTTTCTAAATTTTTATTACTGTAATTATATTACTATATATTATATATTATAATATATATTATATTATTATATTATTATACTACTATTGTCTCATATTGTCCTAATCCAAATTTTCCATATTTTTATTACTCTAATTATATGACTATTTTTATAACCATTTTATTACTATTAAACTTTAAAAAATTTTAAAACCAAGTGATTGGTGTTTTTCACTCACCGCTGTTCTTGTCCCCGCTGTCCCCAGCACTCGCTGCGCGTTTCTCTCCCCGGCAGCTCCTGGGCTGTCTCACCTTCCGTGGGCTCTTTTGGCTGCGCATCCTCCGCGGTCCAGGACGGCGTTTGCAGCCCGCGGTTCTGTTCTCACCTTTCTGCTCGCTTTCTCCCAGGTGTTGTGTTCATTTCTGTGCCTTCTGCGCCGTCTTCACCCCCTGCTCCTCTCTGCTTCACCGCCTCTCGTCCTTGCTGCTCACACACCGATCCCGCTGCTGACCATAACCTTTTGCTGCTTTGCACATTCCTTTTGCTGCTTTCCATATTCCTTTTGCTGCTTTGCACATTCCTTTTGCTGCTTTCCATATTCCTTTTGCTGCTTTGCACATCCGCTCCTTGAATTTCTATCCGCGCTGATCCTGCGGCCAGTGCTGCGTTGTTCGCGCGCTCTGCCCGGTCTGGCTGCGGTTTTCCTTTCACATCTTTGTTTATTCCATCTCTGGTTTCACCTCCTCCTTTTGTGACAGGCTGCTCGTCTCCCGTCGATCACGTCTCTGGGGACACCTTCTGTTGGAATAAATCAGCCCAGACTCCATTTTCTTCGTGCAGAAAGCCAATTCTTTACTCACCAAGCTCATAGTTGTAGGAAATATCAGAAGGCACTGTGTTGAACCTAATTGGTCAGCAATACAGTGAAACTCAGTTCATTGGATGGTAAGGGCTAGTGTATGTGTCTATCAAATTTTCTCTCTCTAGATATGTTGACATTTTTCCTTTGTGGGTTCTCATGGGACAAATTTCATTGTTTACACAGGTGAATTTTTATTTTTTCACCCTCAGAATAGATTGTTGTGTTAAATAAACTTCTCATTTGGGGAATATATTCAACAACCTGGGGATACATGTCCATGGGAACTTGCAAATTTCTTTTTAGCTGCACTTAGAAGAAACGACAGGCCAGCTTTGGCAATTTTAGCAGAGTGAAGCCTGATTTCATAAGACCTTTCTTCTATAATTCTTCTACCTGTCTATGACACTACTGCTTTTCTCCTTTATCTTCTAGGGGAAAGCATCAAATAACACCCCTCTGGGCTGAATGATTTAACTCCAAGTGTTCATAGTTAGCAATACTCTACAGCTTGGCCTGGGTGGTTTCTAGCTCTTTCCCATATTTGACAAGTCCAAAAAGATATTTAAGACTAGATCTGGTGAGAGACTAAAGTGTGCCCCTTATTTCTGTCCCAGGCAGAGGAAATAAGACATTGCACACTGAGACAAATGCCAAAGAGAAGAGGGGTAAATAGTGAACAATTATCATAAAAATGCAGGAAACTGTCACTGCATGGTGTGATGAGCAGGAGCTCTGTCCCTGATCCCAGGGTGACACCAGGGCAGCTCTCACCGGGTGTGTCTGTGCTTCTTGCAGGGACCATGGCTGTGTGACAGACCTCAGGACATTGATCACACAATAATTCACTTGCTCACCACGTTTGAAGTTCACTCCAGAGCCTCTGATTGGCCGTACAGGGCCAAACTTTGTAGACCAGAATGAGATGTCACAGGCTCCAAATTTCACGCTGTGGGTCCTTCAGTGAAAATTGGCTTCTCACAGTATATTTTCCCATTTCTTTGTACAGATCATGGCATCAATATAACACAACAAATTTAATTCATAATAGCAATTAAGACCCCGAGAGGGTGGATCAGCAAGGGAGCACCCAGCCACTGGGGGAAGCACTTCCAGGAGCAAATGTGTGAGAGCCATCTGTCGCCTCTCCACACACAGTGACAGCCACAGCAAGGCTCTGCAGCCTGCTCAGAAAATTCACACCACGATGAAGGCTTGTTGAATGCATTCTGCAACAGAATATATTCACCAGGGGTGGGTTCTGCTCTGCACTGGAGGTGAGGCTCAGCCGTGGTGGCGCCCAGCAGCTCTGAGCAGGAGGGGCAGGTGGCTGCCTCTCCCTCTCCTGAAGGGAAATGTGGCTGTGGGGTTTGCAGAGCTCCGAGTGCTCCCTGCAGAGAGCGTCCTGCCTCCACTGGAGCAGGCTTTCAACAGCCTGATGGTGGGCAGCAAAAAAACCAAATTCCTACTGAGAAACATGGTGAAGTGCTGTCAGAAAGGGGAAAAGCTTGCTCCAGGTGACACTGATGAATACTCTGCACTCCTTTACCTGCAGTCACAAGACAATGAACTTTCCTTTCCATTCTTCTGCATAAAAATGGAGTGACATGCACACATATAAGGCAAAAAAATCACTACAGGCCTTATAAAACCTGTCAGTGCTGCACAGGCTCCTTTCCCCAGGGAGAGTTGGAGGAAACAAGCATGAGACAGTCGCTCATCATTCTGCTTAAGACAAGGCTGGGAGGCCCAGGGATGCTGCAGCAAAACCCACAGCAAAGCTGCAGAACAAAGAACTGACTGAGCCAGCTCCTGGCCCACAAAAAGCAGGAATCAGATCAGCTGAGGACAGGAGCTGCAAGGATTCCAGGACTACCTTGTCTCCTTGGAGCACCGCATCCCTCCAGCTTTCAGGTCTTCTCTGGTGTGTGATGATGAGGTGGGACCTGAATTCCCATCTGGCCAGGTGAATGTGCTTCAGACGCACCTTTAGCCCTGCTTGCACCTGGCTCCTGTCCTAGGGGTGCACCCTGAGAGTGGGACTTGTGTGGTTTGTGACCACATGAAGGCATCCAGCTCCAAAGTGCTGACTGAGGCTGGTGTGTCCCCGGGGGCAGGGCTGGCAGGGCTGGCAGAAGAAGCACCTGAAACCACGGGGTACCTGCATGGCAACCCCCCATGCCTTGCTCCCTGTCTTTGCTCTTTACTTGTCCCAACATCATGCACAGCACCAATATTTATATACAAAACATGTCTGTGATTTCAGCAAAAAACAATCTGCCCCCTCAGTCCATTAATAATCTTGTTTCGCTGCCAAAACATTTTCATTTCCTTTTCTCCAGGCCTTCTTTGTCTTCCTTGTGTCTATTTTTACTGCATTTTCTGTCAGGCAGCCTGTCAGTTTGCCATTTAGGTGAATCTTTCTGCAGTGTGGCCAGCAAAATACGAGCAGCAGAGAAGCCTGCTAATTAAAACCACTGCCTGTAATTTATAGATGTGCTGTCTTCTGTGCTCAAGGAGGGATGGAGAGCAGAAATCAGTGCCCTCTCTGCAGAGGGCTGTGAGGCCAGCCTGGGGTCATGCAGCTGCTGCAGTTCCCTGTCCCTGCTGATGTCACTTGGCTGCACATTGGGGGTAGGGGCTCTTTGAGCACAGAATTCCAGCTGTCCCTGTTTCTAGTGGATGTTTTTGCTCCCGATGAGGGGAGAGAATGATGAGGAGGACTCCATTGATATCAAAAGGCTAATTAATTACTTTATTATACTATATTATTCTATACATCTAAACTGAATCTGCCAAGCACTCGCTCTGCACACCCTGCACAGAATCTCGTGGCTGTCAGTGACAGTCCTGACACACACACACACCTGGCCCTGACAGGCCAAGGAAACAAAACACCACCACTGTGGGTGAACAATCTCCACATTGCATTCTACTGTGGCACAAACACAGGCACAGAAAACAATAAAAATTGTGTTTCCTTGCTCTGATGTTCAGAGCATGTGAATCCCAGAAATATTCTTGGGAAGAACTGTGCCTTGCTTTTCTCTGTGAAGAGAAATGTGGGGCTACACGCGTTTCTGCCGAATTCCTCAGGGAGCAGCTCCCGTTCCCTGGGCAGCCCTGGTGAAAAAGGGCATCTCCCGGGCAGGGAGAGCAGCGCGGGGCTGGGCGTGTGGGTCCATCCTGGGGATTGTGAGCCCATCCTGGGGTTGTGGGTCCATCCTGGGGATTGTGAGCCCATCCTGGGGATTGTGAGCCCATCCTGGGCGTGTGGGTCCGTCCTGGGGATTGTGAGCCCATCCCGGGGATGTGGGTCCATCCTGAGGTTGTGGGTCCATCCTGGGGATGTGAGCCCATCCCGGGGATGTGGGCCCATCCCGGGGGTTGTGAGCCCATCCTGGGGATGTGGGTCCATCCTGGGGTTGTGGGTCCATCCTGGGGCTGTGGGTCCATCCTGGGGATGTGAGCCCATCCTGGGGATGTGAGCCCATTCTGGGGGTTATGGGTCCATCCCAGGGCTGTGAGCTCATCCCAGGGGTTGTGAGTCCATCCCGAACAGCACGGGGCTGGGGTGTGAGCCCATCCCGGGGGTTGTGAGCCCATCCCGGGGGTTGTGAGCCCATCCCAGGGGTTGTGTGTCCATCCCGGGGGTTGTGAGCCCATCCTGGGACTGTGGGTCCATCCCGGGGCTGTTGCCCCATCCCGGGGTGTGAGTCCATCCTGGGGCTGTGGGCCCATCCCAGGGCTGTGGGTCCATGCCAGGGCTGTGAGCCCATCCCAGGGGTTGGTTGTAACCCCATCCCAGGGCTGTGAGCCCATCCCGGGGCTGTGAGCCCATCCCGGGGGCTGTGAGCCCATCCCGGGGTGTGAGCCCATCCCAGGGGTTGTGAGCCCATTCCGGAGCTGTTGCCCCATCCCGGGGCTGTAAACCCATCCCGGGGTGTGAGCCCATCCCGGGGCTGTTGCCCCATCCCGGGGCTGTGAGTCCATCCCAGGGCTGTTGCCCCATCCCGGGCACCCCGGATCCCCCACCCGCCGTGTGGCGGGGCTGGCCACGAGCGGCGGCAGCCCCGGGGGGACGCCCCGAGGGGCGGCGGGGCCGGCGGGGGGCGGCGCCCGGGGCCGCGGCCGTGGCTGCTCGGCCCTGCCCAGCGCCGGCTCCGCTCCGCGCCTGGTTGGTGCCGCCGGGGCCGGGGGCGCGGCCAGGCCGGGGCCGGCCCGGTAAAGCGGCGGCGGAGCGGGCGCGGCGGCCCCGCACCATGGAGGGGCACCTGGCGCGCTGCAAGATCGTGGTGGTGGGGGACACGCAGTGCGGCAAGACCGCGCTGCTGCACGTCTTCGCCAAGGACTGCTACCCCGAGGTGCGGGAGGGCTGCGGGAGGGCGGGCCGGGCTCCCCTCAGCTCCCCCGGGCTCACCTGTGCTCTCCCCTCATCCCCCCAGAGCTACGTGCCCACCGTCTTCGAGAACTACACGGCCAGCTTCGAGATCGACAAGCAGCGCACCGAGCTCAACATGTGGGACACCTCAGGTGGGATGCCGGGGGGTGCGCGGGGGTGCTGCTGATCCTTCCCACCGATGGCTCCCCCGTTCCCGGGGCTGCCGGGCCGGGCTGGGGCAGCGGCTCCGGGCCCTGCTCCCTGTCCCTGCAGCGGGGACAGCGAGCAGAAGCGGCTGCGGCTGCAGCCCTGAGGCTGGGAGAGCGCTGCTGGAGGAGGGAGCCCGGATCAGCTCCCTGGTGCTGCCACAGAGCCTCCGCGGCTCTCCGGTGTCTTTTTGGCTCCATCTGGTTTTGCCTCTTTGTGTCCTCGGTTGTGGTTCTGCTCAAAGCGCCGGGCACGGCTGTCCCAGCCCACCGAGAGCCGTCCCAAACTTTGCTCCTGCTCGTGCCCCAGGGGAGGCGTGAGTTGCAGGAGGAGTGCGTGGTGTAGAGCTAATAGAAATGTTGGCATCCCGCAAAGTTCACGGGCACTTTCTAATTCATCTTCGGGTCCTTTTGTACAGGCAGTGCAGCTGAATGCTGTGCTCTGCTGATGAATGTACATCGTGTGCTCGCTGATGCTCTTTCCCCGTAGTCTCTTGATTTTTGGAATCCTGATGATAAATGAAGTGCTCTCAGTGTCCAAGAGCAGTAGTAAATGAAAACATGACCTAGTACTTTCTTTTCCTGTTGTTCATTCAGATTCCTTGCTGTAATTTTGCATTCATTAAATGACAGCTATAGGATTAGCATAGCTCTGCCTAGAGTAGTGGCTTTACTGAGTCTTGGGCTAGCCCAAACATGTAAAATATATTTGAATCTTCTTCTGGAGTAGCTTCCTGACCCAGAAGACCTTGCTTTGCTGATTTTTATTCCCTGAGACAAAAAGGGAATTAGATTCAGCCTTGCTGGCAAGCTGTGTGCTGTGATGTGAGCCATGAGGACGCTGGCTCCTGGGGATGAAGTGTTGGCTCTTGGTGTTTGACCAGGAGCTGTGCTTGAAGCACAGAGTGGGGCTACATGGAAGCCCTTGCAGGGTAAGTGCTGCTGGGCTGCTTTGGAGACTCTCAGATGTGGCCCCAGTGAAACCATCCTGGCTGCAGAGGCTCCTTGAAGCTGCTCAGGGTGCTCCAGGACTCAGGGGTGGTCACTGGGGTGCACATGAGTGTTCACCCACAGCTTGTTCACCCCCATGGCTGGGAGAGTTCAAAACTTGGGCTTCTGCAGCCTTGGAGGGGGATGTGGTGGATTATCTTTGCTAGGCACTGAAGGGCTTTGCTCTTGAGGATCTGTGTTTGATATAAAAAACTTCATCTTTGCAGGATGTAGAAGCACGTTTGAAGTGTTGTTTGCTTTTTAGGAATCCTCCAGAATGATTTGCTTTGGTCTTACAAATGTTTAAAGAAAAGGACATGATAGAAAGTCCTTAAAGGATGTATCTGGCACCTGCATCTGATGCTGTCACACGTTCATTTTTCCCCCTGTGACAAAAGATGTTTTTCCAATATTTGTCTCTGCAGCCAGAAACAAATGGACTTTGACTCTTTCTCTTTTCTCCTATGAAAAATGTCAGACCTTTTTAACAGCTTTGCTGTGGATTAGAGTTCATCAGGTAGTTTTCTAGATAAATTCCCTTTGATTTGAAATACACAATAATAAACAATCCTGCAAAGCACTAGACAGCAGTTTTCCTTGGTAATCAAACTGAAAATTTTAGCTGCAGACTGCAAACTGCTGTTGAGTTTTCACTAGCCTTCAGAGGCCCTTATAAATGGGAGCTTTGGCAAAAGAAGTTTTGCACAATAGTGAGTTGAACCAGCTGAGCTGAAGGGATCAGGAGCAGCTCATTGCCCACCCCATGGAGAATTACAGGCATTGGTGGGCACTTCCCCTTCTCTCTGGGCTACCTGCTCTTTCTTTTAAACTGCTTTTCATATTATTCATGATAAATTCCATCCCAGCAAGAGTGAAAAAGGGTGATCCTGACATGAGGAAGGGAACACTTTCTATTTTAAATGCCCTCCTTCTCTTAGATAAGTGATTGGAACTGAAATTCCCTGAGAGATCAGTAGAGACCTGGAGAGAGAGGAGGTGCATATTGGGTTTTTTTTCCCACTTTTTAATTAATTTCCTTCACCCCATACTTAGTTGAGGAAGCAGCTGGAGACTCTGGAAGCTGCACAAGGTGAGCTGAGCATCTCAGCAGTGGGTGATGGGGAAAGTGCAGTCTGGCTGGAAAACTCCCTTTATGATGGCTGAGTGTGCCTGGCCACTCAGCCATCCCCCTGGTAAGCCCTGTACAGCCCAGGCTGTTGCCTGCTCCCTGTGTCCTGTCACCCTGTTGGAAAATGCAGCCTTTTGAGCTGAATTGACCCTTCCTAAGTGGCAAACACAGGCTGTGACATTGGCAGCTGGCAGGCAGGAGCTCCCATTAGAGGAATATTGACACAGAGTGGATGGGAGTGATGGAGAACTGAATGGCTCCCAAATTGTATTGGGAGCTCTGATTTTCTTGAAATGTCTTTTAACTCTTTGCTCATTGTTTTCTGGGGCTGGAGGGTGACTCTGGAGATTTTCCAGCACTGAGAAATCTTCAAAAGGGTGAAACCTGTGGTGCTCTGCTGGGACTCAAATGAGACTTAAATTTGGGAATGCCCCGGGGAGAAAATCCCCTTGTCCAACATCTGCAGCTGCTGGTTGAGTTTCATGTTTGTTTCAATTTGTGTCCCAGCTCAGGACAGACCATGGGAGTAAAATTGCTTCAGGTGCTGTGTCCCAGCATGTCAGGAATGTCCCGTGCCTGCTGTCCCCAGGTGCTACATGCTGTTTGCTAAAGCCTGCACTGAAAAACAGTTTGCCATCCTTGTCTGTGAGGGAAGGGGTGCAGAGCCTGCATGGGGCAGGAATGGCTGCAGCTCCAGGGAATGGCAGAGCATGGATGGGGCAGGAATGGCTGCAGCTCCAGGGAGTGGCAGAGCATGGATGGGGCAGGAATGGCTGCAGCTCCAGGGAGTGGCAGAGCTTGGATGGGGCAGGAATGGCAGAGCTTGGATGGGGCAGGAATGGCTGCAGCTCCAGGGAGTGGCCATGCCCTGGCACCTCTGCTCCTGAGCCTTATGGAGGGCACGGTGCTTTGCTGCTCTTCTTGTTCCTCTTCTGGCAAATTCTTTTGTTGGCTGAACACGCTCAGCACAGAAACAACTCCTCTGCACAGGGCTGGGATCTTGTGGTGGGGGAAACTCCTGTTCGGTGGGATGTCTGATGGCTTGGGAGTGCTGTTCCCAAAGGGCTGGGTGCCTCCCTGTGCCCCGGACCGTCGGGAAGAGCTTTGTTCCTGGGGCAGGAGGAGGAGGGAGCACGGCTGGTGATCATTAGCGATGCTCCGCAAGGAGTGGGCGAGTTTCGAGTTTCGTTTGAGTGCGTCAGGTCTGGGAGGGAGCATTGTTCCCCCAGGGCGTGCAGGGCCAGGGAGCTTCTCCTCAGCAAGGTAATCCTTTCCCCGTGGGACCAGGGAGTGTCCCCGGGTCTGGAAGTGGAACCATTGAGGTGCTCGGCAGGTCTCTGGCGGAGAGAGCCTTCAATGAGCAGCCTGCCCTGCTGCCCAGGGACCAGTGCTTGGAGTGTTTCCCACCATGAGCTGGCATTGCCCGGGCACCCACTGCCCACTGATGTCTCTATAGGTCACGAAAGAACCCAAGCTCACCACCGTTCTCAAGGTGAAGGAAAAAAAGGGAAGTTTATTTTCTGACTCCAACATTTGTAGTTTTCCAAAAGTGACAGTGGATTGGAGGGTGACAGTGGCACCGTCGAACCAACAGTCCATTGACTCTCTCCTCCTCCATAAAGGAATGCAAAACAATGAGTTGTCTACAGAAAGTGTGTGAGAAAGTTCACTACAAGAATGTCAACATCAGAAGGCTTAGAAAATCTTAAAAAAACCAGAGTGACACACTGGTGCACTGGCAATGCCAGCTCATGGTGGCAATGACCAATGCCCAGCAGATTGGCCCAATGCCCTGTTCTGCAGAGCTTCCCTGGCACTGGGTGCAAGCAAGAGGAGCTCAAGCCACGCTGCTGCCTGGGTTGGCAGCACTGCTGCTGGCAGCTCTGAGGTTTTACCCTGTATCTAGGTGGATTTTTTTGTTCTGTTTTCAATAATAATGGTGAGGAACCTACACTGTGCTGAGTTCTTTGCTTTTGGCTCGCCTCCCCATGCTGGGAGGCTCTGCCTGCTGTGCCTGTGGCCTCACAGTGCAGGCAGGGAGTGATCTGAGGCCATTGAGCTGCTTGGTGCATCTTTTGCTGATGCAGGCTCAGCTGCAGAGCAGAGCTGCCTGCTTCTGGTAGGGACATCTTTGCCAGTGCTCAGTGGGAGAGCCAGCCTGGCATTGTGCCTGGCACAAGGTCACTGCTGCCTTGGGAAGCTGCTGGAGGGGACTGTCCTTTGTGGGCCACGAGAGTGGCAGTGCCTGCTGCAGCCTGCAGCGTTGCAGAGGTCAGTGCTCGCAGGTTCAGCAGTGCCCTGCTCAGCTCAGAGCAGAGCTGTGTGCCTGCCAGCTCTCCACAGCCGCTGTCTCTTCAGCAGATGTGCTCTCAAGACAAGAATAACACTGTGAATCGCAAATCCCCCTCCGCCTTCCTCTTTGCCTGTGCTCAGCAAACAGTCTGCCTTGGAATGGCCTGTGTGGGAACCCACAGGCTGTGATAACAGATCCTTCTTTTAAGGGAACTACTGAGGAATGTTGATGAGATTAGAGAGCTGAAAAGGGGCTGAGTTTAGCAATGGCATCTCCATGGATGCTGGGGCTGTCTGTGCCTGGATTCCCAGGGTGCAGCTCCAGGATTGCCATGGCTGCCTCTTCCCAAGTGTAAGAACAAGTTCTGTCTCAGAAAGACTTCACTCTGAGGCAGACAGAAAATGTGGAGCTGCCCTTTCCATACCAAAAGAGCTCCTCCCATGCTTCCTGTTCAGACTGAGAACCTAAAAGCAGCGTGCTTGTGTTGTGCCTCAGCACAAATATGTAGTTAATCCTAAAAATACAGCTGGGTCACATTCCCATGCAGGTCAGCAACCAGTCAGACAGAACTTTAAAGGGTTGCAGCAGAAATGCTGATACTGAAGTGGGTGGAGGATGGACCTTGAGAAGACATGACATGGCATGGCATGGCAGGGCAGTGCCCAGGAGAATCACCTCTCTGGGCTGGGCACACTGTGGGCCATGCTGCTCAATGGCTCAGGGATGGAGGCTGGTTCTGCTCTGATGATCCCTGTGGCATCATCCACCCTTTGTCCCCTCCAGATCTGAGGGGCTCAAGCCTCTGTGGCACAATTTCCTGGGCATTGTGGGGGTGCTGAGGAACACTGCTTTTAGTGACAACTGGCTGACCCTGCTGGCTGCTGTGACCTTGTGGACAGGGAAGGATGTTCTCTGGGGTGGGTTTGTTCCCAGCTCAGGTGCAGACCCCTTTCCCACAGCCCAGAGGTGCTTTGCTCTCTGCTACGCTCTGCTCTCCCTGCTCCTCTTGCCCCAGATTCTGGAGATAAAAATCTCCACTCCATTAAACTTTGCAAGTGTACAGGCCCAGCCTTCCCTGTGGGAAGAAACCTTATCTGGCAGCCACATGCTTGGGGAGGGATCTGCTGCCTGTGAGCAGTAACCCTGAAATGTGCAGCGCTGCTCCATGAGAATTGTGTCCATCCAGCCCTCAGCCCTGTTCCCTGTGTGTGCTGCCTGTGCTGCAGGAAGCTGTTGCCCCTCCAGGTCCCTGTTGTGCCCTGCACAAAGGGTGACAGGCAGGTTGTGGCGATGCCAGCTGCCCTTGGGACATGGCAGGAGGGCCAGGAAGGGACCTGTGACCCCCATTTGTCTCCCTGCTCAGCTGCTGCAGGCATGAAAAGGCTGGGAGGACAGTCCTGCCACTCCTGCCATGCCAGACACCCTGGGATGTGTCACTGACATATTTTATGAAATTCCTTTCGCTAGGACTTTTCTCCTGAGAAGCTGAGAAGCCTCAGAAAATAAATATAACCAATAACTCTCTGATGGCCTAGAATGTGGTCTGGAGATGGTTTACCAACGGGTGCATCTCTGACTGGCCTCATGTGAATTTGTTTTCACTTGATGACCAATCACAGGTCCAGCTGAGTCGAGGCTGTGAGCAGTCACAAGATTTTATTATCACTCTTTTTTAGCCTTCTGATGTCTCCTTTCTCTTTCTTTAGTGTAGTTTTAGTACATCATTTTCTTTTAATATAATATATGTAATAAAATAATAAATCAGCCTTCTGAAACATGGAGTCAAGATTCTCATCTCTTCCCTCAAACACCACCCCAGTGATGCTCCCCCAGGAGCTTTCCCAGTTGCAGGAGGGAGGTTTGCAGCTGAGCAAGCTTCTCTGACCACAGGTGAGGCAGGACACAGCCCTGGGATGAGGCAGAAGAGCTCAGTGCCTGCCTGAGCTGGGGGTTCCTCCACTGGTAAATCCAGCAGAACAGCCTCCTCCTGAGGGACAGGCTTCCAGTAACAAGATCTGGAGAAGGGCCCAGAAATGCCACCTCAGCCCATGCAAATCCCATTGCCTTCGTCCTGAAGGTGTGCCAGCTGGGCTCTTTAGTAATTCACTCATTTCTGTACGTGCACTGTAAGAATTAGGAGCAGAGGTTAATTGTCCAAGCTGATGAGCTGGGGTTTCTTTTCAGTTGTGCATTTCCCAGAAGAGTGTTTGTTCTATGTCACAGAGCAGTTTCCTCCCTTCCTTCACTTCAGGGGTTTGCAGTGATGTTGCACAAGCAAGACAAATGTCAAGGATAGAAGGTTCTGGAAGTCCTGGGGCTGTTGACTTGCTCCTGCTGTGGCAGCTTTGCCCTCTTGGGCTCAGTCTGGCAGAGTGGACATCCTCTGTCATCTCTAAAGGCTGCTGCTCATCTGGGCACCTCTGTGTGGGGAGGTGACCCAAAACTCTTGGTGTTGTCAGTGTAGCCCTGCAGAAAGCCGGGATGAATTTGTGTTTCATTCCATGGAGGCTGCTCTTGGCAGTGCCTGCAGAAAGCAGCGTGTGCCTCAGCCCTGCTGCCTCTTTGGGGAGAGCTTTCAGTGAGCCCCCCAAGTGTGCTGCTGAGAAATTGAGGTCTTGGCAGTGCTCATCTCTGCTTTAGCCAGAGCTGGGCTCTGGGAGCCCCTTGCAGAGCAGATCATGGCTCTGCAAACACTCTGGCTTTCCCTATTGTTGGATGGAGGGTGCCTGTGTGAGAGGCTCATCATCTCCAGAACAGCTAATGAGGAGCAAATGAAGGTTAGCACCATGCTGGTAGAGATGAAACAGCACATTTCAGTCCCCTCCCCAAGAGTGGCATCTCTGAGCTGCAGTGCCAGGCACTCCAGGATCTACCAGGCAAGGGCAAAGAGGAGCCACTCATGCTTGAATTGTAGACAACAATGTGAATTTTATTTTTAAGTTGGTTGTAGGCTTGCCCCAGTTTTCTCTTTAATCATGAACAGATGCATTTAGGTCCTGTTTCTTGCAGACCTGGATGCCAAGTGGGAGAATGACTCATGCAGTGAAGGAAGGCTGAATCTGCAGACACACCAGCCTTGGGCTCTTGTGTGTGTTTGGAATTGCCAGACTCTGATCTCTGGAGTGTCTTGCTGGAGGATCTGTAAGGTGTCAAGTGCTCATAATCCATAAAACTGAAGAGCTAGGGTTGAAGGCTCTGGCTTTTTTGGGTTGTTTAGGTGGGGTTTTGGGGGGGGAGTTTGTTGGTTTGGTTTTCTTTTTTTCTAATTGTCAAATGCAATGAAAAAGTAATAGATGCAAACCAGAATTTCCTGATTCAGCAGAGGTCTCCAGAGCAAACTGGGGATTACCTTGGCTGGGAGCAGGGCAGCTCCTCTGCCCCACAGGGCAGCACTGAGGTGGGCAGGAGCTGAATGCCAGCTGAGGTGCCAGGGGTGACTCTTGCTCTTTGGAGGTCATGAATGTGAAGCAAAATCTGATCTCATTAAAAAACATCAGGTTTTTACCTCGTGCTTCCCTTCCCTCAGCACGGGAGTCTCTCCTGTGGTCCCAGGTGATGAGAGCAGGGTTCCTGGCAGGGTTCCTGGCACTGGGGTGGGTCTGTGGGGGTCCTGGGGGATGCTGGGGGGCTGCAGCAGCGCTGAGGAGCTGGCTGGCTGCTGAGGAGCAGCAGGTTGCTATGATACAGTTTGCTGTGGCAGTGTCTGTGCTGAATGAGCCAAAGCTGCCCCTACAAAAGGAGCATTCCTTGGCTGGGAGGGGGTAGATTTATCTCGAGTGTTTATGTAAAACTGAGAAGCTGCAGGGAGAGGATGTGCGTGGGAACGTTTCCTCCAGCACCAGGGCCCCTGTCTGGAGGCAGAGAGCTCTGTGTGCATGGGGGAGAGGGCAGGGCTCAGATGAAGGGCTGGGCTAATTCAGGCATGCAGATCAGCCCTGGATCTCCTGTCCTGTGCTCCCAGCTCACGGCAAACAGAAGAGCCTGTTCAGAGGGGAGCTCAGCACTGCTGTGCTTGGTGCTGCCTGTGAAAGCAGCCCTGGGCTGGGCAGGGGTTGGCTCGTGTGGCTGTGCCGTGGGGAGTGCTGTGACCCTGCCAGGTGTGACTCTGCCCACTGTGACCCTGCCAGGTGTGACCCTGCCAGGTGTGACCCTGCCAGGTGTGACCCTGCCAGGTGTGACCCTGCCAGGTGTGACTCTGCCCACTGTGACCCTGCCAGGTGTGACCCTGCCAGGTGTGACCCTGCCAGGTGTGACCCTGCCAGGTGTGACTTTGCCCACTGTGGCCCTGCCAGGTGTGACCCTGCCCACTGTGACCCTGCCAGGTGTGACTGAGCTGCAGCAGTGTGAGCCTGAGGTGAGCTCAGAAACCTCTGCACCCTGGCTCACCCTGCCTGCCTGTCTGGCATCCCTGTCCCCAGAACTGCCCAAGATGCCACAGGGATGGGCTCCTTTCCATTAGGGAGCTTGATTTTCCCTCTAGGAGCAGGGCTGGGCTCTGCAGAGGTCAGGATCTGTTTCTTCTGTGCTTTTCCTAAGCCCTTCCCTTCCCAGTGACTTTGCAGGGACAGAGCCCCATCTCTCCCCAGGAGGAGCAGGGGCTGCAGGTGCCTTTGCTCCTCTGGGCTGGCTATAAGAGCTGGAGACATCTGGAGCTAATTTTTCTGCGAATTCAATTGCACATCAAATCCAGGGCACCTTCCCCTGGCTGTGTGGAGTGGCCAGGGCTGGGTGGTTGCAGCCCCGGAGCTCTGCTGTTGTTGGTGCCATGGTCTGAGCAGGATGGGCAGTCCCTGGCACTGGGCAGGGTTTGGGAAGGCTCCACAAAACCCTCAGGCTGCCCCATGTGGGCTCTGGGCAGAGAGAGAGCATCAGGTTCTGCTGGCCAGGTGTTTGCAGAGCTCCAGCTGTGCTGGGGGACTGAGCCCCTGTGCACACAGGACCTGCAGAGAATCAGCCCATTCTCCTCTGGTGCCCAGCCCAGGCAGATTTCCATCCTTCCAGAAACATAAGCCACCCTCATCCATAATTCATCAGGGGCTGAACTTCATGGAGGAGCCACCTGACACCAGGGCTGCACCTTTCTCCTGGGCTGGGGAAGTGCCAGGTGCTGACACCCCAGGGAGCTGCAGCAGGAGGCAGGTCTGGCTTCCCCAGCCTAGGATGGCAATCCTGCTTTTGGAGGAGGCAGATTCAACAAGGACTCTGCTGTCTCTGTTTCCTCTTCCCATAAATAAAATCTGCTTCTCATCCCTCCAGGAAATTTAAGTTATTTGTTTTTGCAATGTAAAACCAAAGCAGTGTTTTTAAGTAGCAGTGGGGCTGATTGTTCCATGACTGTTTGCTGAGGTGTCTGCACTCACCAGCAGAGTGCAGGGCAAATAAAAACGCTGTGGCACAGTGACTTTACTGCCTGAAATTTGCATTGAAGGGGTGTGTGTGCACATGTGTGGGGTAGAAGCTGTGCATGATTCAGGCTGGGCTCTTTGCCTGCTCACAGAGTTCCTGTGGAATGCACAATCATCCCCTTCCATTTATAGCTCATTCACCAAATCCTGTCACTTCTTTTGTGCACCAAAAAGAATCTGACTTTTTCCAGCACAAATCCAGAAAGAAGGCAATTGATTTTTACCTGTCACAACCTTTGTGAGCAAGCTTTTCTGTATAAAGATAGCAAGGGAGGATACAAACCAGCAGCAGCATTTGCTGTCTTCTCTCAGCCACACCTTTCTGCTGCTGGGGGTGCAGCCCTGGCGTGACAAGTGATGGAATCCAGGTGTGAGTGGTGAGCCAGGCTGAGCCCTCCTGAGTGAGCAGCATCCCCAGCAGCTCAGCTCCTGCCAGATGCTCACTGGGCAGGGAGAGGGATGCAAAACCTGCCCTTTCACTCTGTCAAGGGGTAAAGATAAGAAAACAAGGACAAAACATCTGACTTCCGTGCCTAAACAAAGGAACTAAAATCCTCTGGTGAGCCTTATGGCATGGGGTCTCTTTCAAACCAGAACTTTTGTTGATAACACTGACCCCGCTCCTCCCCACAGGCTCGGCCTACTACGACAACGTGCGGCCCTTGGCCTACCCCGACTCGGACGCCGTGCTCATCTGCTTTGACATCAGCCGCCCTGAAACCCTGGACAGTGTGCTCAAAAAGGTGAGTGCCAGCAGCCACAGGGGTGCTCAGCCCCACCACACCCTGAAACCCTGGACAGTGTGCTCAAAAAGGTGAGTGAGAGCAGCCACAGGGGTGCACAACCCCACCATGCCCTGAAACCCTGGACAGTGTGCTCAAAAAGGTGAGTGCCAGCAGCCAGAGGGGTGCACAACCCCACCATGCCCAGAAACCCTGGACAGTGTGCTCAAAAAGGTGAGTGCCAGCAGCCACAGGGGTGCACAACCCCACCACACCCTGGAACCCTGGACAGTGTGCTCAAAAAGGTGAGTGCCAGCAGCCAGAGGGGTGCAAAACCCCACCATGCCCTGAAACCCTGGACAGTGTGCTCAAAAAGGTGAGTGCCAGCAGCCAGGGGGTGCACAACCCCATCACACCCTGAAACTCTGGACAGTGTGCTCAAAAAGGTGAGTGCCAACAGCCACAGGGGGGCACAACCCCACCACACCCTGAAACCCTGGACAGTGTGCTCAAAAAGGTGAGTGCCAGCAGCCACAGGGGTGCACAACCCCACCAAGCCCTGAAACCCTGGACAGTGTGCTCAAAAAGGTGAGTGCCAGCAGCCACAGGGGTTCTGAGCCCCACCATGCCCTGAAACCCTGGACAGTGTGCTCAAAAAGGTGAGTGAGAGCAGCCACAGGGGTGCTCTGCCCCACCAAGCCCTGAAACCCTGGACAGTGTGCTCAAAAAGGTGAGTGCCAGCAGCCAGAGGGGTGCACAACCCCACCAAGCCCTGAAACCCTGGACAGTGTGCTCAAAAAGGTGAGTGCCAGCAGCCACAGGGGTGCTCTGCCCCACCATGCCCAGAAACCCTGGACAGTGTGCTCAAAAAGGTGAGTGAGAGCAGCCAGAGGGGTGCACAACCCCACCATGCCCTGAAACCCTGGACAGTGTGCTCAAAAAGGTGAGTGCCAGCAGCCACAGAGGTTCTCAGCCCCACCATGCCCTGAAACCCTGGACAGTGTGCTCTAAAAGGTGAGTGCCAGCAGCCACAGGGGTGCTCTGCCCCACCATGGTGTCCCTGAGGCTCTCATCAGGGGCAGAGCTCTGGCCCCTGTCTCAGGTTTTTGGTTGGTAATTGCTGCCCTGAGATGTGCAGGATGTCTCTGCTTCGGCCCACACAATTGAAGAACGAGTCTGGACTCTTCAGTTTTTGGTCTTGAGGTTGTTTATTAATTCTTATCTATAAAATTTTCTTTCTGCTCAGCAGGGCAGCCACAGGCACTCTTTGTGTTGTCCTTTTATACTACAAACTACATATAACATATTTACACTTAATTCCCAATACCTATCACCTGTGTTAGACAGTGCACTTCTACTCTAAACCAATCCCAAAGTGCCAACATCACTGCAGAAAATGGAGAACTAGAAGAAGAACAAGAAAGGTTGGATGTGCCCAAGTTCCTCCATCTTGTCCCCATAACCCCCATACCAAAAATCCTAAAATCGACATTTCCACCCTGTGATAATTTTATTATTATACTATTCAAACCTCTGTGACTTTCATGTCCTCATACAAAGCTGGCAACTTGCTCCAGGGGTCAAAATCAAATCCCCAGGTGTTCTGGGCTGTGTGCCAGGGTCTCTGAGCCCCCCGGAAGGGTCCTCAGCAGCTCTGGACACCCGGAGGGATGCGCTGAGTTCTGACACCCCTGTAGTCATAAAGATATGAAAAGGTCTAATCCTGTCCTTTGAAAAACTGTGTTTCAAAAAGTTAACAGTAATATTGTTCTTTTAAAAGACTGCATTTTCAGACAACAATAATAACAATAATATGTGGTGGTGTTCACAGGGGTCCCAGGATGAGGGAAGAGATGAAAATCTTGACTCCATGTTTCAGAAGGCTGATTTATTATTTTATGATATATATTGTATTAAAAGAAAATTATATACTAAAACTATACTAAAAGAATAGAAAAAAGGATTTCATCAGAAGGCTAGCAAAGGAAAGGAATGGAATGATAATAAAATCTTGTGACTGACCAGAGAGTCTGAGACAGCTGGAATGGGATTGGCCATTAATTAAAAACAACCACATGAGACCAATCAAAGATGCACCTGCTGCATTCCACAGCAGCAGATAATTATTGTTTACATTTCCTTTCTGAGGCCTCTCAGCTTCTCAGGAGAAAAAATCCTAATGAAAGGATTTTTCATAAAATATGTCCATGACAATAATAATATAATTTTTAGTAGGTTTTGACATAAAAAATAGAAAAATGTATAAACTAATACTGTGAAAGAAATTGTAGACTTTAAAATTAAACCCTTGGCAATATCTTTTTAGGATTTGTGTTTCACAGTTGGGACCTGATCCTGCAAAAAAGCCAAGTTGTGTTATTCAAGTGGACTTCTAAACTGAAAGCTTAGGCTGTAAAATTAAAATTGTGCTATCTATTTTGCAAGGGTTTGGCCTCAAATGGTAGAACCTTGCCAGAGATTTCTTCTTTAAATAGATTTATGAGAATGTCTGGCCCCATGGCCTTGCCTGGAGTTCCTGTGCTCAGAGGAGCATGGTCAGATACTCTGCTTGGTCTGTGCAGAATGCAAGATATTTCCATTTGGAAGGAACCTAGGGAGGTGGTGGCAGCTTGCAGCATGTTTGTGGAGTCTGTGTTCACACCTACAAATGTGGGGGCAGAGGGAAATGCTGGTATTTGCTCTGTTTTCCATCAAGACCTTGGAAGGTCTCTGTCAGCAGAACCACCAGTGGGTCTCTCAACAGAACCAGCAGTGGCTGTGGATGGCCTGCAGCAGCTGGGAAGGAGCCTCTGGTGCTTTGTTTCCAAGCAAGCAGAGTGCTCAGTTTTTTGGCTCTCCCCTCAGTTCAGCATCTGCATAGTGGAAAAGACAGCAATCAGTTCTCTAGAGCTCGTCAACAGAAATGATGAGCTGTGCTGCTGAATTTGAAGTGAATTACTGAGATGAGATGGCACCATGCCACTGGCCTGGAGAGCAGGCAGGGCCCTGAGCCTGCCCTGGCACTGGGAGCAGCTGAGAGTTTCCTACCTGCCCTTAGTGCCTTTCAGCAGAGCTGATGTTCCAGCTGACAGGTCCCAGAGAGCCTCCCAGGGCTGGGATCTGCTGTGGAGCACCCCTGGCTGGTCTCCAGTGGGAGAAGGTCCCACACAAGGCTTTCCTCTGAGGTGGAGTCCAGTCCAGCAGCCCCAAATGCTGCTCAGAGGAGGGAGGGTAAATGGTTTCCTGGCTGCATCCCTTGGTCCTGGCTGTGCCCTGCTGCCTCCCATGCATTCAGGGTGGTTCTGCTGTGCAGGACAGCATCTGGCAGCTGCATCCTGTCCTGGGGGGGCTGGCATCTCCTTTGTGACACTCTCTGAGACACCAAGGCATGAAAAGCACCACAGAGCAGCAGCTCCCATGGCTGTTCTCCTCAGAGAGCCCCAGGGCTGGAATGGCCACGGCCTGACCATGGCACATTGTGCTGCCTGGCCTCTTGGCCTCTCCACATTTTGCCAAACGTTGTGCTGAAGCAAGTGCCTCTTACTCAGCTGCTGGGAGGGCTGAGAAGTGGGTCTTTGTCTCAGGAGTGTCCTGCTGAGGGGACAAAGACCCTTCAGATAAATTGGTCAATGGCTCAGTGTTGGCTTCCAGAGCAGGTCCTGGGTACCAAGCAGGCTGGGTGGAGGGAGAGTGTTTCATGTGGACTCAAAGAATTCACTGCTCAGCTTGGGAGTCAGCAGAATAATAATGCAAGTGAATCACTTGTACCTTAATGAAATACAAACCCCTCAATAATTAGGTGGGGCTGGGAGTTATTTGTCTCTCTGCACACTCTTCATGTGAGTCCACCCTGCTCAGTGTGTGGCTTTCCCTGTACAGCCTCAAAGATGTTTTGAGTGCTGCTAGGCAATGTTTTTTTTTTGATATGGTAACTTAAAATAAACCCTAAATCCCAGGGGATTTCTTAAGTGCCGTGAGTAGATGCCTTGTTTCCTTTGGTGCATGCTCACAGCTTTATGGCAGTGAGGAAAATTCCTGAGACACCATGAAGCTGAAATGGGTTTTAGCTTGTGATATCAGGCAAATAAGGAAAATAACATTTCCTGTTCAAGCCTCAGGCAAAAATCCAGCAGAGGAAATCTTTATTAATGCCCCCCTCTGATGCCTGGGCTGCTCTACAGCATGTACAGTTGAAGGGGCAGAGGCATCTGAGGGAGTGCAAGCAGGCAGCTCTGCCTTTCATGCAGAACAAGATTTCATGGAGTGGTGCTTTGGCTCTGGCAAGTCTCGACAGCACAACAGGTTTTGGGCTCCCAGAGGTGTCAGTGAAGCAGGAGGAGGTCACAGCTCTCTCCATAGAATAGGGAGCCCTGTGTCACTGCAGAGACCTCTGCCAGGCATGAACAGACCTTGTAGCTCAAATCCTTCACATAAATTAGGGTGAAAGCTCCAAAAGAAGTGGGTCTGTTCATTGTGAGGTTGTGTAGGTCTGTGGCTGCAGCACCATGACCTCCAGCCCCCTGCCCAGTGGTGTCCTGGGGCAAGCAGATACCTGGAGATACCTAAGACAATCTCCTGATAGAAAATAAGATTTTTCATATTTTGCAGTGGCTTTGGTCTGATACTGGTTGAATGACATTTGGGTGGTTTTTAGCCCTCCCTTCCCCACGAGGTTGTGGACACTGGGCTTGGTGGCTTGGTTTTCTTTCTGCTTCTAATTGCCCAGGGTGTACCTTAACCCTGAGTCATTGTAGCAGGAAATTGCTAATTCCAAGTGACACTTCAGCTGGGGGTAATCTCTATTTATTATCTGCTTTCTACTTCAGCACCACTAGATAAGCAACTGGGCCATTGACATGCTGATGGAGCTGTGCAGGTCTCCCCCGGGGGAGGTCACAGGTGATGGATTTATTTACTGCTGCAGACACAGCTGACATCAGGCATTCACTTTGGGAGCTCTGAAAAGAGTCATTTATATGAAGGACATGGAGGTTTGCCCTGGCCTTCCCTTTCCATTGCTTCAATTCTTAATTTCCCTGGCTGTAGCTATGCTCTGAACATCATAATGTCTTTAACAGGTGGTTCCTGTTAAGGAATAGTGTGTGAGTGTGCAAAGAGCTCTCCACTGGCCCTGTTGACCCTTGGGGTCCCAGATCTGAGCACCTTGGGGTCCCAGATCTGAGCACCAGACTGTGTGGCTGTTGATTTTCCACAGCCAGGGCTGGCCTGCTGTGGCTTTGGACATGGGAGCACCACTTGGATGGGGCAGGTTTGCAGGGCATAATCTGGACCAGGTGAGCATGAAAGGTGCTCTGGCCATCCCATCCTTGACTGTGGCAGTCATTAAAGAGCCCTGACGTGCTAATCAGTATGTGAACAGTTGTGACACCCTGTTTGGAAAAGCCACACCAACCAGAGCCTGTTCTTTCTCCTGCAGTGGCAAGGGGAGACACAGGAGTTCTGCCCCAACGCCAAGATCGTGCTGGTGGGCTGCAAGCTGGACATGAGGACAGACCTCAACACCCTGAGGGAGCTCTCCAAGCAACGCCTCATCCCTGTGACACACGAGCAGGTGGGTTTGGGCAGTGCCCAGGGAGGGGACAGCCGTGCCCTGGCACCCACTGCACCCAGGCCTTGGTCTGCAGATGGTTTGGTTTGGTCATGGTTTAGGGGTTTGGAGCTGCTTGTGTTTCCACCACTCTTGTCCCCAGCTCTAGAAGACCCAATTCCTGATGCTCTGCTGGGCAGCCAGCCAGTTAGTAGCCAAAAAAGTCATTCCTTAAAGCAGGTGGATTTGACAAGCTGGGCTGGCTAAAGGGGAGTGTTGTCCTTCTGCATCTCCAGTTCAGTGCAGCTCCTTCTGCTCCCAGTGACTCCTGCTTGGGTTCTGCATTGGGGTAAAACTGCAGGGAGGAAGAAACCACAGCTGGGGGCTGAGGGGCTGCTGCCAGTGGCCTCCAGAGTGGGTTTGGGCAGTGCCCAGGGAGGGGACAGCTGTGCCCTGGCACCGACTGCACCCAGGCAGCTGCTTTGGTTGTGGCTTGGAACTGTTCTTGTTTCCACCACTCTTGTCCCCAGCTCTGAAAACCCAATTCCTGATGCTCTGCTGGGCAGCCAGCCAGTTAGTAGCCAAAAAAATCATTCCTCAAAGCAGGTGGAAGTGCCTGATTTGACAGGCTGGACTGGCTAAAGGGGACTGTTGTCCTTCTGCATCTCCAGTTCAGTGCAGCTCCTTCTGCTCCCAGTGACTTTAGGTTTGCTGATAAATGAAATTAGACATTGAAAGATGAAAGAAACAGTGGGGAAGAAAAACCCCTAAATTCCATAAGAATTAAGAATTAAAAGGGAGGGTTATACATTAGAGGGAAATCTTTGGTGTCAGGCATTTTGGGAATTTTTTACCTCTCAAGTACCTCAGCCAATGGGGAAAGAGAGAGGGAAGTGTGGGAAATTGGGATAAAAAGGGAGGCTGAGTCCTGTGGTGGTGTTTGAGGGTCCCCAAGACAAGGGAAGAGATGAAAATCTTGACTCCCATGTTTCAGAAGGCTGATTTATTATTTTATGATATATATTATATTTAAAATGCTATACTGAAACTATACTAAAGAAAGAGAAGGGAGACATCAGAAAGCTGGAAAAGAATGATAATAAAATTTCATGACAGACTCAGAGAATTTGACACAGCTGGCTGTGATTGGCCATTAATTAAAAAAAATTCAAATGCTGGGTAAACAATTCTCCAAATCACATTCCAGAGCAGCAAAACATGGAGAAGCTGAAGCTTCCCAGCTTCTGAGGAGAAAAGATCCTGGCAAAGGGATTTTTCATAAAATATCACATAATATTTTCATAATTTTCATAAAATATCACAAAATATCTCCAAAAATTGGAGAGAACCCAGGGCAATGCCCCATGGCCTCTTCCTTTATTTGAATAAAGTAAAAGGACTCCTCTGCCTCCTTTTTGGACATAAACCTCTGATGTTTGTGGATTAATTCTCCTAACAAAAGGGAGGGTTATACATTAGAGGGAAATCTTTGGTATCAGGCATATCAGGAATTTTTTACCTCTCAAGTCCCTCAGCCAATGGGGTAAGAGAGAAGGGAAATTGGGATAAAAAGGGAGGCTGAGTCCTCCAAAAATTGGAGAGATCCCAGGGGAATGCCCTATGGCCTCTCCCTTTATTCAAATAAAGTAAAAGGACTCCTCTGTCTCCTTTGTGGACATAAACCTCTGGTGTTTGAGGATGAATTTTCCTAAAAATATTCATTTTAATGAACATTTTGATGCAAAAAGCCAATCATAAAATACGCCTTTTGTGGATGAATTTTCCTAACAATATTCACTTTAAAGAACATTTTGATGCAAAAAACCAATCATAAAATACGCCTTTTGTGGACGAATTTTCCTAACAATATTCATTTTAATGAACATTTTGATGCGAAAGGCCAATAAAATACACTTTTTTACACTTGCTCCTTGGTGTCCTAACCCCGCTGCTCTCTCTGGCTGCAGGGCAGCGCGCTGGCACGGCAGATTGGGGCAGTGGCCTATGCAGAATGCTCCTCCAAGGTGTCAGAGAACAGCGTCAGGGACGTGTTCCACCTGACCACGCTGGCCTCGGTCAACAGGGTGCACAAGAACCTGAAACGCAGCAACTCCAAGCGGGGACTGAAGCGGGCGTCACAGATGCCTGGCAGGACAGACTTCCTGAGTGACCCAGAGATCAGGAAAGACCGAGCCAAGAGCTGCTCCATCATGTGAGGAACGGGCTGTAAATAACGCGTGTGTGTTGTCCATTTGTACAGTGAGTGGCTGAGACAAGGGCGTGCTGCTGGCTGCAGGAGCTGGCCTGCCTTTCCAAAGCCTTTCCCTCAGTCTCTAGGGCTGAGCAAAGGTGCCAGCTGCAAGCAGGGCTGCACGAGTTGCCCTGCGCTGTGGAGACTTCTGCTGCCGTGCAGATTGCTTGGGATGAAGGAACCACTTGGCAGAGGAGGATTCTGGTGCTGGAAGGTCTGTGGCTGGGTGAAACAAAGCCAAAGGGAGCAATGTGTGTGTGTGTGCCACCCTCCTGTGCCCACAGCCCAGGCCCTGCCCTGTGCAGCTGTACAGCACACACAGCGTGGGCTGGGGGCTCTGTGGGACCTGGGCTGGAGGGAGGAGGGGGATTAGGAGCAGCAGAGTGTGGTCAGGAGAAGGTGTTCCTCCAGTCTTCCTTCAGAAGGGAAATGATGTTTGAGGTGATGCTGTTGGACAGCAAGTGCCATGGAAGGTGCAGGTCTGGGCCAGAGCTGGGAGGGAGGGCTGGGAAGGAACCTCAACCTGATGAGACACCGCAGCAGCCCGCCTCCCGCCAAGAAAACAGACAGATGTCTCTTCCCACAGCATTTCAGACACTCAAACTGCATTTGAAACGTGGATCTGGCTCTAAGGGAGAGGTGTGTCCCACTAGATGCACCCTGAGAATCGTGGTTCCCTCCAGCAAGCAAATGCCCCTGGGCTCTCCCCCTGCCCTGCACACACAGCTCCCAACAAGAACTGCAATAACAATCCATATCCTGCTCCCCACCCACTTCCAGCTGCAGGTTGTGTTGCATGGTGCTGTGTTTGTCTGGTATTGATGAGGAAAATGCCTTTATGCATATCTGCACCCTGTCTCTGCTGTGGCAGTGGGAGAGGAGGTGCTCCTTGCCCTTGTGCCTTGCTGTCTGGCCTCCTCCCAGCATCTCCCATTGCTTCTGCTGCTGCCCCCTCTGAATGCCTTTGATGACAGTATTAGCCTGGGCTTAATGTCACATGGACACTTTATGGAAAAATAGAATCTGCTCTGTTGCCAGATCCAACTGTGTCTGTGGGCTACAGGAAAAATAAACATGATTGGAAAATCTGTGATGCTTGGCTGTGTTCATTTTTAACTCAAACCACACATCCTCTCAAAAGCTCTTACTGCCCAGCTTACCTTTGTATCCTGATGTCTCTCTCCAGCTCTTGAAATACACTTGTGCACCCTCTTCAGTGAAAAACCCAGAGGATTTTTCTGCATGTATTCATTCTGGAGCTGAAACACCTGCCTTGAACAGCCTCTCCCTCTGTCCTGACTCCTGCAATGTTGTGTAGCATTTGCAGGAGTCTATGCCTGATTCAGCAGCCTGAGCTGCCAGGAGCTGTCTCTGTCCTTTTAGCTTTTGACTCAATATTTTGTGTCTGCTCCCACACCCAGCTGCACAGAGAAGGCGTTTTGGGGAATTTTGGAGCTGCTGATTTATCAGCACCAGAAAAGCTCCAGCAGTGACTGGACACTTGTGCTGTGAGCAGGATGCAAGAGCATGAAAAGCCCATCTGCAGTCTGGGAGGAGGAAGAACTGAGCATTGCAGTGTGTGGAGAGCAACCCTCAGGATCTTGATGCTTTTCTTGCACTCTCTAGGTTCCTCAGAGCATTTGCAAACATTGTTGGACAGAACCAGATCCCAAATCTTGGGTTGTAGCAGTCAGAGGCACACAGGAGTCACTGCCCACTCCTCAGAACCTGTTTGCAGGTGTTCTCACCATCCCCATGTCCCACAGCCACTGGGGCTTCCTTCTTTCCCCATCACACAGCAAGTGCAGTCCCTTTTACTGTGCTCTAGCAACTTCTGAATTTAACGTGCCAGTCCCTAAAAAGCAGTTTGAATTTAAAGTGCCAGTCCCTGCAGAAGCAGTTTGGATTTAATGTGCCAGTCCCTAAAAAGCAGTTTGAATTTAAAGTGCCAGTCCCTACAGAAGCAGTTTGGATTTAATGTGCCAGTCCCTACAGAAGCAGTTTGAATTTAATGTGCCAGTCCCTACAGAAGCAGTTCCTGGGTCACTGATCAGTTTAAACTTGTGCTGGCTCTACCTTAACTTGCTAGCTCACCCTGTAAGCAAATCTTAATTCCAGGATCCATCCTGGGGGCTGTGCAGGGCAGCACTCCCTCCCTGAGAGCTGTCACCATGTGCTGCAGAGTTGGCACAGCACATCAGGCTCAGCTTCCCAAGGCTCAGCTCAGGGAGCTGTGGGAGCACCAGTTCCAGTGCACAAAAAGGATGGGATCTCCCTTGAAAACTTCTTGTTCTGGTTTCATTCATTTATTTTCTGTGCTGAAGGGAAGTGTCATGTCTACTCACCTCACACACCCCCCTCAGCCCAGCTTTAACTGTGGTATGAAAATAATGACATTGGAGTGAAAGTCATTTGTGTCCAGCTGCTTCTAGAACAGCCAAAAAAAGAAAAAAAAAAGAAAAACCAAACCAAAAATAAATTTGTATCAGCCAAAAAAATGTAAATGTACATTCTGCCAGAGTGAGCAGGACCAGACTCAGATGCAGACATGTCCAGGGGAGGCTTGGACACAGAAATGTGCAGCTCATGAGAAGCTAATGAAAGCCAAAATGCAAATGCTGCCACAGCTGAGCTGAACCCAAAGCATTCATCTGTCAGCCTTGAATACAACCCAGACATGAACTGCTGGAAGCCTTTTTTGAAGGCTTGGGCTTGTGGCCTCAGAGTGGGATTGAATTCTGGGCAAATGAGTGTCCCTGTCCCCTCCTCTGCCCCTCCTCAGAGGGCTCCAAGGCTGCTCTCTGCAGCCACAATTCAGCAAGCAGCTTAATATTCTGGCACTTGCTTCTCCACCAGCTTTCTTGTCTAATAAAGAGTGTTTGGGCTCCCACAGTAGCTCATTTAACCAGACTTTTCAAAGGAGCTCCTCTCCCTCACTCTCCTTCTCTACAGAGGAATAAACAAGACAAAACAGGAAGCAAAATCAAAAGAAGACTAGAAAAGGCAAAAAAAAAAAAAAAAAAAGAATAAAATCTGAAGGAGAAAAGGAGAGCCACCACCACAGGACAGAGCAAATGAACCCATTGTTGGGTTCCTTCTCCTCCAAACCAAAACAGCCTGCTGGGAGAAGTTTGGGATTCTTCTGTGTGTGTATATGTATATTATATATAGAGAGAGATATCTAGATATCTATATCTATCTATATATAAATATATAGTTATATAGATATAGATATAAATATATATAGATATATACAGATATATACAGTGTATATATATAGAACCCTATATATATGTGTGTACATATATACATAATATATATATTGTCTGTATGTATATATGAAAAAATATAGTTATAGATATAGATATATAGATATATAGATATAGATATAAATATATAGATATATACAGATATATAGAGATATATAGTGTGTATATATTCCTATATATGTGTATATATATACACATAATATATATAGTCTGTATATATGTCTATAGATATGAAAAAAGATAGTTATAGATATAGATATAGATATAGATATAGATATAGATATAGATATAGATATAAATATATATACATATATAAAATATATAGAAAGAGTGTCTGTATATATATATGTCTATATATATGAAAAACTGTATAAATAGGAGTAGATAGAAAAATAGTCAATGGAAGTTTTGGGTCTGTCAGCATGGGAACAGCTCCAAAGCACCTGCTGGAGTTAATGCCAGGTAATTTGGGATAAAAAAAGCAGCAGTAGATGTGTGGGGGATGTGGCCATGGCCCTCACTGCCAAGCATCACCAGTTCTGTCCAAAAGCACCAGATAACCCAAAAATGGGGCAAGCCTTGGACCCCCAGGCAGGGGATGGAGGAGCCACGCAGGCTCAAGCTGCACCAAGGGAAACTTAGGTTGGATTTTGGGATGAAGTTTTTTTACAGAAAGGTGATATCAAGTTCTGGAATGTTCTGCCCAGGGAGGTGTTGGAGTCCCCATTCCTGGGTGTGTTTAACAAAGCCTGGATGTGGCTCTGGGTGCCAGGGTTTAGTTGAGGTGTTGGGGCTGGGTTGGACTCGATGATCTTGGAGGTCTTTTTCCAACCTTGTGGTATTTTCGGGTTCCCCAGGGCGAAGGAGGAATTGATGAATCTGACTCTGTGTTCTTAGAAGGCTAATTTATTATTTTATATTATTATATTATATTAAAGAATGCTATACTAAGCTATACTAAAGAATAGAGGAAGGATACAGACAGAAGGCTAAAAGATAGTAATGAAAACTCGTGACTGACTCGTGAGAGTCTGACACAGCCTGACTGTGATTGGTCACTAATGAAAAACAATTCACATGTTGGATCAACAATCTCCAAACCACATTCCAAAGCAGCAAAACACAGGAGAAGCAATCAGATAACATTGCTTTCCTTGTTCTCTGAGGCTTCTCAGCTTCCCAAGAGAAGAAATCCTGGCAAAGGGATTTTTCAGAGAATATGACGGTGACACAACCTGGTCATTCTGTTCTGTTCTTTGTGCTCACACCATCCCCACAAGGTCATTTCCTCTGGAGTGCTCACCAGTGACACCAGGACAGGAGGACACAGCCTCCAGCTGTGCCAGGGGCAGTTTAGGCTGGGCATGAGGGAAAAATCCTTCACAGAAAGAGGTAGTGGGCACTGGAATGTGCTGCCAGGGAGGTGGGCACTGCCCTGGATGTGTTTAACAAAGCCTGGATGTGGCTCTGGGTGCCAGGGTTGAGTTGAGGTGTTGGGGCTGGGTTGGACTCGATGATCCTGAAGGTTTCTTCCAACCTGGTCATTCTGTGAATTCTGGGAATTTTGGGACTGGGGAGATGGTGGAGTCACCATCCCTGGGTGTGTTTAACAAAGCCTGGATGTGGCACTGGGTGCCAGGGTTCAGTTGAGGTGTTGTGGTTGGGTTGGACTTGATGATTTTAAAGGTCTTTTCTGTCCTGGTGATTCTGTAATTCTGCGAATTTTGTGAATTCTGTAAATTCTGTGCTGCTGCAGAACTCCCCAGAGGCACAGCCAAGGAGCTGCCTGGCTCGGGCAGATGAGTCAGCACAGGAAAAAGAGAAACAAAAATAAGCAGATGGAAGAAATGGAACTGACACATGAAACACACAGCAACTGAGGAGGACTTGAGGCCCCTAATTAGTGCCTCATGCAGAAAAATTAATGAGCAGCACTGCCAGTGCAGGTGTCCTGCCAAAAAAGCATTCCCCATCCATGGGGAGCAGAGCAGGGACAGCCAGGGACAGGCAGCTGCAGGAATGTGTCCTCTGTTGATGGAGTGACAAAATTATCCTTTGTCTCCTTAGAAAGGAAAAAAAGCCCAGAAGTTTCTCTCCTCAATTAGCAAAAAAGGCACCTCATAGGCCCTGGGGGACTTCACCTCAAACTTAAGGATAGTTAATTGGACAGAAGCCAAAAAGTCCCACCTGAGCAATTTACTAGAAAAAGAAGAGAACAAAGGAACTAATGGCTTTTGTGAGGTGTTTTACCAGGACCAACGACCTCTTGCACGTGGCTCGGTTTTTCTCTGTAAAGAGTTTGTTATTTTGCCTTTTATTAAACCTTTTTTTTTGTTTCCAACACTACCACAGAAGCCATCCTGCTGATTTTATACCTTCTAAGGTAGCTGAGCTAAAAAATAAATCTCCAAGAGTTTATGAGACCTGGCTTTAGGAGACCCCAATTTCAGGCAGCCCTTTTGGTCTGGGTCACAGCAGAAATTGCTCTGCTCCCAAGAGCGGTGACTTGTGAGTGTGTGCAGCCCTGTGTGAAAAACGCCAATCACTTGGTTTTAAAATTTTTAAAGTTTAATAGTAATAAAATCGTTATAAAGATAGTAATATAGTTAGAGTAATAAGAATTTGGACAATTTGGATTAGGACAATACGAGACAATAAAAACAAAGAGTTATGGACAGTCCGGGTACCTTTTCTGGGCAAAATAAGCCTGAAAGGACCCACGTTAACAGAGGATTAACCCTTAAAAGCAACAGCCTGTTGCATATTCATACACCTCATACATGATGCATAAATTCCATTCAAACGCAGGATTCTGTCTGGGCAGTGTCAGCTTCTTCCTCTGAATCCTAACGGTGTTATCAGGGCTGAATGAGGCAGGAAGAAGTTTGTTTCTTCTGATAATGGGACAATAAATTCTCTTTCTCTGAAAGATTCAGGTGTCCTGTGGCTGCTGAGTCCTCTCTTTAAAAAGTATCTTCCGTAGCACAGTTTCTATTTTACCATTATGTTATAACCTAAAAACTATATTTAACACATTACTAAAAAAATTAATACAGCATCACTTTCTAACACGACACATATAATATTCATTTTAATATTTGCGAAAAGCCAATCATAAAATAGGCATTTTTCAGGGGCTGAGGGTGAGGGCAGCAGTCTGAGCAGCAGCAGGGATGGATGGAGGGAATGTCCTGGGAAAGGCAGGGCTGAGTATGTGAGCCAGCAGCAGGGCTCAGGGAAGGGCTCTAAGGCCACAGCACTGGGTCAGCCACTCCTCAATGGCCCTTTCAGAAGGTTGCTAATGAGAGATAATCACTGTCATTGTCACTGCTAGGAATGAAGGCATGGGACCATTTCCAAGCTCAGAATGATTTATTGCTCAGACAAACATCAGTCTCAGGGGCTGTGAGATTTCAGAGGAGCAAGCATTCAGCCACAGCTCAAAGTGGTCACAAGTTCTTTGTTCCAAGGCAATATGGAACTTTTTAACCCAATGGACAGTTACAACAGGGTTTCTTTTGCTTTTCTAACCTATCACCTTTGCTCACTTCTGCTGCACTGCAGATACTTTTATCCAATCAGTCTCTAACTCACATGCACACATTGGCTGCTATGATAATTTCTAAACTCTCAGCTCATTTTATACAACCACACCCTTTTTAATTTATATAACCCTTCACCGCCTTATCAGTCCAGTTTCTCATTTACTTAAGGCATATTCTCACCTACATCTATAGAAATACAAGTTAATGATTTTTCTGCTTTAAATCTGTGTATTGTACTTTACAATCAATCAATCTAAGCTTCTCCCAAGGCTGCAGATCAAATCCCTCCGTGTCTGTGGAGTTTTCTGTTTTTCTGATTCCCACAAATCACTATATGTGAGATGGCAAGAAAAAAACCTCTTATGACTCCAACTTGGGCTTTAAGTGTTAATTAATGGACACCTTCCAAGTCAGGATAACATTACAGTGACAATTCCCTGTCAGCAATCCCATCTGTACTAACTGATCTGGTGTTTAATGTAATAGCTTTGACCATAATGAGTTTAAATTATTGAAAAGAAACCTATAAAGCCTTTGTTAATAATTAACAATGTCTTCCTGGTGTGTTATTTTAATAAAGCTCCATGACCTGTAAGATTAACACGCAGGGGACCCAAGGGAAAAGGAAGGAGAATGGGTGAGCAGATAGAAAGAAATCAAAAGCAGCTAAGAGTTAATTTCTTCTGCAGCTGCAGCAACAGGAGTTAGAACTGAATGTTTGATAAATATTTATTATAAATATAATACTGATAGTTACTCATGTAACCGAATGTAAGTCATCCCCCTGACTTCACCCATGTAGTTCTTAACTGCAGATCTGAAATTTTTAGGCCTGCCATTTCCTCCAGCATTAGGATGCATCTTTTTCCAGTGTATTTTGGATTGTTTATGTCCACTTCCAGACTGTTTAGACTTCTACCCCCAGGGATGAAATGAGATCATTTGCTGTAAAACCATCAGCCTCACAATTTTTTGTTCTGATTTGACCTTGCAGTTTCCAAACTCTATTATTTAATTATTATTTGTTTTTAGTAATGGCAGGTGCCCCTGTACCTCTGCATTAAATCTCAGAATCTCAGAGTTGGGTGACATCACTGAGTCTGTGAGCCTTGGAAACCAAATGTTGCTGGTCTGGCTTCCGCTGCAGCCACTGTGGTGAGTTATTAGTGATGAAAAGTCTTTCCAGCAGCCCCCCAAACTCCATTGCCAGGACCCCAGGGTCTCACCCCTCTCAGAGTGATGCCTGAGCCTGGTTTGTTCCAAACTGGGAACAGCTTCAGCTTTGATTTGGGTTACTGGAATGCTGTTATGTGCTAGAAAATCCAGAGATGAGCAGGCTCGGATGAAGAGCAGCTCAGAGCTCTGGGAGGTGCTGAGGGAGAAGGAGAAGTGGCAGGAGATGGTTTTGGTGTGTGGCTGGGGGCTGCAATCTCCACGTGCATGGAATGGAAGAGAGCAGTGCAAAATCCAGCATTGTTGCCAGCTCCATTAACCTTCCACAGTCATGAGGAATAGAAAATGTCAGGCAGAGCTGCCCAGTTCTGAGGCCAGAAGAGATCTGAGAAGCCTCAGAGGAGACACTGCCCTGCTTTGGTTTTCAGTGGCCTCTGCCACAAAATTCTTTCCTCTGTCACATCAGTGCCCTGTTCCAGCCAGGTGCTCAAACCCCCCAGTGTAAGAAATGACAAAGAAGCCTGGTGTAAGGTGAAACCAAACTGAAAGTGAGCCACCTGTGTTTCCCGTGTGTTTACTCTGACCTAGCTGATTTCTGCAGCTGTCAACGAATCACCCCCATTGCATTGAATCAGTCAGCCCACTGTGATCAATGGAAATGAATGTGTGCGTGCAAAATGGCAAATGCTTCCCTCAGCAAGGGCCTCAGGGGAGCAGGCTGTCAGCAGCCATGCTCTGCAAAGCTCCTTTCATTTCTCTAAGCCAATAAATACAAATGCTGAACACTTCAGGACCTGAATATTAATGCAGGTAATTAAACATGGGTTTTTTTTCCTGGCAGATGACTTCATGCCAGGCCCTGGCCTGGAGAGGCTCCATGAGCAGAACCTCCTCCCATGAACAGATCCTTGGCCCTTGATTTATCCCCACAGAAAGGTGGGAAAGGGGGCACAGAGGACATCCTTAGGAAAGACAGCCACGTGCAAGACCCAGATAAAATTTCCTCCTTCTTTTTGACTGTGCTGGTTAACATCAAAGTTGTGGAACAAGCCCAGGGTGGTGGCTTGAAATTGTGCCCTCCCCTGCAGCAGTGATCCCTGGCTGGGAGGAGAAACACAGCAGTAATTATTATAACAAATAACGATTCATAACAATATTTATTAAAGATTGATTAAATAAAGAATTATATTCTAATAATTATATTACATTCTAATAATTATATTACATTACATTTCATTACATTATACACTATATTATACCACATTATATTACATTACATTATATTACATTACATTACATTATACATTATATTATACTACATTATATTATACTACATTATTAAATAAATAATTCTTATAACAAATAATTATTTGTTATAATCCTCTAAAATTGTGGAGAGTTAAAGGAATGCCCCGTCTTTACCCAGGTGTGCTTTCCCCACCCCCAGCTCCTCCTTTCCAACATTTCAGCTGCTGGGGGAGCAGGGAAAGGCCAATTCTGCAGTCAAGGCAGGATGCAGAAAGGGTCAGGGGTTTGCAGAGAGCTGCAGGGTGATCAGCAAATTAATGAGCTGCTCCCTCAGCCCCGTGCAGCTCTGCCAGCAGGGCTGGCATTGGTATGGGCAGCACACACTGGCACAGATGCACTGCTGGTGGCTTGGCAGAAAATCCACTCTCCTTTCCCCCTTCTTTGCAGCTCTCAAGAGAAATGTTAGCTGCAAGATTCACTCAGACCTCTCTTAAATTCACTGACCACAGAAAAACTTTCATTTATAATTTAAAAGTTTAAAAAAAGTCATAAATTGATAAATAAAATATTAATTCTAAAAATGAAGATTTAAAATGAATTACAAAAGAAAAATAAATAAAATTAATATTTCTGTGCTTGGCTGTTCTCAAGGAATAGGTACAGGATGCACTGAACAGCCTGCACCCCTTATGGGGAATGGCACTGAGTTTTCTCCCTGGGACAAGGAAAATAGATTTTCTTCATTTGCTAATCTAGAAAAAAAGTCTGGCAAGGAAAAAGGGCATCCTAATGGCCAATGGGATCGGGTGCATGAGCTATAAAAACTCAGTTCCCCAAGGAATGCAGCTTTTCCACCTCCAGCCTCAGAAATTCTGCCCCAGACCCCCAGCCCAAGGAAAGGCTCTGGTGCCCTGCCTGGACAAATAAACCCAATCACAGGTGAGACACAGATTATAGAGAATTATTACACAGATTATAGAGAATTATTTGATGTTTTCCTCACCCACACCTGGTTCCAGCCATGATGACAGTCTGTCAGCACTTGGCTCCTGGGGAGGCTTCCTCTAAAGTATAAATTTGGATCTGAGTTTGATCCTGAACTGGTTTGAGGTGTTTCTCTCACCAGCACTGATGATTTTGCTGCAAGAGATTTCTTAAGCTGAAATAGAACCTCAGTAAATCAAAGCCTTTCAAAGCCAGGAATGAGAAACACGTGAGAGTGCAAGCAGGGAGGGAAATCCTCCACACACCTCCCAGGAAAGCTCCTGATGAATAGGGGAGGGTGAACAAAGGAATGAAGAGCTCATGGGAAAAGGCTGACCCCAGCATCTCTGCAGGAGTATAAATATCTGCCCTGCTTCACTGCATTCCCTTTGCAGCCTGCCCTTGGTCCAACCCTGCCTGGGAAGGGCTTGAGAAGGATCTTGGCAGCTTTGGAACCCAGGACATCCCCCTGGCTGCCCTGGAGGCTCAGAGACCTTGGCACAGAGCCCAAGACCCCTGTGCCTCTGGTTTGGCCCTTGGAAAAAACAATTACCAACCTTCATATGAAGAATTACAGGCCACGAAAGTTTAAGTAGAGTGACAGTGAATTTATCACAGGGTGAAAAATAGATTTTTTGGGGTTTCAGGGGGCAAGATGGAGGAATCTGGGCACGTCCAGCCTTTCTCCTTCTTCTTGGCCTCCATCTTCTGGGTGATGGTGGCACTTTTGGATTGGTTTAAGGTAGAAGCTCACTGTCTAACATAGGTGATAGGTGTTGGGAAGTTATGGTAAATATTGTACACCTGGTTTTTAGTATAAAAAGATAACACCAGAGTGCCTCTGTCTGACCTGCTGAACGGACCTCAGCAGGCCAGAGCAAGAATTTTATAGATAAGAAACAATAAACAACCTTGAGAATGAGAACAGAAGATTTCTGAGACATAGGGATGTCCTGAACTCCCAACACTCTGCCAGTTCAAGAGAGGCTCATTTGAACTCTGGGATTTCTTCTTTTTCTGCACCTTTGCAGCACGAGGGCTCCTGGGGCTGGTGTGGGTGGTGGCCCTGGGCCAGCCCAGCCCTGCAGAGCTCACAGCTGGAAGGGAGCTGCTCACAGCTGGAGCTGAAATGCTCTGGATGCTCAGCCCTGGTGTGGCATTCACATTCTCTGAAAAAATCCCTTTGCCCAGGGTTTTCCTCCTGGGAAGCTGAGAAGCCTGACCCACAGAGTGTTCTGAAACTCCAGGGGCTGGGGCTTTGTTAGAAAAGGTGGAAATGTGACTGGAGAAGTGCAGGTGGGCTCCAGGACAGGCCTCATCAGCTCCCCTGGCCTCATCCCCTCACCTGCTCCTCTGGAAGGAATGATTTCCTTTGGAAATCATTTCACTTCATTCAAATCTTACAGCAGGTGGAGATCACTAGGAAAGTTCACAGATAACACTTTACAGAAACAGAGTTTCCACAGATTTAGTCACCTCCAAGGAGGAACAGCAGCACCATGGGTGTCATTCCTGTAGACAATCAGGTACCTGACCTGATAAAAAGAATCTTTGCATCAACATCTGGGGACAATTTCACAAAGCCAAACAGTTTTGCTTGGCCTTTCCCTCGCATCCAACAGGCAGTGTTTAGTCCTTGCCTGCAGCTGCCCTTTGAAATGTAGATTATCAAATAGCCACTGCCAGCATGGGCTGCAGAGATAAGAGGAGCAGCAGGCTGGAGGTGAGGCTGTGCTGAGCCTGGGAGCTCTGCAATTGTCACACAGGAGGGAACAGCAGCTCAGCAAATGCTTTCAGCTCTCACAATGCCAGCAGCAATGCTTGATCAGCCTACCTGCACCTGGCAGCTGCAGGAGAGTTGATAACACTTTCCCTTCTCAGGTTGGTAGCAAGTGCAGTTCTGATTGCATCTCTGAAATTCTCATTTACATTTTTTACCTTCTCTACTTCCTTCCCCATGTCAGGAGGCTGGGCTAAGGTGTTTTTTCACATATGCCTCAATGCAGAGACTGAGGGGCTGGTTCACATAAAAGCTAAGCAAGTAGGTAAATATTTGCCAAAATAATTTTATTTCTTCTTCAAATATTTATAAACATACTTTCTGTAACTTTCCAAGACAGCAGCATCTTATCACAAAACAATTTTATGAACCTAGCTACATTCTTTTTTGCTTTTTAAACAAGCAGTTCTGCTCCCAAAGTACAAAATTAGATATGAAATTGAATTGCTTGGCAACAGAAACAAGCAAGATATTTTCTTTCATAAAAAGCCAATTTCTTTGCAGCCTCATTTTGCAAGCAGGGACTATTAGAAGCAGATATTTTTGGGCTTATCATGGGTCACCAGGATACTAAAATGCATCTATTCATTATCCTTTCACAGTGCCACATACACTTAGAAATCGGCCTGACAGCACTGGTACTAAATTTTAAGCCTTTTAAACCTGGTTTTATGCCTTCCTTTCTGTTTGGATTCAATCACTGCATTTCTGGGGACCATACCTGTGTTCCTGGTTAGGTTTCTGGCACTGTGATGCACAACAGGAAAGCTGTTTGTAGAGTTTTCAACGCAGCCATAATCAATCAATGGCCAAGGCTGGTGCATTAATAATCACAAAACAGGGTTTAATAATCACAATTCAGGGTTTGTATTGAAGCAGAATGAAAATATGGAGGTTATTCCAGAGTGCAGCTATGTTTTAATACAAACTCCAAGCCCAATATTCCTCTTTTGAGGAATATCCTCAAGGAAATGACTGTCCCCAAGTATTTAAACAGAAACTGGCTGCAGTGGCAAACAATATATCACCATATCTCTGAGGAGGCCACATACTACATGCTTTAACTTTTAAAATTTGTTTAACATTTATAATCTCACAGCCCTTGAAGCTAATCTAAAGCTTTAAAGAACAGTGGGTAATTCCTCCTTCTAGAGGGTAATATTTCAGTAGTTTTATGATTATTAAGAGCTGCTGTTCACCCTCAGGACACGAGGTAAGCCCTGAGCTCCTGGCACTGGTAGCAAGCCACGCTGTCCAGGACCCACTCCCGAGTTACCAGGGCAACGTTGCTCTGCTGCTGGATTGCTGCAAGACAAAGACACAGAAATAAATGATGCAGCTGTTATCAAGAGCTCCAAACAAGCTTGAGGTGAGGCCACTGATGTCTTTCAGAAGAAGCTGTTTGCTTTTTAAAAGGCTTGCTATAAAAGCAGAGCTGTGGCAGTGCCTTTCAAGGCAGGTAACGCCGGGCTCCAAGAGCAGAGCAGGAAGCAGTGAACACCACAACATAAACACTAAAAATAAAAAATGCACTTGTTATCTTTTCATTTAGGGTCACAGTGACAGAGCTTTGGTTCCTGTCTGCCCAGACACACTGAGTGTGTGACAAGCAATGAGTCTCATTAAGAGAAGCAACAGAAGATTACTGAAGTGTTTGCAGACTGCTCTTCCTCATTCCAGGAGCTTTTGATTTTCTCCTTTCTCCAGTGCCATGGAAACAGCTGGGTTTTTAACATCATCATCCTGCTCCACTGTTTTGTTGGACTTCAGTGTAGCCTAACTAGCTCCCATTCCTTCCAGAACCCCACTTGCACTTCCAAAGCCTCATGGCTTCTCCTGAACATTCTGCTTAAAAGAAAACAATGCAAAACTACATCTGTTGAGCCTTTTTAACACGACCTTTTCAGGCCAAGGGAATCTTGTTCCATCTGAGGCTATCTCCTAGATCTTACTGGTCCTCCAAGGACACCCTTCCCCACCTTTTAAAAACTATTCGATTAGGGAAGTTTCTGTAGAGCTGATGATACAGAGGACAACTGA
Source organism: Calcarius lapponicus (assembly GCA_039654755.1). Classification (NCBI taxonomy): domain Eukaryota; kingdom Metazoa; phylum Chordata; class Aves; order Passeriformes; family Fringillidae; genus Calcarius; species Calcarius lapponicus. The sequence continues at coordinate 3,481,118 of JBBFKN010000011.1, read as the reverse complement.
GGCAACAGCTTTCATCTGCCAGAGCAGCTCTTCAAACTGGTTCTTGAAACAATAGACTTTGTCCTTCTAGATTTTTCTTACAAGACATACTTCCATCTCCATGCAGTAGAATTTTGATTTTTCTACAACCCTCTGATATTTAGCTACTAAAAAGACAGGTGTGATAAAGACACTGGATGTGTACCAGAAAGCAGCTCAGAAAAATGTTGCTTTACCTTCATAATCCACGTTTTCCTTCCAAGCATCTGGCTGTACAACCACAACTGCAGTAGAATTCTAGGATTTTAAGATAAAAAATAAAAATGCTGTTGTTGTCTGTTCCTATATAATTCTCATATTTATTTATAGAGAGCAATAACTGGGCTAATTTCAGAGAGGAATTTAAGTAGAGGGAGAAAGACATTAGTTCCCAAGATTCTTCTGTGATTTCTCTGTGAAATTCTGTGACTACACTCAGTCACTAAAAGGCTTTTGGAGATGGAAAGGGGAGGCTCAGTGCTAATTTCAGGACAAATTATTGATGTGGCCAACACCAATCATGTCTCTGCTACAGAGGAGCCTGTCTTCAGTGCAGGCTGGCCAGGCCTAGAGCCAAGGGGCACTGCCAGGCTGTGCAGACAGCTCTGGGAACTGTGGGAGGGTAAAAACTCCTCAGCACTTACTGCTGTGGGTGTGAACAGGTCAGGCTGCTTCACCACAGAGGCACCACAGAGCTCCACCATCCACTCCAGATGCTCTGAAGAAATCAGATGAAATCAGTTCAGTCACTGTGGAATTTGCAGACAACCCCGACGAGGTGAGAGATGAGAATCTGACTCCATGTTCTTATATCATATCATACATATCATATCACATTATACATATCAATTCATATAATACATATCAATTCATATTATGCTATACTAAAGAATGGAGAAAGGATCCAGACACAAGGCTACAAAGAATGATAATGCAAACTCATTACTCCTTCCAGAGTTCCAACACAGCCTGACAGTGATTGGTCATTACATAAAAACAATTCACATGAAACTGATCAAACAAGCACTGGTTGGTAAACAATCTCCAAACCACATTCCAAAGCAGCAAAACACAGGAGAAGCAAATCAAATAATTATTGGTTTCATTTTTCTCTGAGGCTTCTCAGCATCCCAGGAGAAGAAATCCTGGCAAAGAGAATTTTCAGAAAATGTGACAGTGACAAGTCACTTCAGTGTTTTCTATCACATTGAAGCTGACACTATTCCCTAAGTGTTTGTTCCAATTCACAACCCACTATCATCTGAAGGAGATGTGAGTAGAAAAAAAATCTTTTTACTTCCAAACCTGCTAGGAACATCAACTCCCCCCTCCCTCATCCCCCAGACAGGTCTGCACAAAACCAAACCCTGAAAAAAAAATATCACAATTTATTTCCTCTTCTCATAAGGATGCAAGAGGTGAAATGGAAATTAAAAATGAGAAGTTTGAACTGTGATTATCTCTCATTAACTAAAGTAGCCAAAGTACTTAATTTGCACCAATTTGTTGAATTGGTAGTGAAGAAGATTAAGTCTCTCAAGTATAAGAGCCAAAATTGAGGATCACTGCAGCAGGTGAAAGCACTGCATCCTTTGCAGCAATTACTGTAAATGTCAAGAAATGTGAGTATATTTCATCCAGTCAAAAATAAAGTTATATTGGATAAATCAGAAAGTATCTGCTGAATAAACCATAAAAAATGGGAAGTACAAATATTTGAAGTAGAAAAAGAATTAACTTTTCAAAAACTTGTAACCTAAGTTCATTAAATTTTCAAAGTAAAAAATGAAGCTATGCTGAACAGCTTTTTCTTTATATATTAACTTCTAGCTTTGTTCAAGTGTTTCACTTTTAACACTTGCTCCTATAGACAGGAGGCTACAATAAAGATGTGCCAACTGCTAGGAAAAGGATACTTAGGAACTGTTTACTAAGACAGAAGAAAAAATGCTCAAATATGAGAGATCAAGAGCAACAATAACAATTACCAGACAGCATGACATTACTGCTTTTCCTAGGTAATTTATCCAGAGATGAACGAGATAAAAGGCCTAGTTTGAAATGCAGCAGAATTGCCAGGGGGTTGTCTGAGGACATCCAAATAGAAGAGAACAACATTTCCACTCCATCTGGAGATAGAACTGGATAAAATTATTTATCTACACCTTACCCCATGTAGGTATTTTAAAAGTTACAGAGGAAAAGAGGTAAAAAATCATCCAAGAAGAGGTCAATTGTAAAATTCTGGTGAATGCAGTGTCCATCCAAATACTTTTTATGTTAACCATGCATCCAATGACACACCTGTAGTCATGTCAGTGAAGGGTCCACAGCAGCAGATCTCAAAGTCTTTAAAGATCTGAAAAGCAAGGAAGATGTCAGAGTTCATTGGGGGTTTTTAAAGAGCAGTACTTTATATGCTGGGGGTTTTTTATTTGCTGTTTTCATCGCACTTCCAGGGCTTGCTATCAAGTTATGACTATTCCACAAAGCATAACCAAAGCTTTTTGTAACCTACAAACCAAAAGAATTTAAGAATAAAACTAAAAGGATATTAAAGATCACCAACCCTCTGTTATAAAAAGACAACATTCACTCCAGGCTTAGTGAGCCCCTACAGAATATCTGCTCTGCTGCTGACAGAGCTCACCCTTCATTGATAAAAATGATTAATTTGTACAACTCTGTGTACAGAGAGACTGGGAGAAGTTCCAGAAACACAACCAGGACAGAATTTGCATCCCTGATGTGCTTTGTACCTTTTCAGTCACTGCCTGTCTGGCCCTCTTGGGACCTTGATGGTTTCTCCCATTGATTACATCTCCTCTGACTTCAAAGTTCTCCTGGAACACAACAAAAGCAAGGAATCAGAAGTTAAGAGAATGAGAACACTTTCCTGTCAGAGTTCTGCTTCAAAACAGGAAGGTGTCAGATTTCAGCACTGAAAATCTATGAGTGTGTTCAGAATATGAATTAAAAGGCTTTGCAAGAGAAATGCTGGAGTATGAAACCCCTGCAGCATCAGGCAATTTTTAAATAAGCAAACTTTACTCAAACTGTATGGTAATCTAGCAAACTAAATAAAAGAAGCAGCACACTCCCAGACTGTAATTGTCTATCAATAAAGTCTTATTGGATAGAAATTATCTGTATATAACATTATTTCCCTAAGCAAATAATAGATCTTTTGCTCTATGCTATAATCTCTTAATATCAGTAGGAACACTTATAAAAATATGTTTATAACCTGTTAAAAAGCAATAGGGACTCATTATGTCTTCAACACCAAAGAATGCACAGGGCCTAAGTGTGGATTTTGGTCCTAGCATTTGGTAAAACTAGAAGCCCAGGTTTCAGAGCTAAAATTCCATATTAAATGTTTGGACAGTGTCATGGTTTGACACTGGTACTAGCCAATGCCCCATGAAGATACGCTGTCCCTGGTGTCTGCTGTGAGATTTTGACCAGGAATAAGAAAGCAAGCAGGCTCTTACTTAACAAAGAAAAAAAAACAACATTTATTAACTAAACTACAAAAACAATAACTAAACTACACACACAAGAAAAGGGAACACACAAGGAAAATGAAAACCCCACAAAACATTTCCCTCCTCCTCCCCTCAAATTCCCAATACAATGCACTTCCCAAGTCATCTCTTCCCAACTCTCAGTCCATCAACACTGTAGATAATCAATTCTCAATTCATCAAGAGGAGAGGAGTCCTTCTTGTGCCAGGATGACCTCTTCCTTTTTCAAGGCGCAGTGCCCTCACCACTGGCATGGAACAGAGCTGCTTCTAGGGTTGTCTTTTAAGGATATTTTGTCCCATTTCAAAAAGAGCAACAGTCACAACTTTGGGACACCTGTCCCCCCCATATTTTACCCTCTGGGGCCGAGGGGCTAACAGCACCACTGAATCTTCCTGGGTCTGGGGCATTTCTCCCCCTGGACTCAGTCTCTGTATCACAAGGAAGCATGGCTCTATCCATGGCTATACAAAAAGAGTCCAGCAAAAAGCCACTCCAATCATCTCTCTTCCCACCAAAATTCTTCTCTTTCAATCCACCATCTCTCTCTCACTTGCCCATTTCCATTCTCTCAATCACTCTAACTCCTTTCTGGGAAAGGTTAATGTTCTGTAAGTTTTCATTGTCCAAAAAAGGGTTAAAAGGTTCAGTCTCTCTCTCTCACACTCCCACAGCTGCCCTGCTGCTGCTCTGCGGCCCTTTCGCCCGCACCCCCCCTTCTCCTTCTCAGCCGGCCGCTATAAAAATCCCGACGCCGTCTCTCTCTCTCTCTCTGCTGGGGGGGGCTGCCCGATGGCTCTCGGGGTCTTTTTTGGGGTTCTCCATCTCACCACCCTTCCATGCTCAGGGCATCCTCTCTCCCAACCTCGGTCTGGGCCCAGCCTACCGCGTGGCTGCCCCTGCCCTGCCCAGCAAAAGCACTGGGCGAGGGAGGGCACTTTCTCTCTCTGCGCCGAGTCCCAAGAGGAAGTGCCTGGACAAAAACCCTGCTTTTAAAGTGATCTCAGAAGGTGACTCCTATTCCCAGAAATCCCATTTCCAGGTCAAACCATCACAGACAGTATCTGTCTGTACAACACAAATAAATTCCTAAGTCCATCATGTAAAAGCATTTCTTAACCATTTGACATTTCACTCAAGATAAAAGAACCTACCTCATCCAGTATTCTTCCTGCTTTAAAAGACTGAATTATCCCTAAATGAAAAGATCAGAAGAAGAAAAGTAATTTTATCTAGCAAAATGGTTCTTCCACTACCAGACTTCATTGCTACATTAAATTGAAGGTATTTGTACTAAAGGAATACAGCATAACACAAAATACTTAAAGAATTTTTTTACCATTTAAAAATAATACTAATTTTACACTAATTGATGCCATGCATTACAAAGATTTAAATTGAGAGGGACAAAAGGCTTTTGCCACAGTGGGGAGCAGAAACAGTAAGAAATTCACAGGAGGAAGATGCTTGATATTGCTGCTCGTGTTTCTTAACTTCAATTTCCTTTCAAGTATTTAGAAGAAACACTGCAAAACATCAGATGGCAAGGCATGAAGAGATCCTTTACTGCAGCAAGTGAAGACCTGCATTCATGGCAGAAGGGCAAAGGCCACTGATCTCCAGAAGCAGTGATACCTACACTGATAACCAACCACCCATTTTCCTCCTGCAATGCCCAGGAAATACTTCAGGGTCCGTTCACACACCAGCTCCTCATCTGCAGGGGAAACAACAGTAAAACCTCTTTTAGTTTTGCCACTAGCAAAAAACCACAGCTCAGGGTATCTGAATGTAAAAACAAACATTGTATGCTAAGTGCAGAAGCAAAACATCACAAAGGTTCAAAAATCCACTGTGATGATGTTACTAAACTGAAGGAAATGAGCAGAAATGAATCACATGTACCAATTGTGAGCCCTTTTAAAAATTATTCTATAAAGAGGCAAGGAAAAAGCATGACTTTTTTGGGAACTATCTTTGGTTTTTTTTTTTTTTTGGTTGGTTCTGAACTATGTCACACTGGTGTGCTGTCAACACCTGAACATTATGAGCAAACAGCTGAAGAAACAAATAGCAAGTAACATCAACTTTGAATTACACAAGGGAAAACATGCCCTCACACTTTTCCTCTGAAACAGAATGAGAAAACTCACAAGCTTAAACAAAAAACTTGCAGGAGAGAAAACAATCAATACCTTTTCCTCAAACTTATTAAATTTATTGCTGACCTGTCTGCTTGTTGTTTAAACTGAAGGTAAAATTCTATATTGTCTGTCAATAGAGGATTTGGCTCCCCAGCTCCCAACAAACCTGTTTTCATTATGACATGGGTTGTTCCTTCAGTAATGTGATTGGATAAAGTGCTCTGAGTTTTCTTCACAAACTTCTGGACCACCAACTGAAAAGTAGTTAAGAAAATAATAGTTAGCAACAGTTTTAACCCCCCCAACAGCCCCAGTTTTTAGGAGCATGATAGGATAGTTAAAGTAACAGTTTTATGTGCTGTCACACAGAAAATGCATTTAGTTTTGGCACCATTCAACAGACTAAAGTAATGCAGAGCTCTTGGTGTGTGTTTTATAACCCAAAAGCCAAATCCTTCTGCAAACTGAGTGCAAAACCAGGTTTATTAGCAACTCAGAATTCCTACTTGCAGAATGCTCCCTATGGATCAGAATCTGGGTGAAGCAGCATCATCTGAGAACACTGACTGGACCAAACACCCACAGCCCCTCCCCAGCCCCAAGGCTTTCTACAGAGCTTTGCAATCTTGTGTTTTCCCCCCCAGACATCAGGAATTGTTCAAAAAGTTCAAATTTCACTGAGCTTAACAGTGCCATTCCAGGCAGCATCCTCACAGCTTTAGGAGTGATCAAGTTTGACTGCAATTCCTGCAAAATTACTTTCATTACACTTAGAGATCTCTCTATTGAGGATTATAGTGGTAATCAGGAATTATTAACTAGTGATCTCCAAATTCTGAAATCTACTTACATGCTCACTGTGATTTAGACCTGAGACCACAATTGACATTTCTTTCCTCTTGGTCCCCACTGGATTTCTAGTATTTTCTTTCCCAGTTGCATTGTGCAGAACAGGTACAGGAAAACATTCACTTTTTTTTAATTTGTGTCCTGGGCCACAGCTTTTATCAGTGTTCTGAGCCACGACAGGCCCAGCTGTGGCTTCTGCAGTTTGAGGGGTAAAAATCATTGCAGAGGACGAGGAATTATCTGGACTCTGGGTCACATTCCCAAAAAGATCGGATGAGACAGATGCACTGTTTTGTCCAGTCCCAGAATTCTGCTCCTCTGCATTTTCTGAAGGAAACAAGAAATTACTCCTTGAGAAAACTGCATTTTTCTTGTAGTCATGGTAGAAGGTTCTTGCTCTTTCTTTTAGGTTGAAATTCTGCAGTTACTTCCTCTCCTTTTGTGTTATCACTTTATCTTTGTCTCCAACATTACTTTTTCCTGATCTATAGGCAAGACACTAAAACACCTGGTATTTGGAGGAGCATATACCTGGAACTTTGAGTAGCATATTTGTCAAATTGTCTGAATTTAGAAGTGAGACAAAAAAAACTTTATTACTGTCAAAAAGCTGTCACACCCCATTTAATGGGCAGCCATACAGCTGGGCTACTAAAGTAGCAACACCTTTTTAAAGTGACCAGGAAGATATAAATTAAAATCATGGATTTCATATCCATTAAAATAATGGAAAAAGTTGTATCTTGCTGATATATAAAAACATGAAAAGAACAGGAGAAAACCACCAGAAATCAAAAATTCTCTTCAATGTTACCTGCTTCAAGCTGGCACTGCCTGTGTTCCTGCACTGCCTCCTGCACAGGTTTTGTCTTTTCAGAGGGAGTTTTGTTCTGTAGAACACTGTCACACTCAGGGCCTTTCTCCAGATCTGATCTCTTCCTTAAAGAGGGTTTAGAAGCTGAAAGCAGCAATTCTGGAGACCTTGAGAGAGGGAAATTGATTTTAATACCCTTTTCACTCCTTTAAGCATCAGAAAAATGTAGCAACAGTGAAATTATTGTAATTTCCCAGAAGCTCAGGGATACTTAAGATTTGTTTCTTAATAAAAAAATTAGAAATAAACATTAAAAAAACCCCAAAACTACAAACAAAACCATTGACCTGTTTTTTTCTTCTCTTGTTTGATCCATTTCAGATGTTCCTTCAGTACTGGAATGTGGCAGTTCCCCCTGGACAGGTAAAACTTCACAGTTCTGGCTCCCATTCTGCTTTAGCACTGCCTCAAGTGCAGCCATTTCTTGCTGAAGCTTTTTCAGGCTATTTTGCATAGCATGCTTTTGCTGCAAAGGAGCACAAGAATGCCAACATAAGCAAACTCAGGATTCATTCCTTTACCAAACACTTGAAAATTAGAAATAGCAAAATGGTTTTGAATTAAGTTTTTGCCACATGTTGAAAAGGTGACAGTGGTGCTTTTACTGTAACAAATAGTGCACACATCCAAAATCAGAAGCAAAAACACCCAAACAACCACAGATTCATTTTGCCAGTGATGTTATTTCAGTTTAGATGCCTCAGAGTTTAATCAATCAGAACACAACACAATTCCATAACAAATTTATTTGAAAGCAATTTTGTCCAAACTCCATTAGTAGCTCAATCCATGATGTTCAGTATTAAATTCTAAATTGAGTCTTCATTTTCCACAGTTACTAAAAGCTCTAAAGATCATTTAAAGGACTAAAACATTTCATAATATTCTTCCTTATGTTCCTCCTCAAAAATTACATGATCAAAACCATGCCATAGGCAGCATAAGAATAGCTCAAAGGGTTTCAAAAGACCTTTTGAAAAAAACAAACCCTTTACATGATGAAGCAATTTCCACTGAATATTCCATTTTAACTCCAGCACTGGCACCAAGTGGAGCCTCTTTGTTACTGAACCCATCCAATCTCCCAAGCAAACAGAAAACCCAAAACCATCACCACAGCACAAACCCAAATCCCACACCCCCATGCCATTACTCCATCCCAGCATCTCCATCCATGAGGCTACAGGAGGAGCAGTGTCCTGCCAGCTGCACATTTCACACGTTGTGAACAGGAGAAGCACCCACAAAGCACAAAAATTAAATTAATTTTTTTTTTGGACATACATAAAGCCCACAGGGCTGAAAATGCTGAAGAGAGAGTTGGCATAAGACCACAGGACAAAGAAAAACCCCAAAGCAAAACAAGACCCCCCAAGCCCCTAACCCTCAACTGAACCCCCAGCCTGAATCACTCAATACACCCACAGAGCACAAAAATGAAATTCAGTTTTTTTGGATGTACATAAAGCCCATAGGGCTGAAAATGATGGAGAGAGAGTTGCCATAAGATCTTCCTTAAAGTCACATAGGACAAAGAAAACCCCCAAAGCAAAGGAAAAAACAAAAATCCCAAGCCCCTAACCCTCAACTGAACCCCCAGCCTGAATCACCCAATACACCCACAGAGCACAAAAATGAAATTCAGTTTTTTTGGACGTACATAAAGCCCACAGGGCTGAAAATGTTGAAGAGAGAGTTGGTATGAGACTTAAAGTCACACAGGACAAGGAAAAACCTCAAAGCAAAACAAATAAACCCCAGCCACTAACCCTTAATTTGATTTCTCTACTTCTCTTTGTCAGAACCCCCAGCCCAAATCATAAACCACCCAATACATAAAGTCAGGCCACTGAGCAGCATTCAGGATTTTAACAGCAGACAAAAATACACTGCTAGACACACCTTTCATCAGACACTGCCTGCTGGGACTTGTAGCTATAATACTTTAATATGGAATTATTTGATTTAATCTTTACACAAGAAAGACAAGTCTCTGTGTTTTAAATTTCATATTGTAATAAATCTAATCCTTATCACCAAATCCTTACATATTCCTATCATTAAGGTTTTTAAATATAGGGAGCTGACATTTGCAGCACTGGCCAAGTGTGGAGATGCATTAATTAGCATCTCTTATAATTAAGCCCTGTAACCAATAACACCTAATAAGCTGTGGCCACTGCAGTGTAAGGTCACCAGGGGAGGAAAAGATGGACAAATAATGACATAGAAGCTTCTCTACAGTTCCTCATTAATTATGCTTTTGGAATTAATTTAGTGATAAAGAATTATGATGAAAGGAATTTTCCACTGTATTGACTTCACTGCTTGCTTATCTGCTGGAATGCAGGCTGCTCCTACACTCACTCACCTGTGTAGTGAGGATTTCACCCTGAGAAAATGCTCCACAGGAATCTTCTACAATACTCATTTCACTGTCAGATCCAGATGCTTCACCTTGAAGAAGATAGAAAAAGAAACCAACCCCCTTGGTTAAAGAAAAAACTCCACCAAACAACAAACCAACCAACATGATCCATAATTTCTTAGCATGTGGAAGTTTTAGAGAACTAGAAGTTATAACACTTAAGTGACAAGTTTTGAAAATGTTGAAGTTAGGAGGACAGATTTCCTTTTAAGTGAATATTTCAAGGAATACCGTGTCACACACATGACAAAGCAAACAGAATTCAGTGTTTCAACAGAATTCTCTTTCAACAGGGATGAAAGAGCCCTAAACATTTACAAAGGCCATAAAAATGGCAACATATTCACTACAAAATTCTACAGCCAATTTCAACAAACATTTCATCTGGGGAAAAAGCTGGGAAATGTTGCTGACAATGGAAGTATCCCATTGCAGTAAGAGAACCAGCATTTCTCTCAAACATGAATTCCCATCAGACAGTAAGCCTGTTCATCTGTGCTCTGAACAAAGAGCACTGGAAGAACATAATTTTCAGGCAATAAACCACTGAGGGGTTTTTGTTTGATTAAGACTGATACATTCTTCTAGAAGAGTTCTGCTCTTAAATACCAAGAACAAAGCTTCCATGCAAACACCAAAAACTTTGCTGTAAGGACACTATAAACACAGCTGCAGAGAGAAAAATCTTGGTTTGTACCTAGGTTTGCTCCCATGTCTGGGTCCTCTTGGCTTTCATCTTTGGTTTCCTTCAACCCTCCACTAGAATTCTGAGAAGTTTCTTTACTGTCATTTACACTGCTCATTTGTTTGGACACCTGAGCTTGTGGTAAATGTTTGTTCAGTTCTTGTGCTCCATTAAGTGATTCCTCAGACATGTTGGACTGGGAAGAAAATAAGTTGACAGAGCATTCTGACTCCTGGCTTGGTGAAGCACACACACGACTTAGGGAAGCTTCTGGCACTTTCTGCACAACACTGCCATCATTACTGAGAGGCTGGACACTGGGGCTCCCTGGACACTCTGCCACTGGAGACTCCACCACAGGTGCCCTTTGTTTATCAGCCTGCAAAGGTGTGCTTGCTGATTTGCTGAAGATGAATGTCCTAAAGCAGGGTAGCTCCTCATCCTCACAGGACTCTTCGTCTGAAGATGGCAGTTTCTGCACTCGCCTGCGAGACTTTCGAGGACCTCGAGGTCTTGGTTTAGAATTTGTATTTCCACTCTGCAGCTCTGCACGGTCACTTTTTACAAACACTGCAGATTGCTCTTTCCTGTCAGTTTCACACAAGCTGGTGTTCTCCTCAATGTCAGTATCAGAGCCCAGTAAGACATTAGGGGTTTCAGACAAACCTGTAAGGCCACAGCTCTCTCCAAGAGGTTCTTCCAGAGCCTCTGCAGCTGAACAGGCATTGGGCATTGCTGTGCTAACAGTTTGGGCAGCTTCTTCTTCATTGCCCTTTACACATTTTCCTTTTCTTTTGCTACTTTTTGTCCTAGTGACTTCACAGCTCAGTTCAGCAGGGCTTTGCTGACAAGTTGCAGAACAAATCATTGATGTGGATTGAAAATGCAGAGTTGGTTCTGTGCAATCAACCACTTCAGTCTTTCCTGCCTGATTGCTTTCTGAACTGAAGCTGTTTTCCTGGCCTGTGTTTAAATCATTTTGTCTGGAATCCTGCTCCTCTGAGCTACTCTGATCACTCTGGCTTCCATCACTTTCAAGGGCATTCTGTCTCAACTTGCTTTCCATCCCTATCTCATTTGACACTGGCTTTTCACTGCCCTGCCCTTCTTGTGGCAACCCATTTTTGTGCTCAGTCTGAGCAGTCCCTGCTCCTGCTGGTGTCAGAGTCCCTCCCTCTGCAGCCTGTGAAATGCCATCCCTGTGCTCTCCTGTGCTGACAGCAAAGCAAGGCACATGATCAACACGTGCAGACTCACAGGTCTTAAGCTTCTCTTTCTCAGAAACCCTGCTCAAGTTTTGATCAGCTTTCTCTTCTTGCAAACTTTCTGGTTGTAATTGTTTGCTAGCTTTATTTTCTACCTGAGCAGCACGTGATAGATTGAAGGTTTCAGAAGGAGGATCTGTCACTGCACGAGTCTGAAAAAGGCTGAAGGAGGAGCGCTTGGAATGCCTGAATATATTCCTCAGATATTGTGTGTCCAAGTCACTGTCTTCAGTTTCCTTAGTCAATTCCAAAACATTTTTAGCCACTGGCAACTTCTCAGCTTTGAAGTCCCCTGGAACATTTTGTGAATCATGCCCACATTCTGGGGGAGAAGCAGTAGCTGATTCAGTCACCCGCTCAGTCTGGGGAGAAGCAGTTTGCCCAGCAGACACTGAAGGAAGTTGTAGGAGGAGGGGGCTACCAAGTATTTTACTGTCTTGAGAACCTGTATCAGGCACAGTGGAACCACAGTTTGAAGGCAGACATGAAGGACTGAACAGACTTCTTCCAGTTTCTGCAGTGTCAGATAAATTCTTTCGATTAACCCGCACTTCATTTGCTTGCAGATCACCTCCCTCCAAATTAGTGACTGGCCTGTAACTCAACAATTCATCTTGAGGCTCACACAGGTCTTTGCACTCAGCAGAGTGAGTTGCCACATTCCTTTGGTCTCCAGAGACAGACCTTCCATGATCACTGTTATTTCTGGCTCCCTTTCCTCCTTTCCTTGTTTCTTTTGTCATTTCTTCAGAGAGTAACTGAAGCCTTCTGCTGCGTCTGACTGGGTTTTGCTGAGGATCAGCTTTCCTGGGCTCTCCACTGCTGGGGTAGCTGTCAATCTGTGGCTCAGCTGCATCAGGGAAAGCAGAGTCTCTGTCCACCACTAACTGCAGAGCACACTTGGTTCTACTAGAATGCCTGCATCTTTTTGCTGCAGAACTTCTCTTTTTGGTGCTTTTCTGATCACAGTTATACATTTCTGGTTCCCCATCACAGTGCTTGGTAGGGACCTTCTCAGTAGCTTTCTTCCATGTGGCCTCTCCTCCCTCCTCAGGTTCTGTTAATGTATTATTTGCTCTATTCTGAGAGAGGTGACTCTCATCAACAGCAACACTGTCATCACAGCTTTTCTTTTCAGCATCTCCAAGGCCTCCATTAACACTCTGAGGGCCCCCATCTGCCTTTTCTGGATCTTTTTTCTTGATGAAATCCTCAGGTTGCAGGACACAGGCAGTCTTCCTCTTTCGTTTGAGTCTGTCTTTGCTGAAATCCTTCAGGCACTGAGCAGCAGCCACATCTTCCTTTTGTCTAGTAGGCAAAACATCTCTCAGGGTAGAAGGGGGATTTGATTTCCTCCCTCTCTTGTATGTTTTGCCAAATATTTTGTCTTCGATGTTTTCCACTGTTTGTTTTGACCACCTCTTTTTTCCTTCCACTGCTGCAATTCCCATGGAACCTGCCATAGGGTCAGTCCTTCCTGAAACAGAGGACTCTTTATCTGATAAACACAGATCTCCTTCTCCTGAAACATCAGCTGATGCAGCAGATTCATCCACTGAAGAACCAGAAGACAAAATCTCCTTGCTTTTTGAAAACCATTCATTGACTTTCTGAATGCTCTGCTTCAGTCTCTTCTTGGAGACTTTATCCAGGGTGGCAGAGTGAAGGGTCTCTGCCTGAGGCAGCTCCTCCAGAGGAAGTTCTTTGTCCTGGGAAGAGTCATTCTCAGGTTCATATCCCTCTACAGCTTCCACACTTTGTACATCAGTATCCATTTCCCTGCTTTTATCCAGCCTGTTCTCTGAGCTATTTTCTAAATCAGACTCTTGGTGTTCACTGTTGTGCTGGCTTTGCTGTTCCTCCACTTCTTCTGTGTTCTTAGAGAATGATGTGTCCCCATTCAGGGTGGGACTGGCATCCCCTGTTCTGTCACACTGCTCTGGGAGCAGCTCTGCAGCAAGAACATCCAAAGGAGGGCTCTGGCACCCAGTCACATTCACTTGGTCAGGTTTGGCACATTCAGTGATGCTCTGTGTGCTCTTCTTGCTCAAACATTCCTTTGAGAAATCACCTTCACCTGTTAGATTTATAGGGATAATCAATTATTAACCTCTATTTTATACACACAAGAACAAGCTTAATGGCTACTTTGTTTAAAAAACCCCTGCTCTTATTTCCCCCCTAAGCAGAATATTACACTGCACAAATCTCCCTCTGGAGAAAGACAGAAAGATCATATTACATGTTCTTCTACATTTTTATATGAATTACTAGCCAGTGCTTTTTCATCTGTAATATGACTCACAGAGAAGAGATTAAATTTTGGACTTTTTCTTTCTTTCTGTTCCTGTGCATACAACATCCACATTTTGTATCTAGGCTACAGGAACAGTCTTGTATTAGCTGTAGGCATTAACAAAACTACATTATACAAGATTGCAAGCACATATATGTATACACAATCATGTGAAATAAAAATGTTGTGGTCTCTTTCAGGCTTAATCACCTTTGTCACCAAAATAACAACACACCTATGATGTCTGGCAGTGTTATTTCTTTGTCAGGCTGTGCATGACAAGAATTTTCATTCCCCTTCTCAGCACTCTCAAGTTCTTTCAGCCTTACTTGAGAAGAAATCTGAACTGCTCCTTTGTCTTCAAACCTGTTGGGAAAGGAAATCTACTTTCATTACAGATAAAACCATAACAGACAGAATAGAAGATGATATTATTTTTCCCTTTTTGCTCTCGGAAATAATTTCTGGAGAAGTCAAGCTGCACAATTGACACCACAAGCAGATCTCTTCAGAGTTTCAGGCTATTTCTTTAAAAGATTCTCTTGTGCAACCCTGAATTTAGTATTTACTTTCTAAAGCACAGTGCCTACTTTTCTATGGAAGATCTATGTTCACAACAGAACATTTAGAAAAAAGTTTTAAAGCATGTAATATGGCAAACTGCTGGAATTCAGCTCCCCATTCTACCCTAATGCCCTCAAAGTTGAAAACCATTTGTCTGCTTAAGATATCACTCCTATGCTAAGAAACTAGAACACAGGAAATGAGAATATTGAAGTACTGTCTGTAGAAAATATGAATTCCTTAATCACCTTTACTTACCCAGTTTTGCTTGCCTGTTTAAAAAACTCTTCAGATGATTCAGAGCCTGAAAACAAATAATCTGTTACTCCGGTTGGAATGATTCAGAGAGGGGTGACTTGCCAGATTCAGGGGTTATCATCACATACATGCCTACTCCTTTCTAGAGCTAGATGATTTCAACTTTTAGCAGATGAAACCAAGTTCAAATGTGAAGTATTTTACCTAATTTTAATGATTTCCATGTAAAACTATCTACTTGGCTCCAGCATCAAACTGTGTTTAAACACAGTGACTAAGAGTTAATCACCTAAAAGTTACTTTCTAATTTCTAAATTTGTACACAAACCAGCTAGTTATATTTAGAATTTTGAGCTGGAAGTCAGACAAATATATTCAAATGTCTCTCACAGAGCCTTTGATCCTGGCAGATGCAATAAGAAAAAATGTGAGGAAACAAACTCAATTCCTTCCTTGAAGGAACAGCATAAAAGATAAGCTATGCATGGCATCTGTCTTTTTTCTCATAGCAGTCAACATCAGATGAAGTAAAATTCTGAAAAGCTAGGATAGATAGCAAAAAAAATATTAATATCTCAAATAGATTTCATCCTCATCTCAAGCACTGGTAACAAGGCTTAGTGTCCTTCAGAAAACAGTGGTTACCTTTGGCTGTAACAGCTGTGATTTTTTGCACATCTGTAAATAACTTCTCTGGACCGTGTACACCAAGGCTTAAGGGTTCACTACAGCAGCATTATTTGCCATGATATAATTATGTAAAAAACCCTTTTGATTTGCCAACTTGGAATTGTCCCTAATTTGTCTCTTTGCTGTAATTTTGTTAAGTAGAAATTAGTGTTTCTAAAGACTTTGAACATAATCACCTTTCATTACTTTGCAAGCATTGTCCATAGGATCAATTAGTGTGGATTTAGAATAGACCTTACCAAACTCTATATAAGTACCCTTTTGAGAAGCAGATTTCTGGGGTTTGCTTCTTGGGTGACACATTTTGGCATCTGTAAGCTGAATATTCACACTAGCTTCCTGCTGACAGGAAAACAGAAAGGAATAGTTATTTAAAACAGTGGGGTATTAAAAAAAAATCAAAGCTATTTAAACTTTAACAGGGGGCTGATATAAATACTTAGTTCACATGCATTGGTAGCTTCTCTGCACAATAGAGGTAATTTATAATATTGACAGCAGTAATGAAATGTGTCAATAGAAACAATGCATCATGCATTTAACAGATCAAATCATAACAGCTTGAGCTTACATTCTGTATTGTCTAATATTCTGTTCAGCATTAAGCAGATGAAAACACAAACACCATGCCATGGACAGTCACACCCAGAGCAAATACCCCAAGCTGGGTAATGCCTTGTGAATTCTAAGACACAGTTGGGATCTTGCCCCTAAAAAGGTAAAAACCCTTTTACCAAAAAGGTAAAAACCCTAGACAGCGTCATGGAACAAGTTTTCAATCCTGGTTTCAGTAACAGACTGTATTATGGCAATATTATGTATAAGTTCAGGTTGTTTTATGCAAACAACTTTCTCAAGTAGGTGAAGAAATCAAAAATATACAGGTGTCCAGATTACTCAGATCAAACAACAATCTGAGATCAACCCAAAATCTCCTACTTCATTCTTTTATGAATATGCCCTTATACACATTCCAAATACATTTTTAAACAATCCACAAAAATAAAATGGGAAAAAAACAGTTACCAAGGTGAAGTTTTCTTGTCCATTTCCTTTAGCACTTTTCCTCCTGTTTCTGAAGCCCTTACTTTGGATGACAGAACTTTCTTTACACAGAGACTCAGCAGCAGTGGCTTCCATGGATGTTTTAGGAAAGTGATGACTCTTTAAAACTAAATCATGTTATTGGGGTAAAAAAAAATCCAAAAATTTACACTGAGTATGACTCAAGTATTTTATATTAATGAAATAGACTTGGGCAGACTCTGTGCACTTAGTGCATATATAGCTAAAATATGTTTATCTAAAAAGAAAATTTTTGAATTACGAGTCTGATTATTCTTTCTGAGCACTCTTCAAGCAACAATTAAGATCTTGATCCTCCAAACTAATTTTCTCAACCAATTTTGGTTATACAGATAACCTAGCAAGAGCAGGATTTAATTCTAGAATGGGATACCTTATAAATAATCATGATATGCCAAAAACTTATTTAAAAAAAAAAACCTGGGGACATACATTCACAACACTTACACTTCACTCCAGTGTCAAGCTCAAAAGCATGGATAGTTTCCAACAGTCCTTCAATGAGTTGCTTAAATCTGGAATTTTCTTTCAGACTTCTGAAATAACATCAGCACTTCAGTTATTTTAAGACAAAAGAACAGGCTAATTATAAATATGACTAAAATTTTGGCTGAACCAAAAAAGGGGAAAAACTTCAAAGGGGAAGATAAGACAAGAAGAAATTGTTGCCATGGAATAACAAATTCCTCCAAAGAACCATTAGTATGGGAATTGAAATTATCACAAAAGTGAGCATATCATTTTCTATATAGGTTTAGTAGAGAGAAATTTTAAATTAAACACCAATATAGCAAAGAGACTTGATGAGAGAGGTGTGTTCACCTGTGATCACCTGGAAAAAGCTCACATTGAGGTTAGACACTACATTTACTCCTTTAGAAACAGGCAGCTTACTAAAAAAACACCTTTTATGCTGTATTTCAGTCTTTTGCTAATATATTTTAAGCCTATTGTTAGTCTTTCCCAAGAGCTCAACACCTCATCCTCCAGCCCCCTCACAAAGATGATTTCCTCACCTCTTGGTAACTTCAGTCTTGCACAGAGGACACTCCACCACACCTTTTTTCTTTTTGTTGATAAGTTTGAACATGCAGAATCTAGAAAGAAAGAACACTTGTGATGGTAACAAGAGAAGAATATTATTTTCCCTAAAAGTGACTGTACACATTCACCACTTAGTGACTCAAGGATGCATTCCTGTTCTGGGGTTACAGTGAGTGAATTGACCCCCTTTGGTACGTTTTAAATTTGCATTTCTCTCTTCTACAGAACTGACTTTTCCCCCCTCAAGTAGCTACATATGAAGTTCCCAAAACAAAGCATACATACATGATTAGCACTGAAGAAACAGAATTAAAACTGGTATATATGGAATTAAAAGTTATAAACCCAAAAGCATTATATGTGGAAATTAAAAACTGCATTGCACTTGCAAGTTTTCAAACCTACCTGCAGAATATGTGATCACATTTTGTTGAAACAGGCTCTTGCACCACATCCAGGCTACAAAAACAAGAGCACAGAGGTTATAGACTTCAAGCACAACCTTTGCTATTTCAGCATCAGTTTGCATTAAAGAAATGCAAGATATCAAATGCAACATTAAAGAACTACAGACCTCATTCACCTTTCAGAGACAAGGGACAAAAAGCCACACAGCTTTACAATCAATCCTCTAATCCAGATATATTTTTCCCCTTATTGAATAGAGGGCTGACACATTCAGGTTTTAATGGAAAAGCAAAATATAGAACATAAGAGTAAAATATAAGTTTTTTCTTGCACTTTCTCATTTGAGCCTTACAAAACATCAGTATGCTTAGTTCTAAGTACAAATGTCTTTGCTTTCTGGTAAGCCATAGAGCTGACAAAGCATTTTCAAAGAAATGAGAATAAAAACCACATCTCCAAAAATTAACTGTAAAGATATTATTCCCTGACATACCATATTGGGCACTCCAAGTTCTTCTGCATGGCTGCAAGCACATTTTGTACTTGTCCAATAGTAATTACTGAGAAGTCCATCCTTGACATCCAGAAATAGTCTACAGGGGAAAAAAAAACACATTATCAGCTTTGTTTCTGCAAAAAAATTCTGTTGCCTCCCACGACTATGCTCTCTCCCCCACGACTCTGCTCTAACTGCAGAACGGTATCAAATTATTTTTACTTAACGCTTTACAGAGGGGCTCTTACTCTGAACGTTTGCAGTTAAAACCCCTCCAGCTTTGAACCCAAAGGAGCGCCCAGAAAGAGTTTATTCAGGTGAAATTCATAAAAAAAGCACAAAGCAGCGAGAACGAGGGGTTTGCTGGCTGGGAAAACAGCAGAGCCGAGGGCAGACAGGTCATGCCAAGGAGCCAGGGAGGATCCACACAGACCGAGAGCCCACAGCGAACGCTGAAAACAACGAGAAACCGCTCGGGACCGGGCCTGCGGCGAGGCCTGTCCGCAGGGTGAGGAGAAGCGTACCGGGCACGGGGCGGGGCAGCGCTGGGGACGGTATCGGTCCCGGGGCGGTCAGAGCCAGGCCGGTGCAGGTGCCGGTGCCAGGCGGTCAGGACGAGGCTGGCGCGGTCAGTGCCAGGGCAGCATCGGTGTCGGTGAGGTCCGGGCCGGTGCGGTCAGTGCCAAGCTGAGGCTGGTGTCGGTGTCGGTGCGGTCAGCCCCAGGCTGGTGCGGTCAGGGCAGGGCCAGTGCGGTCAGCACCAGGGCAGCGCCGGTGTCGGTGCGGGCAGCGCCAGGTCAGGGCCAGACCAGTGCCGGTGCCGGTGCCGGTGCTAGGGCAGTCAGGGCGAGACTGCCGCGGTCAGAGCTACCAGGGCCAGGCCATGGCGGTGCCGTACCCGTCTCCCCTCAGCGCTCCCCGGTGCCGCGCCCGTCTCCCCTCAGCGCTCCCCGCGCTCCCCGCGCTCCCCGCGCCGCCTTTCGCGCCCTTCCCGCCCCGCCGCGCGCAGCCAATCCGGAGCCGCGGGGCCGGCGCGCGCAGCTGCAGCGCCCCCTGACGGGCTCCTTCCCCTCGGGGAGGCGGGGCCGGGCCGGCCTGCTTTGCTCTGATTGGCTGTGGTTGGCTGCGATTGGTAGCTGATTGGCCACCGCTTCCACGTGATCCCGCTTTGCGCAGGCGCCGCCGCGGCGCTTGTTGCCGGACGTGCGTGGCCGCGGTGCGCGCGCGCGCGCCCGGTTGTGTTTATTGTTGTTGTTCCGCGACACCTCTGACTCCGCCCCCGACCAATCACAGCGGAGCGATGGATGAGTGACAGGCGGCTCCGCCAATAGGCGCGCGCAGCGGGCGCGGGGCGGGCCGCTCTCGGGCCGCCATGTTGTGCCTGTCGGGAGGGCTGGCGCCGCCGGCCCCGGCCCCGCGGGAGCGCGCCATGGAGCCGCGGGTCACCCTGCGCGTCACCTGCCGCGGCGACACCCGCTCCTTCCTCGTGTCCGACCCGGCGCAAACGACGTGGGCCGATGTGGAGGCCATGGTGAGCGCGGGCTGGCCGCGGGAGGCGGGGCAGGGAGGCCGCGGCCGCCGGGAGCCGGCCCGGTGAGGCGCCGGTCGGGCCAGCGAAGCTTTGAGGGTTCGCTGTCTCTGAGCGCGCTTTCTGAAGCAATGTCTTCCATTTCACAGGCTGTTAGAGCTGCCAGTTCATAGGGCTGCGGTCTTGATTTTTATTTTTGCCTAAATTGTGTCGTTCACTCCTGCTGTGTGCACGGATTGACGTGGACGGCCTGGTTTGGAAAAAAAAAGAGCCCTTGAGAATCTTTCTGTGTGAGCAGCTCGTCTTAGCTGTGCTCCTTGAGCTTTTCCACAGGTTTGGTTCTGTATCCCTCTGTAAAGTACATTCTATTATTTCCTGTTCTTATTGAAGTACCTATAGTGAAGTAACACCCGTCTGTGCTTTTCTGAAAATGTGTCTGTGCCCTTTGGGATAGTGAGTCACGAATAGATTTTAGTTCGGTCCCTTGATTCCCGGAGCTGTGTGTGAGGTAGTTTGGGTAGAACAGGCTCTGACTGGGCCGTGCCTGCGTGGGCAGGTCTGCGTATCCTGCTCTTGGTAGAGCTCAGAGTTTGTTTGGGTGAGAATTCCTGTATTGAAATTGTTGTGAGGACTCCCTTGGCTATGATGAAACTAACATTATTATTATAATTTATTAATTCTTTGTCAGCTGTGTCGTAGTTGAGACTGAGACGATACACTCCATTTTCAGAAGGCTTCAAACTGTTTTTATTCTAGCCTGCTTGCTTTGTATACATTCTTACAAATCTCATAAGCTTACACTTTACTCCTTGGTCGCTCATTGGAATAGACAGTTCAGGTTTCTCTTATTTATCTTTCTTTCTTTCTTGGTTTTTATGTCAATGACCTTGGTAGAAAATTCTTTCAGGGGAATGGATCCTCTTGGATCCTCTTCTCAAACTCCTCTCTGGCTCCCAGAAGTCACTGTAAAACCTCTTCCACACAACTGTTCTGTTTTTTTTTGGCTTGCTTTCAAAGTTCCATCTGAAGAGATCTTCTTGCTGTCTTATTTTCTGTCTTTCAGTTCTTTTTCTGGCCAGTATATTCCAGTACACATGCAGGAGGGGTTTGGTTTATGAATTGCTCAGGTTCAAACTTTGAACTGCATCACCTTCCCTTGCTGTATAAGAGGCACTGAAAGGTTCAGTCTTAAAATACTTAGTGCAAGTAGAGCTGCAGGAATGTCTGAGCTGCTCAGAGCCCTGCTTGCATCAAAGCTGGAAGCAGATTACTGTGTAAGCACCGTGCTGCCCTTAATCTCAGGTATTCTGAGAGCCCGGGTGTGTTTGTTCAAGGTGTGGTGTTCTATTACAGTGTTTCCCTGAGGTACAGCCAAGGCTTGTCTCTGCGGTGGGAATTATTGTTTCAAGGGAGTTAAACTTGTGGCTTTGTTGTATTTTGATCTTTTATTCATTGTGCTTGATGTTTATAAGGGATAAACTTAGAAACTTGTGAGCTCTTGTTCTGCCCTGAGTTTAGGGCAGCAGTCTGTGATTCCAGACCGTGTAAGTGCAGAGCCCAGCTTCTTCTGACAAAACGAGTTGGTGCTGTCACTGCACTCACAGAATGTGGGATGTGCTGCTGGGAGAGCCTGCCTGGAGCAGAATGTGTCCCTGTGTCCGTGTGTCCCTGTGCCCCAGCGGGGCTGTGTCCCTGTGTCCCTGTGTCCCTGTGCCCCAGTGGGGCTGTGTCCGTGTGTCTGTGTGTCCCAGCGGGGCTGTGTCCTTGTGTCCCTGTGCCCCAGTGGGGCTGTGTCCCTGTGGGGCTGTGTCCGTGTGTCCCAGCGGGGCTGCGTCCGTGTGTCCCTGTGTCCCCGTGGGGCTGTGTCCGTGTGTCCCTGTGCCCCAGCGGGGCTGTGTCCATGTGGGGCTGTGTCCCTGTGTCCCAGCGGGGCTGACTCAGTGTCCCTGAGTCCCTTTGTCCGTGTGTCCCGGTGTCTGTGTGTCCCTGTGCCCCAGTGGGGTGGACTCAGTGTCCCTGTGTCCCTGTGTTCCAGTGGGGCTGACTCAGTGTCCGTGTGTCCCTGTGTCTGTGTGTCCCTGTGTCCGTGTGTCCCTGTGCCCCCGTGGGGCTGACTCAGTGTCCATGTGTCCGTGTGTCCCTGTGTTCCAGTGGGGCTGGCTCAGTGTCCCCGAGTCCCTTTGTCCATGTGTCCCTGTGTCCCTGTGTCCCTGTGTCCGTGTGTCCCTGTGTCCATGTGTCCCTGTGCCCCAGTGGGGCTGACTCAGTGTCCCTGTGTCCGTGTGTCCCTGTGTCCATGTGTCCCTGTGTCCCTGTGGGGCTGACTCAGTGTCCCTGTGCCCCAGTGGGGCTGTGTCCATGTGTCCGTGTGTCCCTGTGCCCCAGTGGGGCTGACTCAGTGTCCGTGTGTCCCTGTGTCCATGTGTCCCTGTGTCCGTGTGTCCCTGTGCCCCCGTGGGGCTGACTCAGTGTCCGTGTGTCCCTGTGCCCCAGTGGGGCTGACTCAGTGTCCGTGTGTCCCTGTGTCCGTGTGTCCCTTGCCCCAGTGGGACTGTGGCACTCCCCAGCAGCCTCTCTTCCCTGAGGCTGCTGCTGTTGTTCTGTTGGGTCTGGCCTAGCAGGACGTGTCAGTTGTTTCAGAGAGTTTCTATTGGGAAAAATGCAGTTTTTGTAGGAGCCTGGTACAAAAATGAGCTGTTATTCCTATATCTTTGCCTTAATTTAAAAATTACAATAATTCAGAAGGAGAGCATTACATTTTCCATTTCAGGTGTCTGCCTTCCTTAGCAGACACCTGTCTGTTCAAACCAAGACAGAAAAATGAAACTCTTGTAGGAACCTGGTGCAAAAACATACAGGAGCCCCAAAGGCTCAGCATATGGAAACAACTGCTTTTATTTTATGGTTCATTTGGTGCTGCTCATTCTGCCTTGCTAATGTAAAATGCAAAATAAGTGCTCAGCTTTATTCTCTGAATTTTGATAGGCTGAGAAAAGGCTGGTCACCTTTGTGAGCTGTCTCCCAGGTGCTTTCTAAAAAGAGTTTAAGGATTGTTTGTCTTTGTCTTCATATTTTGCAGTGTTTACCATGACTGAGTTTGTTAACCCTGAGCTTGTCCTCTTAGAATGGGGAGGTTTTTGTTATTTATTTTGGAGTGAACATTAACCTGGCAAGGTGCAAGAGGAAAAAGATGTGTTTATTGTTTTCATTAGAGAAAGTCAGTAAAGCTTGGAGGGAAGGCACTGAGAAGAGTTCAGCTCCAGAGGAATGGATTTGGTAAAGCAGTGTTTGCTTCAACTGAGAAACTGAAGGGAGGGATGGAAGGGTTTTAATGGTATTCCCAATTAATAATCATGATTAACTGAGGTCCTGCCTCACTATGATTTTGTGTTCTTGCTTTTTATTACAGGTTAAAGTTTCATTTAACCTGGACAACGTTCAGATCAAGTACATTGATGAGGATAATGATGAGGTAAAATCCCTGCCACCCCACCCTCCCAAAAAGTCAGCTGAAAAATGTCTGCTGGCAGAAATGACTTTCTGCCTCCTGATGGTTGGTAGTGGGTCCTTCAGGAGAGTCTTTTATGCAGATTGGGGTGGGGGAATGTTTGCCCTTTTAATAAGAAAACAGCTGATAGTTTTGTGGTTTTACTCTTAATGCAGCATACATATTTTAAAATACTTTTTTTAGAAGCTACTGCCTTTCTTTTTCCCACCCTGTTGAAACACCCAGTGGTTCTGTGTGCTCTGAGGGAGGAATGTTTCCATTGAGGAAGTTTTTTATTTTTAAACTTTTTTTATTTTTCCATTTCTTATAAGGTAGTTGTGGTGGTGTTTGCAGGGGTCCCAGGACAAGGGAAGAGATGAGAATCTTGACTCCACGTTTCAGAAGGCTGATTTATTATCTTATGATACATATTATATTAAAAGAAAATGATATATTAAAACTATACTAAAAGAAACAGGAAAGGATTTCATCAGAAGGCTTGAGAGGAATGGAATGATAATAAAATCTTGTGACTGCTCACAGCCTCGACACAGGTGGCTGTCATTGGTCACCAAGTAAAAACAATTTCACGTGCTGGGTAAACAATTCTCCAAATCACATTCCAGAGCAGCAAAACATGGAGAAGCTGAAGCTTCCCAGCTTCTCAGGAGAAAAGATCCTGACAAAAGGATTTTTCAGTAATGTCTGTGATGGGTAGTTGTTACTCTTTGTGTTTGCAGCTGTGGTAAGGCCCTGTCTCTTCACTCTACACTCCTTCCTCTGGAAAATGTAGGTCCCCTGTCATTAGCACAGGTTTGCCTCAGTGATCTGGTGTACTCAAATCCTCTGCTTGCTTTATGCAATTGCTGTAATCTCCAAGCAGATTACTGACTCAGAAAACAAATTGGTTACTTCTAGTTGTCCTTGTTGAGTAACTTCCTGCTTGGCACAGTCTCACCCTCTCATATTATTTTTGTTTATCTAGAGATTCAGAGGGGAATGTAACTCTCACACAGAGTGACCTTTTGCAAACACAGTGTTCCACTGCTTGGATTATAGCTCTACTAAATGAGATGGGGATTCTTGTTCTTAGTATTTTTCCCTAAGGCCAAATGTCAAGAAGCTTCTAACAACCTTTCAGAGAATGATTCTCCCCTTATTTTCCAGCCTGTACAATATATAAATATATAGATGAATTTATGAAAGCTTGTTCAGAAGTACTGAGCAGACATTGTTTAGAATCCTGTGGTACTGTGGGGATTAAATAGCTTCCTGTGTTAGTGACTTCTATGTGCAGCATTGATAATTAATTTTCTGTAGAAGAATGGGCTTATGAAACACTTAATTGATCTTTTGAAACACTTAACTGGGCATTTAAAGCAAGTGGGGCCAAGCTGTGGAGTTGTGCAGTGAGCCCAGGGGTACAGGCAGTGACTTTGGAGGAGAGCAGCTTGTTGTGGCTGCCAGCAGTGCCAGAGCTGCCTCCTGTGCCAATCCAGTAACAAACATGGGCTGCTCCAAAGCACCACAGCTTTGGGTAATGATTAAACATGGCAATAACAAACAGCTGAAGGACTGCTGCTTTAGAAACTGGGAATAAAAGTATGTTTGTTATGAAGTGTGTTCATTTTAAAGAGAACTGCAAAAATGTGTTTGTGCCTCTTGCTCACTGTTACCTCTCTTTGCAGGTCTCTGTGAACAGCAAAGGTGAGCTGCTGCTTTACTGAGGTGAAATCAAGATTAGAGACCCCAACTGTTGCTTGTGTTTTTTGAAGATGCGCTTAAGAATGATTGCTTTTGGATTTTTAAATTTTATATAGGATTTGGCATCAGATTCTTCCCAAAGGAAAGAATTCTTGATCCACAGGAACAAATTGAAAATTACTAAATTAGTGGAATGTTGTGGCTCTTCACTGTGAAATTGTGTGCTTGTTGCTGTATATACTGTTTCTTGCACTAATTTAATTAGACTTCTAATTTAAGAGAATTTACAGAAGGTAGGGGAGGCCCCTTGTCATGTAAAGGTTTCTAAATACTGTGTGATAAACTTACATATGTTGTGTGAGATAGGGGCCATTCACTCTTCTTTCTATTTTTCTTTAGAGGAATATGAAGAAGCTCTGAAGGTAAATGTGCTCTTTGACTTTTTTTCAATATATTCATTCTTCTGTAATTAAAACTGGTGTAGCTGAGAAAAAAAAATAGCATTTCCTGCCCCAGGAAATCAGAATAGCTGTTTTCTGGCTTTGGACAGTAGCTTGAATGTCTTACTACATTTTTTTTTCTATCCTGGTTGGTCTTTGTTTTTATAAGTTAGTTGAATAGGAGTTGGGATTCAGGACCCTGAGCAGCAGTGGTTTGGTTAAGGGATTGACTTTCTCAAACCCTTCAACAGTAATGTCATATTTGGAAATACTGGGCTTTAGTGAAACCCTTCAAGAATCTTGCCACATAGACTCTGCTGCAGAGTATATCATTAAAACTTGTTAGAGTCAATGCTTAGCTACTTTATAAGCAGTTGGACAAAATAAGAATTGCATTTGTTTACATTTCTGTTTTTCATTATTAAGTCTTTCACAACTTTTTACTCATGGTTTGAATTTCAAATCTGATAAATTCCTGAACAGAATCTATTGATTACTTGCTCCTAGGAACACTTTATTGTAGGCTGAAAAATTCCAGCAGAATATTTGCATGATTATCCTTTGGCTTTTAATAAACTTTTTAATAAGTATATTAATAACCTTTCAGAAGTAGAATATCAGCTGACTCTACCTTGGCATCTCTCTCAGTATTTTCTTTTTGTGTCTGTTAGTCTCTCCCCACCCTTTTGCCAAACTCTCCAATGTAGTGTAATACTGTATTTTTTACAGATTCTGTATGCTCATTGTAAGTGGAAAACACGGTGTATGTGTGTTCTGTTTATTTAGATTGCAGTAAAACAAGGAAATCAGCTTCAGATGAATGCCTATGAAAAGAACTCCTCTCGTGCTTTGCAACTACATGGAAAAAATGTGACAGAAAAGCTGGTGCTTCTTAAAGATGAGAAGAAACCACTTTTGCATCATTCCATGCTAGCTCAGGGATTAGAGGAAGAATTGAAAAATGACAAGGAGCTGACCATGCAGGTGAGAAGCTGAGCTGCATGCAAACAAAGAATTAATAAATATCATTTACTTTGTAGACTGATTGTCCTCTTTAGCCATATATAAAAACTGAGTTCAGAAGTTGGTCTCTGTTTTCAGTTCCCTGCACCTGTTGAAGCTCACCAAATAGTTTGAATGTCTTCAGGAGCATAATTTGATGCTGTCTTTAGAAATGCCAGTGCTTTCATGTTGACCATTCTTAAGTATTCTGATAAACAGAGCAGTTCATCTCCTGAAGCCCTCATTGCCATCTGGTAACTTCTGCCTGACTTGATTTCTTTGGTGTGTAATTACACTCAAATGCTAATGAGGCAGAAATGTTTCAGGAAAATGTCAGTGGCTACTTAAATATTTTTCTATAAAGACACTTAAAAGCTATTTCAGCAGTTAACTTGCTGTGTTGAGTTTTTTGGGTTTTTTAAATTTTGCATACTTTTTTGTTTTGTTTTGATTTATTTTTTTCCCCAGCAAAAGTTAAATCAGGCCAGACCAGAAAGCACAAATGAAAATCCTCCAGAATGGTTTACCAGCTACTTGGAAACAGTAAGTGTATTGTCTTGCAAGTTTTTATGTACTTAAGTTTTATTGCTGTTGCAAGAGATCTTTTTGATGCCTGACTCTAGACATCTGAACACTCTTGCCATCAGCACTTGTGATCAGGACCTTAATGAGAACTAGATGTTTAACTCTGTCTGCAAGGGGTACCTTTGAAAATCCCAAAACTTGATCCATACCACTTGTGAAAGTGATGTTTAGTTAAAGCATTCGATTTAGTTTCAGTGTAGTTTTAAGAAGCTCCCATAACACACGGAGTCCTTGTGGCACATGGGAATTCCAGACCACTCATTGTGGGAGAGCATGGAGAGTGTTGCTCTTGTAGGCACTTGATTGCCCAGTTTTGGAGATGAGTTTCCTTCCCTTCATGCAGGCTTATGGAAGAAAAACAATATTGTAAGCACAAATATGTGATTTTTAATTTGCTTTCTTAAAAGCTCTGGATTGGTATTTTCTAAAATAAAAGTCCTCTCTGAGGAACGTGGTATTTGTTTATATATTTTATGTATTATCATATTATATATGTTATATAAAATATATGTGTGATGATATTATAAGAATATTATATCGTGTTATCTATATAACATGATCCTATTATAAGAATATTATATGATGATTATATTATAATATTTTATATGTTATATATATTATATATTATCATAATTTTATGAAGATGTGCTGGGGGTAGGGGAAATTATTCTGAAGTAGTCAATGGCTACTGACAGATTGGGAGACCTGGGACAGTGTAACTCAAAATTTCAAACTTAATAGGTGGCTCTCATTCACCACTGCTTTCATTTCTTTCCAGTTCAGGGAACAAGTAGTTAAGGAGACTGTTGAGAGGCTGGAGCAGAAGCTGTATGAGAAGCTTGTTCATTGCAGTCAGCCTGCAGATTTTTGTGAGAACTCATTTCCAGCAGCACCTGCACCTTCAGAGAGCCCCTTGGGGAGCAGCAGCAGCCAGTGTGACTGGCTCATGTCCTGCTGCAGCTGCCAGGCTCGCATCGTCGGCGTGCGCTACCAGTGCAGGTACAGGGGCTGGGAGGGTGGGACCTGCCTGGCAGTGAGAGAGAGAGAAACTCTCCTGGGGTTAGATACTGCTGGGTTCCCAATCTGCAGCCTGCTGGACATCTCAGTGAGCTGGGAGTGTGGGGAACCTGCCAGGCACAGCCTGTGAGTGAGTGAGAGAGAGAGAAATCAAATCCTCTTGGGGTTTCTAGATACTGCTAGGTTCCCAGTCTGCAGCCTGCTGGACATTTCAGTGAGCTGGGAGTGTGGGGAACCTGCCAGGCACAGCCTGTGAGTGAGTGAGAGAGAGAGAAATCAAATCCTCTTGGGGTTTCTAGATACTGCTAGGTTCCCAGTCTGCAGCCTGCTGGACATCTCAGTGAGCTGGGAGTGTGGGGAACCTGCCAGGCACAGCCTGTGAGTGAGTGAGAGAGAGAGAAATCAAATCCTCTTGGGGTTTCTAGATACTAGGTACTGCTAGGTTCCCAGTCTGCAGCCTGCTGGACATCTCAGTGAGCTGGGAGTGTGGGGAACCTGCCAGGCACAGCCTGTGAGTGAGTGAGAGAGAAATCAGATCCTCTTGGGGTTTCTAGATACTGCTAGGTTCCCAGTCTGCAGCCTGCTGGACATTTCAGTGAGCTGGGAGTATGGGGAACTTGCCAGGCACAGCTTGGGAGAGAAACTGTCTTGGGGTTAGATACTGCTAGGTTTCTAATCTGCAGCCTGCTGGACATCTCAGTGAGCTGGGAGTGTGGGGAACCTGCCAGGCACAGCCTGTGAGTGAGTGAGAGAGAGAGAAATCAAATCCTCTTGGGGTTTCTAGATACTGCTAGGTTCCCAGTCTGCAGCCTGCTGGACATCTCAGTGGGCTGGGAGTATGGGGAACTTGCCAGGCACAGCTTGGGAGAGAAACTGTCTTGGGGTTAGAAACTTCTAGGTTCCTAATCTGAAGCCTGCTGGACATTTCAGTGCTGGGAGTGTGGGGGAACCTGGCAGGCACAGCCTGTGAGTGAGAGGGAAACTGTCTTGGGGTTAGATACTTCTAGGTTCCTAATTTTGCAGCCTGCTGGACATTTCAATGCTGGGAGCTGGGAGCGTGGGGAGCCTGGCAGGCACAGCCTGTGACTGAAACTGTCTTGGGGTTAGATACTGCTAGGTTCCCAATCTGCAGCATGCTGGACATTTCAGTGCAGGTAGAGTGTGCTGGGAGCTGGGAGGGTGGGAACCTGACATGCTGACATGCACAGCTTGTGAGTGAGTGAGAAACTGTTTTGGGGTTAGATACTTCTAGGTTCCTAATTTTGCAGCCTGCTGGACATTTCAGGATGTCTTCTATGTCTCACCAACATCTGATGTTCTCTCCTGTGGTCACTTGACCATAAATACATAAAAGCAAGATTAATACTATTTTGAGAAAAGGTGATTGTTAAAGTGAGAGAACTTTATAACGCTGTGTTCTCAATGAACACAGTTCAGGGAACTTTATGGCTGTGTTCTCAATGACTCTTTACCTTATCTGCAGTAATAAGATGCAGTAATTGTAACAGAAAATGTTTTGTTTGGTTAACTAAACAAAAAAGCAAGACTTAGAACCACTAGTCTGTAGCAGTTGTTTGTTTGGTTCTGAGTCAGTGAGACTAAGGCAGGTCATAATTTTTCTTAATGACTCCACTCTTGTTTGTCTAATAATATGAAATAGATTTTGATGAATGTCTGAAGTAAAGTGTTAAAAGTGAGAGTTTTATTTGAAAGGGGCAGCTGCTGTAAAGATCAGCATTTTGGGACTAGGCAGAAGCAGTGGATGAAATGCCAACAGGAATTTTTCTTTGGATTTTTTTCCCTTGCTCGCAGGAGATGACAGTCTGGTTTTTATCAGCCTTGTTCCTGGAGGAGCAATCTGCTTTGCATCCCTGAATGTTTGTTGACTTACCCACTGTATTTTCATAAGTATGGTGCTGTTTCTGGCATTGGGTTTTGATAAAATGTTCTGCCCTTCATAGCAAAAATTTTAATCACTTGTGCTAAAGGAAGCATCACATTTTTTCAATGTGTGTTCAGAGAAGTGGGAACTGTGTTGCAGTTTTGCCAGGAAGAGAGATAATCATGTAGGTATGATGGCTCCAGATACTGATCTATAAGTGAGACAGCTGCTGTCACTTGGGAACTGCTTTCAGTGAAAGTTTCTCTGCAGAAATTCATTGCCTCTTGATAACTTTGTCTTTTCTGCTTTGCAGCCTTTGTCCAGCCTACAATATCTGTGAGGAGTGTGAGGCAGGAACATATGCACATGATCCAAACCACGTCTTGTTAAAGCTGCGCAGACCCCTCCCCTGTGTGGCTGACAATTACAGCCTGGCAGAGCTCTCCCCACGCCTGCCTGCCACTCTGGAGCAAGTCAGGTAAATGCTGGCACCTGGCAATGCCTGGCAAGGTTGTTCTGATTGCAAGGAAGCACCTGTGTTGGAGTTGAGGGTCAGCTTTTATTTTAGAGATAACAAGAAATGGAAACTACTCAAATTTTGTGGTAGCTAAAAATAGCTACATACTTATAAAGGGCATACATCATAAATCTTACAGTGTTTTTAACAACTAAGTAGAAAATACAGACTTTTTGGGTTGTAAACTTTGAGAGCTTGCTTTTTCTTTGAGCATCCTGTCCCTGCCTTTTTTTGTTCTTTCAGAGATCATTCAAAATAGTTCCACAAGCAACTGTGAGGATGTTCTTTTAAAATCATTTCGTATCCAGTCTAGAAGCATGGGATATTTCCTGAAGGGTTCCCTTGAGACTAAGACTGTGTTGGGTAAAGATAAATTCTGATCAGTTTGATGTAATAAGGTGTGTTAATTACTTTGCAGGCTCCAGAAACAGATGGACAAAAGATTTCTGAAGGCAGAGAAGCAAAGATTGCGAGCAGAGAAGAAACAGCGAAAAGCAGAGGTCCGAGAGCTCAAAAAGCAGCTAAAATTGCACAGGAAAATTCATCTGTGGAACTCTATCCATGTGTTGGAAACAAATGGCTCACCTGCTCTGAAATCTGAGAGTGTCCAGCCTAATACCTTCCTGTAAGGCTTGTTGTTAACTGAGCATCTGGTAGTTGTGCTGTCTGACCTTTTGTTATGAGACCAAGTTAAAGGAAGGTTATGGAATTGCTCATTTGAAGTGTGATTTGTAATTTGACTGGGTGAGAATTTTGTCCAAATGCCATTTGCAAGGTAGAGTGGTTTTCATTGAGAGGAGAGTAGGAGAAAGGGAAAAAAAAAGTGGCTGATGGTTATTACCAAAATGTAGTGATTTATGTAGACTTAGGAGGAAGGGGAGTGCCTAGGATTATACATACACATGCATGCTCATACATTAAATAAATATTTACTGCCAGTTTTAAAAAGGTTTGTATCTTCCTTTATTAAGTGTGTCTGCATAAAGTCAAGTACATTCTGTATATTTATATTCACTGCTATTTCTTTTTTTTTAATGTGCTCTTAAGCTGAGGTTCATTAGACAGCAGCCTTTGCAGGCAACTGCTCTGCATTTCCCACTCCCTTTGAGTTTATAACTGTGCAGTGTAAAACTTGTACAGTTTGTTTCTTTAATTCATCCCTTCCATTTAGGGCATTTAAAAGCCAAATTAACATCAGTCAGCAGCTGAATTTCAGTTTTGGTGTATTTTTTTTTGTTTCTTCTCTCCAATCCCAGGAGTCCTAATCAACCCTTCCAAGCAATTGTCCCAACACTTAGTGCAGTATTTGTGGATGAGAATTTGCCTGATGGTACTCACCTGAAACCAGGAACAAAGTTTATCAAACACTGGCGAATGAAAAATACTGGCAATGTGGAATGGAGCTCAGACACCAAGGTATCTTGCCTTTGCTCTTCCTTCTACACACTAAAATCATTCTGGGAGATAACATTTGTAGGTGAATTCTCTGTTAGGTCCTGTTGAAGATTTCCTTTGGCCTGTTGAATTCATCTGGGAATTCTGAGGCAATAAGCTGTATAGGTACTCTTTACAAAAGTGTAGGCTGTGGGAAGGAAGGGATTCAGAGCACCATCACTGAATGTATTTCCCATTCATAATATGTATGTCCCCATGTTATAATGGTGCACTTTGACCCTGTTTACAACTGTCTGTTGTTTTTCTGACCTCCAAAACCCTTTTTTATGTGAGTGGCTGCCTTTGTGTTGAAAAGATGGGGGTATCTTTGTATTGGTAGTGATTAATGTGGGGATGCAGCCTGTCTTCTCCATGCCTGGCACTTGCAAGGCCTTTCAGCAGAGGAACTCTGCTTCCTACTGCCCACACTTTGCAGAGAAGCTTGAGAAGTTAACTTTTGGCTTTTTCTGTTGTATATTTCAGTTGAAACTTATGTGGGGTAATCTGACCTTGGCATCTGCTGAGAAAAAAGATGTGATAGTGCCATCCCTTCCATCTGGACAAGTAGGAACTGTTTCAGTTGAGTTTGTAGCTCCCAACATAGAAGGAACTTACACTTCTCACTGGAGACTGTCACACAGAGGGGAGCAGTTTGGCCCAAGGATCTGGTGCAGTATTGTGGTGGATCCCTCTCCAGCTGCTGACTACGTAGAAAGTGATTGGAAGGATTCTGACTCCTGTCAGAAGAGTAAAGCTTCCAGAACCAAACAGGCAAGTCACTCACCTGGTATTTGGGGCAGCTCAGAATTGCCTAGGAGAAGGAGCATTGTGTATTATTTGGCATAATATTCCTAACTGACTATTCAAGGGGATTCTTTTAGCTGTTTGCTTTTAAATTTTATTTTTAATAGGAAAGGAATACAACATATATTGCATTTATAAGTTCTAAAGTAGTTATTCTTTTTGACAAGCAGGACATCAGCTATCAGTCTGTTGCAGCTATTTGTCTGCTTCTTTGATAGAACTGAAACACTGCAGCATTTCTCTTTGTTAGGTCTTGTCTTTTTGGCTCTGTAATGAGTTGATTTAAATTTCTTTCAAATTACTTGTGTGTTTACATAAAACTCAGGCTTTAGGTTTCATGTGATGTTTTATTTACTGTGGCTAAGGGGCTTCTGTTTTTGTTTTTGCAGGATGCTTCCTTAGAGACAGAAGCAGGTGCTCAACTGATAGGTGAAATTGCAGAGCAGGCTGAAATATCTCTGCCAACTGTTCCTTTAAAGATCAAAAATCTGCCAAGTGAGAGGGAATTCTATATCCCATCTGTCGATCTCCTCACTGCACAGGTAAAGTGCTAAAATTCAGGTAGATATAAACCAAACCACCTTGGGTATCATGTCTAGGTAGGTAGACATCTGCAAGAATAAAACTTCTGAGCTCTAAAAATGACCTCTCTATTTTCAGAAAGAGTATATTGCATTTTATATAGCAGGCTGTTTTCTCAAACTGCTATTAGGCACTGTCATTATGTGGAAGGTATGTGTAGGAGAGATTAAGATCCTTAAAAGAGAATCAGCATTGAGTCTTTCTCTGGCCCTAACAAGGGAGTTCTGGGCTTTGTCCCTTGCTGCCTTAATTTGTGCACCATATTCAATGATGTAAATATCTGTTGTGGAAGAACTGCCCCCTGAGATTGTGTTATTTGTCCATCAGTGGGATCTGTGCTGCCAAGTACAGACATGATTCACTTTCAGGTTTTGCTCATGGAAACTGTGTGTGTTTTTCCTGTAGGATTTGCTGTCCTTTGAGCTGTTGGACATTAATATTGTGCAGGAATTGGAGCGGGTGCCACACAATACTCCTGTTGGTAAGGCTCCTGTGTTCTGGGTGCTCTCTTGAGCACAGACAGCTATCCTTTGTGTATAGCTTGGCTTCTTTTCACCTTCATATCCCCAAGAACATAACATTCCAGATGTTGAGGAATGCTGCCATTTCCTTTGCACAGCCAGTGGCAGAGTAATGCAAAGCTAGTTGTTTATTCCACTAGATGATCTTTCTAAATAACTTCAGTTTCTTCAGTCTTGAAAGAATGTCCCTTAAAAAGAATAACTTTAAAAAAAAATGTTACCTCATGGAGGCTCCTTCTCCTCTAGTGCCAATTATCTTTGCTCCCTGTGTTTTCCAGACATGACTCCATGCATGTCCCCTTTGCCACGTGACAGCCCCTTGCTGGAGAAACCTGGCTTAGGTCAGATAGAGGAGGAGAACGAGGGGAGTGGATTTAAACTAGTGCCTGGTAAGCAGCAGTCCTGAGGAGCTTGGGGGTGAAGGGAGGATATTTTCACTTCTCTGTAGTCAGCAAACCTGCTGTCTAAAAGGAATTCTAATTACTGTCTTCCTCTTTGGAAAAAAAAAATAAAATTACAAGTTGTTTGGCTCATCAACCTGCAGTCTGACACTACATTAGTGATTATAGAGGTTGGAGCATAATATATACATAGATTGGAAATAGAAATCATAGAATCACAGAATGGTTTGGGTTGGAAGGGACCTTAAAGATGATTCAGTTCCACCCCCCTGCCATGAGCAGGGACAGGTTCCCCTATCCCAGCCTGGTCCAAGCCTCACCCAGCCTGGTCTTGGACACTTCCAGGGATTTAGGGGCAGCCACAGCTGCTCTGGGCAACCTGTGCCAGGGCCTCACCACCATCAAAAGGCAAAATTTCTGCCTAATATCTAATCTAAATATACCCCCCTCCATGTTAAAGTCATTCCCTGCTGTCCTATTACTGCATGGCCCTTGTATAGAATCCTTTCAAATGCTTCTTTTGATTTGTCTGACCACTAGAATTGTTGGGAGAATTAATGATCTGCCCTTTATAGACTAGGTTATACTCCAAACACTCCAGGTGTGCTCCCCATACTTCTCAATCACTTTTGTGTTCAACTTGAGCTGAATTCAAAAATCCTTCAATTTTTAGAAATAACACACAGAATCATTATTAGCTGTGGCTAGTCTAAAAAAATTCTTCTTATAGTTACATTTCTTTGTTGTGGTGGTAAAATCTGTTATGTTTCCCTTTCCAAGGAATGGCAGAAGCCTGCCTTTCTGTGGACTCTTCTGTGGTGAAGGTGAAAGCTGAACATGCATTGAACCAGGAGGAAGGGGAAGAAGATATGAGTGGGACTCAGTTTGTCTGTGAAACTGTAATTAGATCTCTGACCCTGGATGCTGCACCTGACCACAAACCCCCACAAAAAACCCCCAAAATCCTCCAGAGTAAGTACTGTCATTAGCTGCCTTCTCTGGTTCGACTTGTTTGCAGTCAGACATGAGACACAAATTGCTCAGCTCAGGTGGTTGATACCATTTAATTGTTTTTCCTGATTGCTTTTATTAGACTCTTCACACACACTGCAAGATACCTTCAGCTGCAATACAATAACTGAAGAATCTCCTGTGATAAATAGTAATTCCACTTCCAAAAAGGAAGCAAAGATTCATCAGTCAGAGCCAGTGACAGAAAATTCATGTGGTAAGTAAAATGGGCTTGAATGTAAGATAAAGCTGTAAAAAAGTCATGTGTAAGAAGATCTGACACTGTTCTAGGAAATTGATCTTCATTAGATGAGGAGAATTGTTAGATTGTCCCAGCTGTGAGAATCATTACATCAGAAAATTGGTGTCAGTGCTTTAACAAGCAGCTGGCTTAACAGCTGCTTTTTAAAGAAGTGAAATTGAGACCAGAAGGTTCCAGTTGGGTATTCAGATAAGTGCTCTTATGTTACACATAACTGGTGCCACCATATTTTGTACACATGGCTTGCAGTGCTTCTGACCTGTTTCTAATGTGTGTAATTTAGGAGCTGAAAACTACAATTTAAGTTCTCTATATAGCTCTTACTCCAGTTTTACTATAAGCATTAATACCAGCAGTCTATTTGCAAAGGCTTAACATTAAGATCTGTTACTCTTTCGCACTACACCCTGCCCACAACAGGGAAAATTGCACCATTAATGGCAGCAGCTGAGGTTTACAGTTATTTCTAAATACTTTTTTCCTACAGCTGGGAGATTTCTGTCTCTGCTGTTGTCCATACAAATGGACAATGGTTAATACCTCACTTTTTTTCCTCCTAGGAGACCTTCCGTTGCCTGATGAGAACACAAGCCCCCATAGTGGTGCTGGTGATGAAGAGGAAGATGATAAAGATGATGTTCAGAGTCAGTGCTCCTCTGCTTCCTCAGAGGACTACATCATAATTCTCCCTGAGTGCTTCGACACCAGTCGGCCCTTGGGTGACTCCATGTACAGTTCAGCTCTTTCTCAGCCTGGTTTAGAAAAGACAGGAGAACCTGAAACAGTAGCAGAGAACCCAGAAGGGGGAAGCCAGCCACAGATCCAGAGGGTCAGTGATACACTGACAACTTCCCAAACACTGGCTGCAGTACCCCTGACCCCAGCAACTGTGGACAGCCTACCCCAGGCACAAAGGTAAGATGTGGGGACAAGAACAAAATGGTGATGCTGGTGTTGCTCTAGAGTCTGCAAGGTTTAGTACTTTCCAAGCAGGAATTGTAACAAGATTTTTATCATATACTGAGGTAAATGTTCTTAAATCTTGCAACTTTATAGAGCCTGTTTTGGGCTCTATGTATGTTTTAAAACGATTTAAATGAGTGCAAGGGAGGGAGAGAAAGGGAGCATGTGAAGTTTTTCTTTTTTCTGTTCATCATGACTTGTTTAGGTGTGTACATGTAGAATAAAAGTAGTGATGTTTTTGCCTTATGTTCTCAGGAATCTTTCATCTCTTCAGAATTCTATCTTCCAAGAACCAAACACAGCACCTTCAGAGCATATCTCTTCTGCTCCTCATGATCAAATACAAAGAGAAGGTATTGACATATTTAATGAAGGGTGCACACTGTTGCTATCACCTATTCCTTATGCCTCGTATTGAATTTGATGTCTCCTTTCTCTTGAGGAGAGCACAAATCTACCAAGTAAAGATTTTAATTTTTCTCTGGGTGTTGAACTTTTGCCATATGGATGCTGCAAATAAAGAAATAGTTGGCATCTATTATGGGAAATGGTAAAGGTTTAAGAGGATACTCAAAAGTACTTCCAGGCATCTGGAAAATTACCTTGCTCTGGAATTGATGAGCTATATGTTTAAGTTGCTGTTACAGTCACTGAGACAGCAGTTCCTCTGTTAAACACCATGTTCTTAGAAGGCTAATTTATTATTTTATGATACTATATTATATTAAAGAATACTAAACTGTACTATAGTAAAGAATACAGAAAGGATACTTACAGAATGTTAAAAAGATAATAATGAAAACTTGTGACTCTCTCTGGAGTCCTGACACAGCTTGGCCCTGATTGGCTATTGAGTCAAAACACACTCTAGAAACCAATAAAACAATCTCCAAACACATTCCAAAAGAGTAAAACAGGAGAAGCAAATCAGATAATTATTGTTTTCCTTTTTCTCTGTGGCTTCTCAGCTTCTCAGGAGAAAAGTTCCTAAAAGGAACTTTTCAGAGAATGTGAATGCCACGTTACTGTTGTACTGAGAGACACTTTTTTTTCAGTTTATGTATGGGTTGCATTTCTTCAGCTTAATTGTCATTAACTGGAAATGTTGACATTTTGTCTTCCTCTTCCAGAACCCAGTGGTGAAGATAATCATGAGCCAGGATCTTCTGCATTTCTCACCAAGTTCTCGGAATACCCAAGGTAATGAAGGTGAAGCTTGGACTTCACAAACACTATTTTAGACTGAGAGCAGCTTAACTAGACACCTAGGAAAAAGCTCTGGCCTGTAGCTTTCATGTTGTCAATAATTTGGAGAGAGGCCTCCCTTCTTAAAGCAAACATGTTATGTTTTCATAAGATCTTAGTTTCTACTTGGGCAAAAATCAAAAGGATGCAGAACTAGCAAACCAGAGTTAATGAAGAGCTCAAGTTGAATGCTTCTAAAATTCTGTGGGGTTTTTTTTCTGGAAAATCTCAGGATTCTTAGGATGAGGATTTTATAAGCTAGCTATAAAGTAGTCTTAAAATACTGAGACTGGGGAGATAAGTCAAAATGTTGAGTAATAATATATATATTAGAATATAGAATATATTAGAGTGTATACATATATCTAATATTATATATTAGAGTATAGGATATATATAATAGATTATTAAGTAACTTAAGTATTCATAGGAAACAAAAAGAAGTTACCCTACCCTGAATGGATGTGTCAGTGCCCAGCTTTCATGTAGATCTCATGATCTACATGAACATCTCTTCTAGATGAGAACACTGAACTCTTTACAAAAGGTCACTTCATGGAAAGCATACACCCACAGTTTAATAAAGGTGTCAGGAAAAGCTATACAAGAGTGAACTTCTTGTATAACTCACTTCCCAAACACTGCTGATTCCTTTGGATTACAGGCTGTTGTCTCCAGCAGTCCTTGCCTCAAGAGGCAGCAACTTGTATTTCAGTGAAACAAACCCTTGGCTTTACTGACCCTAAAGCAGCACCTGGTCTCTTCACAGGTACCCTCAAGGCAGCAGCATTGCAGGAGAGCTCGTGAAAGGAGCTTTGTCAGTTGCTGCTTCTGCCTACAAAGCATTATTTGCTGGACCACCCATTATTGAACAGGTGAGTGTCTTTCTGTGTGCTGTGTGATTTTCATAGAGTAGCATATGTACAGGTGAATGGTTTTTAAAGTGTATCAATATTCTATATTGGAGTTAATGGAAGAGTAAAATGTTAAGTTTGATGGTGTCCCTTTGAGGTTTGCTGCTCTCAGCAGACTGGGAAACCCATGCCATATGGATAAAAATATGTCTCTTGTAGCCTCATGTAAGAGTAGTAGCTCACCTTTGCAAGTGAGCAGTGAAGAGGATTACAAATGGCTTAAATGGGGCCAGAAGAACCTCTGTGCCTCAATTTGATTCTAGCATAATGCAGGGCCTAAAAATAAATTAGCTTTTAAAATTTATCTTAACTGTCTTTTGTTTTCAGCAGCCTGCAGCTCCAGAAGAGCAGACTGCCGCTCTGCTGTCCAGTCTGTGTGAGATGGGATTCTGTGACAGGCAGTTAAACCTGAGGCTGCTGAAGAAACACAACAATAACATGATTGAAGTGGTAACTGAATTGCTTCAGATCAGTAACAGAGACTGGTGCAGTAGGTGCTAAACCTGCCTGCTGTGGAGAGGAATAATCTTCATTGAGTAAACTCTAATTAAAGATTGCAAGAGTAGCAGGCTGCTCCTCAGCTGCTCTCTGTTTGGAGGTTTGGCTTAAAACTTCAGCTTTTCTTTGAGCATTTGACTTCTTTTTCTTTTTACCCTCATGGAAATGTCCAACAACTCTTGTGGCATCTCTTGAAATGGATACCAGAATTTCAGTTATTATTTAGACCTCATAGTTAAATGAGTAGTCTTTAAATCTCTAATTTCAGGTCAAATCCATTTACCAGGGAATCATGTAGAACTAAACTTTTTACCCAGGTGACAACTACCCATTTTATTGTGTATATACTTTTTTTTTTAGGCAGCTGGAAATCTTTTGTTGGCTTAATTAGCTTTGGAATAGAAACCAGTGTAAAATGCTGCTATGAAATGTAGTCCTGCTTAATTTACAAGAGATGCCTGAAACTTGGAGTTTCTTTGTTTCTTCTGAGGATTTAGTAATTGGTTTTCCAATGTCTGATAGTAAAGTGACAAATTTAAGTCTTACAAATTATTCTGAGAAAAAGAAGTTGCTCATAAAAGAAAGCCATCTTGAATTTAGACTTTTGAGAAGTCTAAAAGTGTAACTGCAGTTCAACTGATGAATACCAGTAAAGTTGTTGTTTGTTGTAGCAGAATGAAGCAGGAAAATTACCACCAGCAATTGAATCAGTAATGATAGTGCACACCAGATCTCTAACTGTAGAAGTATAACCTAGATAAAATATTTTGTTAAAAATGGAGTGTAAGGGTAGGAAAGGCTTTTCTAGGAATCTTTACAGGCTCTTTGTAAAAATATAAAAAATTTGACCATTACCTTTTTTCACTACAGTGCAAACATTTTACTCTGTTAATACCACATAAAAATGCAAGAATGTGTAGGAATTAAACTGAACTGGAGTAAATTTTTGTAATGTTTAGGAATGGAAAGAATGCTTGAAGCAGGGATCACATAACTTTACATGAGAGTTTGAAAAAATGCATTAACTTAAGCACTTTCAAATGTACAGTCTCCTCTGATGGTTGTAGCTGGTCCTGTGTTTCCATAGCCACATCTGTAGAATTCATTTTTCTCATAAGATTTTAGATGCCCATATTTAATTTGGAAATCTAAGAATTCCTTTCTAAATATGCTGAGAGATTTGATTCTGAGGAATGACATAAATGAGCACCAGACACTGCTGTGCAGTGGGGTATCCAGAGCACTCCTCAGAGTTCAGTCCCTCAGCAGGTGACAGTGTTGGCTACATTCTTACTTTCAAATAAATGTTTTTTCCTTGCTGCAGTAAGAGACCATCGATTCTAAAATATTTTATATGACTCCTGCTTCAAACTAGTATTCTGTTTTGTCACAGCATAGCTGAAGCAGTGTCAGTATTGTGCTGGCCAGGTTATCAGTAATTTTTTAAAAGACTCTAGTACCCATAGAGATAAAATACCATTAAAATAGTCCAAGAAAACAAATGTATCATACCACTTCTGTTTTAAACCTATTTTTATAGATTGTGGAAGATATACTCTTAAATGTTTATTTTGAAATACAGTAGAAGTATTTTGCAGTGTTTCCCATCTCTCTGTACACCAGTACAACTGTGTGCTGTGGACCAGGTAAAAATCCTTCTGTGACTTTCCACCTTAACTTGGATGTGGTTTTTTTTGAGTATCTTTTGACTAATGCCAGCTCTAGGACAAGGAGCAGGAAGGACAGGGGTGAAATGCAGAAGCTGATGACACTTTGAAGCATAGTGTGGTTTTATTTGCTGGGGTCTGTCAGGCCCAGCAGGACCCATGTTCACCATGTGTACCTCTGTACTTGGAATGTTCATGTGTTCTATAAACTACAAAACTGACGCATTTGAGGAGGAACACTTCATTGAGGATTGAAGTGGCAAGTGTGAGATGCTGTTCTCTTTAGGTTTACTTTTTACTAGAGTTTAGATGCTGTATGCTCAGGCTTAAGATAGATATATTTCTGTTGGCTTTGTATATTTTGTTAATGGATGCATGATATAATTTATAATATATTCTGTAGAGCAGATGTGATCTCTGTATCTTATTTTGGGCGAGCTGGGGGGTTGGGATGTGTGGTGGTGTTCACAGGGGTCCCAGGACGAGGCAAGAGATGAGAATCTTGACTCCATGTTTCAGAAGGCTGATTTATTATTTTATGATATATTAAAAGGAAATGATATATTAAAATTATACTAAAAGAATAGAATAAAGGATTTCATCAGAAGGGTAGCAAGGAAAAAAGGGATGGAGTGATAATAAAATCTTGTGACTGACCAGAGAGTCCGAGACAGCTGGACTGGGATTGGCCATTAATGAAAAACAACCACATGAGACCAATCAAGGATGCACCTGTTGCATTCCACAGCAGCAGATAATTACTGTTTATATTTCCTTTCTGAGGCCTCTCAGCTTCTCAGGAGAAAAGATCCTAACGAAAGGATTTTTCATAAAAGATGTCTGTGACAGGGATGGTGTTGCTGTAGAGCCCCACACGACACAAAGCACCAGGACTCACTCAGAAGGCTGCTTACACTTATTTATTGAAGCAACATGTTGCTTTTATAGTTGTACAAGATGTTCACATTTACTTAAGGAAGACAGATGTTGCTACAGAGCACCACATGGTGCAAGCACCAAGACTCGGAGCAGAAGGCTCTATGAGGGGGTGTTCATTATAGCGACATGTTGCCTTTATAGTTTTACTGGATATTTGCATTTGCTTAACAAACACATACACGTCCCATTGGTCGTAAGAAAGAAACAAAACTCTCAATAGGTGAAAAGGAGCCACATCACTCTCTGAGCCAACTAAAGTCCATATCTTAAAACTTTGTCTCTTTCTTCACATTGTCCTGGTGATAGCCTTGGTACCTTCCTTACAGGACTTTCCTTATCTTCAGGAAGCGTTCGCTGGCTCACAAGAACAGCACAAAAATGTCTTTCCTACACACATACACTGCCCATTTGTCATGAAGAAAAATCAAACCTTTCAATAGGTCAGAGGAGCCACACCCCTGTGTAAGCCAACCGCAGTCCACTTTTGCTTACACTTTTTTTCTTTCTCTTTCTTCGCATTGTCATGCTGATAGCCTTGGTAAAGGCTCAGTGCCCACTATCCCGGCCGGGTCCGGTCTCATCCCGGTCTTGGCCCGGGCCCCTCCCGGTATCGTCCGAGCCCCGCCCCGCCGGTCCCCGGCCCCGCCCCGCCGCCCCCAGGCTCCGCCCCGCCGTCCCCAGGCCCCGCCCCGCCGTCCCCAGGCCCCGCCCCGCTGGTCCCAGGCCCCGCCCCGCCGTCCCCGGGCCCCGCCCCGCTGTCCCCAGGCCCCGCCCCGCCGTCCCAGGCTCCGCCCCGCTGTCCCCAGGCTCCGCCCCGCTGGTCCCAGGCTCCGCCCTGCTGGTCCCAGGCTCCGCCCCGCCGTCCCAGGCCCCGCCCCTCTCCCCTCACGGCGCCGTTTCCGGCGCGCCCCGGACGCGGCCCTGGCGGCCATGGCGGAGCTGGCGGCGGCGGAGGAGCTCGCCAAGCTCGAGTACCTGTCGCTGGTGTCCAAGGTGTGCACCGAGCTCGACAACCACCTGGGCATCAACGACAAGGACCTGGGTAAGCGGGGCGGGCGCGGCCTTCGGGCACCTCCGGGGCGCTCCGGTGAGCATCGCGTTCCCGGACAGAGGCCAGCTGGGTGAGGGCCGTAGTGGCCCTTTCCGTGGGGCCGGATGCGTTTTGTGAAGGTGCTTTTCGAATATAGACACTAAAACCCATTATTTTTCTTCAAAAAGAACAATTTGTGAGCCTGAGGGAACGCTTCGGCCCGGGGAGAGCTGAGGAGAAGCTCCCCCGGCTTCTCCCCCCACAGGGGCCCGGCTGAGCGGCTTCTGTCCCCTCGTGCACTCCATACTCTGCTTTTTACTTTATTATTTCAATTTACTTTATGCTTTTCTCTCGCAGCCGAATTTGTGATAAGTCTTGCCGAGAAGAATACCACGTTTGACACGTTTAAAGCAATTCTTCTGAAGAATGGTGCTGAGTTCACTGTAAGTGACACCTGAACGTTGTTTACGTATTATTCTTGTTGTGCTATATTTTATAGAGCCTTCTATTTTAAAAATAGAAAAGTTGTGGGGAGTTATTATTGGTTTTCTTCAATTGGGAAACTACATACTTAGTAGCTTCTGACATTCCTGTCTCCCCTGCCTTCCTCTCCCTCATATTTTTTAAAAATTATTGTACTCTTTGAAGAAGCATCTTCCTGAGGACTCAAAATGCGTATTGTTATGTTGAGCATATAAAACATGGAAGAAACAACTTTTAGTGAAGGCAGATGCTGTCATAAGTTTTCTTATGATGCTTTTATGCTGTGTTTACTGATTCCTCAGGAATAACTGCAGTTGGATTAAATTGGTGATTAAAATGATTAACAGAAAAGTCACTTAGATGAAACAATCTTAATTATTTTTGGGTTCTTTTTAGAGCATACGCAAAGCCTAGTGACACTTTCTAAAAATCAACCTGCATCTTCAGAATTGGGCATTTTTTTGTCCTGCTAATAAACCCTCACTTGTGCATTGTAATAATGAAAGTGTTGCAGTCATTTCCTGAAGTATTTTATTGATTTTCTTTTCAGGATTCCCTCATCAGTAACCTGCTACGTCTCATCCAGACAATGCGGCCTCCTCCAAAACCATCCACGAGCAAAGGTACGTGGGGCCAGTGCTCAGTGTGGGCTGAGTTTCTGTTTTCTGTTTTAGTTTTCTAAAGCAAATCCTGTTGCACCATGCATCCTGCTGTTTTTATTCTGTGTGTGCTGTTCAGAGTGTTCTGTTTTTCAAATACTCTTTGATAATCAGAATTTTCTTTGAAAGGAGGCAACACAGTATTCCTTGAATTGAATCTCTGTAAAAGCTGTAGCAGCCTTTGCATTCAGATGGAAATTAATTTTTATATTTAATTATAGAAAAACCGAGGGTGAATTGTTGTAGGACTTACAAGTTTTGTGTTTCATTGTGCTTTTTTTTTCCTTTCTTTTTTTAATCTCAAAATCAG
Organism: Calcarius lapponicus; assembly: GCA_039654755.1. NCBI lineage: Eukaryota > Metazoa > Chordata > Aves > Passeriformes > Fringillidae > Calcarius > Calcarius lapponicus. The sequence continues at coordinate 3,436,600 of JBBFKN010000011.1, read as the reverse complement.
AGGCAGTTGTCAAACCCAAATCAGAGAAAGAAAAGTTGAGGGAATTGTATCCAGCCCTTTGCAGGCCAGACAATCCCAACATCAGGGTAAGGTGGTCATTTCATATTTCTTTTCTGACTCTGTGAAAACTTTTAATTTCTTTTTTTTTTTAGTTTCAACCTTTTTTCTTTGTTTAATGCATGGATAAATGTGAACTTTTGAGAAAAGAAATGTGGAAGGCTGGTGTTACTGCTCATTGTTGCAAAGAATAGCTGTTAGTAATTGCTATGTTGATACTATTTTGCAGAATATGTGGAAGATGAGACTCTTGTGACATGAAATTTGTAGCCTGGCCTTCCTTACATAACGTTCAAAGTAACAATGTGTTACAAACTAATTAAAAATGTTGTATATTTAGAAGCTATGATGGATTTGCATTTTGTAGTTCTGTAATAATTTGGGGCACTGAGATGGAACTTTCTGCTGTATAAAAACAGAATTGTCTCAGTATTATGGCAAATAGGGAGAGTGCTTTATTACTTTTTTCCTTTATCACATATTGAATCTGATCTTTTAAAATTCTGCAGTAATGCGGAATTTTGCATTCTTTCTAAATAGATACACATATGACAAGAATTCTGTAGATTAATTCTTTGTGACAAGCTTTTTATCAGCCCTTTTGCAGAAAGAGGCATCAGTTTTCTGTCCTTGCAGAATATGCTGGATGAAGATGATGTCAAAGTGGCAGCTGATGCCCTGAAGGAGCTGGAAGCTCTCATGCCCAGTGCAGACAAGCAGGGCAAGCAGAGGAGCAGCGACCATCGGTAGGTGCCTGGTGTGTGTGTGTGGGGGGGAATATCTTGGCTGCTCTCATTGTCTGAGGTGGAAATCCACTGCAGAGATGGAATTTTGGCTGCTCTCATTGCCTGAGGTGGAAATGCACTGCAGAGATGGAATTTTGGTTTGTTAGGGTGAAGAAAAGGAAGAGGAGCCGAAGCCGTAGCAGGGACAGGAAGCGGAGGCACCGATCGCGCTCCAGGTCTCGTTCCAGGACTTGGGACAGGAACAGGGGAAAATCCAGATACAGATCAAGGAGCAGGAGTTGGAGTCCCAGTAAGGAGCGCAGGGATCGAGAGAAATACCTTGAGAAGAGCCATGAGAGGTGGAGAGACAAGCACATAGACCGACCACCAGCTGAGGAGCCTTCCATTGGGGACATCTACAATGGCAAAGTCACCAGCATCATGCAGTTTGGCTGCTTTGTGCAGCTGGAAGGACTGAGGTACACTTTGATGTTTCCTATAGATCTCTGGTATTTTCTGGGTTCCCCAGAGGGAGGAGGAATTGAGAATCTGACTCCAAGTTCTTAGAAGGCTAATTTATTATTTTATGGTCTATATTA